>JAAKBH010000031.1:0-572500 GCA_019776075.1 Amaranthus palmeri | reverse complement strand
TACACATACCATAATGTTCATAACCATTCTGCCTATGTTTGTCTTCAAACTGTTAGATTAAGGAAAATAAATTAGACTAGAATATTTTACATAGCCAAGAATATTGTATAATTTAGGAAAGTATTACAATACAAAATAATGTAATCCATGTGATAAATAAAGGAAATAATCATAGGTAATTAGACCGTAATATCATATCATATCATATAATACTATAAGAGAGATTTAAATTTATACTTGGGGATTGTATAGAGTTTTTTCAAATACAGAATTTTTATAGCTTAAAATGTGATTGTACGTGTGATATTCAAAAGGTTTTAGGAAAATATCTAAAATAATCAAACATTTTCATGATATTCCTACAATAATCGCACCTATTGATTAATCATGAATAATCTCAACTTTGGAGGTATTTTACTAGAGTAAATCGGATAATCTGATAACTTGCTAGAGCAAGTTCATTTTTTAAAAAGATAAATTAAAATTTAATATCAAAAATGTTAGAAGAATGTAAAAAAAAATCTTATTTTTTTCCATTACTCAGAATTTTTTTTCAAAATTTTTCACTAATTTTACATTAATTTTTAATTTATTTTTTTGCTGAATTACCTACTATAGCAGGTCATCGAGTTACCCAAGTTACTTTAGGCAAATACCTTTTGAAGTTGGGATTAATCATATTTAATCAATTGGTGGGATTATTGTAGGAAAGTCATGAAAATATTAGATTTTTTAAGGTAATTTATCTAAGATTTCATTACATTAAAAAATAATGTATTAAAGGTAAGTTTTCAAAAAAATTTATTAGATCAAATCATATAATCATACAATCATATCATATATACGTCATACAATCATACAATACTATATAAGAGCTGGAAAATTCCACAAGATAATTTTATAGAGTTTTACCAAATGCAGTAATTTTAAAGGTTGAAATGTTATTGTGTGATATTCAAATTATTACATTAATTGTGATTTAAGTATCATACTATGCAATATCATAAAAGAACTCTATGTGAATACAAAAATTACTAATTTTCCATCAAGTATACTCTATATGAACTAAATTCAATTTTCTATAATATTATAATTAGTTAATTGAATTGAATTTAATTGAAAACTTAATTAAATTGCAAAACAAAACGGTGAAATGTGAGGTATTGAACTGAATTGAGGAGAATGGAATACAAGATAAGCGGAGATATAATTATCAGAGTAAAATCGACGGTTTAGATTAAACTGAATCGAAAATAATCAAATGAAATTGAAGTGAATTATTACAAGAGAAATGAGATTTGAAAGTTTAGTTAATGTGTTGAATCAAAACGAACTAAATCCATTTAATTTAGTGTGAAACTAAATAAAATTAAACTAATTGGGCATAATTCAAAGAAAAATCATACAATTCATACAATTTAATAAAAAGAATGTAAAATTCAACATGGTATTCTTATAGTGATTTGCCCTATAAAATAATTATTACCAAAGTTAACATCTAATAAAAAGACTGTAAAATTTTACATGACATTCTCATAGTGATTTGCCTTATAAAATAAATATCACCAAAGTTAACATCAACTTATTCCTTAGTATATGAGTAGTATATTACAATTAGATATGTTTATTTATTTATTATTTTGAAATTTTATATTTTTAAATTGAAAAGCTACATATGATTTTCTAAAGTTTCTTAGAATATACATGTGCGTTTTTTATGTTGAAGTATTTTCTAATTAATTAAATTTCTTTGACAAATTATTAATTTCTAAAATATTTCATCAAGAAATTAAAGGTTCATGATAATTAAAATTTCTTTTAAGTATGACAATGAATCATCATGATAACGTTGTTGGAAGATTATCTAGATTTTCCTTATCAAGTATGAGAACTTTAACTAAACTTTTAATAAAAACTGAAGTAATTTTCATTAAAAGCACTAGATCTTCTAAAATTCTCTATCCATTTTATAAAGAAATATTATAATTTTATACTGATAAAATATAATTGCATTACTATATAAAATTAATATTTATGTATACTTTTATACACTATCAACTTTATGCATTGCACGAGTTTCTGTACAAATATACTGTAATAGTATCACTAAACTGCTCAAACTATAGTAAACCCTAATGATGACATAACCCTTTGTATAACCTTAATTTTTGGTAATATCTTCTTGCAATGAATATATTAAACCCAAAGTGAGTTATCATAACTAAATTAATAATTGGAAGCAATACCTACTTTACAATTGTAGACATTTTTTTTAAAATAAAAGGCACCCATGTCTATGTACCATTGGTTATCAAGTTTATCCTTAAACTAGTGCAATTGTGTTTTGAAAAGGTTGTGCACATTTGCAAGGACCACTCTTGACCTTCAATATTGCTTAAAAAGAACCTTTAATTAATTAATTTTTTTAAAGATATTTATATTAAAAATGACAAATACACCTTGAATAATCGTGGCAACCGTGTGATACTTAGCTCTTTTTGCATAATTCACTCTCCAATCATCAAATTTTGAGGTATAAAATGGATGTATCCCATTAGGAAAAAAGCCTACCCTATAACTTGTATGTCTTCCTACAAAAAGGGTACTCATAATATTGTTATTCTAACCTTTACCCATTATGTGGTTTTGTTTATTAAGTACAATTATCATACTTAAACTCAAAGAGAAAGTACATTCATGTAAGTAACCTAATCATGGCTCCAAGTTTAATCTTCCCTTTTGGGTCAATCATCATTAATAGAACTCAAAAAGCACCTTGAGTTTCATGCTAAGCAACTTAGAAAGTAGAGATAATACTTCTATAGTTCTGTGTATTATGTATAGCTAGCTAGCTCTCAAGGAACCCACTCAATCAAAAACATAACAAATGGTTCAGGTCCCACGATACGTATACACTCTAATATGTCCCCTTACACGATAACTCTTTATATCAGGGGCTGTTGAGATTTGAACCTGCTACATATTGTTACGTTGTCTTCTAATATCATGTCAAGAGATCAGGTCAGCCAAAACGTTAAGCTGATGATTGAAGCCCCATGATATGTTATACAACAGCTAAAAACAATATCAAAGAATATCATTAATATAATCTTGTAGTGATTATGTTCACTAAGCAAAATCATAATCATGTGTACATTTAATAGCATGCATGTCTTAAAACAAGGTATGGAGGATAGTTAGGGACCAAACTAGTGGCTCTAGGAAGAGCTTAGGGGTCACTATTAAGCAAACACTTTGTCCTTGTTTGTGGGTAAATTAGTGGTTATATAAGAAAGAGCAAGCACAAGATGCACTCAAAGACAATAACCATTTAGCACCATCATTCCTCTCACATGGCTACTCTTTAGAATTAAACTCCATTTATTTGTTCCTTCTTTTAATCTTATTAACTTTTTTTCTTTTAATTTGTCTCCTTATCTTAAATTTAGAACATCATGATCACCCAAACCACAAACTTGTAGGTAGATAGCTAAAAACCATGATGGTGTCAGTGTGAGAGGGAGAAAACACCCACAAATACAAAGTGTTTTTGGCTCTTTTGGCAGAGTTTTGTGGGAAATAATATATTAAGGACATAGTCTTATAGCTCTTGTCCACCTTGTAAGAAGCAAGTGGCATATGTTGACCATTGATAATTGTCGATGTGTTAGTATATTTGCCACAATACTATTTGGGCTTTGCTCATCTTCCATCTCAACTTATTCCATTTTAGATAATGTCCATTTTTTGAATAAAGATAGATATTATATACTCCACCGTCTCTAAAGTTTGTTAATGAGTACGGGTGTTTAATGGGTCGGGTCTTCATTTTGAGTCCTAATTCAACCCGCTTTTAAAAGGGTTTTGTAAGGAATGAATTGAAAATTATTGGATTGGGACAAAAACGGGCAATACTACAATTATAATGAAGTGGGCTAGCTATGAAAGGGCTTGATAAGAGTCGAAAATGAGTTGTTGTAAACAACATCAATTTAATTATTATAAATGACAATTTCAATGAAGATGTTAACACATCATATCATAATATCATCATACATACTAATAAAAATGCTGAAAAATGGCAAATGTCATACTTAGAAAGCTTCGACAATTGGAATTATTTTAGTGTATGATAAATGATTATAACCATATTTATATTTTGGTTTTTTAAAATTGAAGCTAAATGAGATAAAATATAATTTATATAAGTTATTATAGCAATATTCTTTATATTTATATCAAAAGTAGAATCATATATATCATCATATCATACATACTCATCATAAAAAAGCTAGAAAATGATAAATGTCATCCTTAAGGAGCCTCGACAAATGAAATTATTTAGTGAATGATAATTAATTAGATGACAATATTTACCTAATTTAAATTTTTATTTTTTACAATTGGAGCTTAATTACGTAAAGTATTTATATAATTTATTATAGCAATTCTATATATCTAACCTAGTATCATATTATTATATCATAAATACTAATAAAGAGTTATAAAAAAAACACATGATGACTTCTTAGAATTTTGCCAAATGTACCAATTTGATAGGACTATAATAAATTGCTTGGAAATTTATTTTCCTCCATAAATTTAAAGCTAAATGTGTTGTGTTGTGTTTAGGAAGAGAGGTATAAGAAGTAGTTAAGGAATGAAGGCCTTGTCTTAACCTTAATTTTTTTTCATATTTTCTCACCTTGATTTGCTTGAAGATGAGCAAAGGTTAAGCATATAGGAGTTTGATACCAAGATAAAAATATTTAAGAAATTTATTGTTTCAAAAAAACATTTTATATGCAAGTAAACAATATTTGTTTAAACATGTAGTATTTATATACTTTTCTTAAAAGAAAAGAGTTTTTTTCTTGCATTATTAATTGCAAATTTTATTTTTTATGTCTCTATGTTAAACGTCGTGCATTGCAGAGGCTTTTAAACAAGTTTCTACAATTTCATTACCATAAAGGATAAATTAATTATTTTAAATTGATCAATAGCGATTATAACAATTTCTATTAAATAAAACGGGTCGGATTGGGTGAGACCGGGCTTTCAAGTCCAGCCAATGTAAATCCCATATTATATTAAGTTTAAAGGGCTCATATCCATTATGACCCATATTTTCTTAAGCCTAGCCCAGTTCATATTAATTTAAATGCAATTAATAAAGAATTCCTATTTTTTTCATCTGCCATTTTCGGAGCACAAGAATTCTTCTTTATGCCCCAAATTGAGTTTTATAATAATGACAAAAGTGTGAGCTTTAAGAATATCAAGAAAGTAGAGATGTTTGATGGTGGAATGAAAAAAAAAATAGTAAGATGATAACAAATACAATGATAGAAAAGATGAAGAGAGGAGGGAGGCAAATTTTGAAAACTTTCTTAAAAGAAAATAGAGCATTTGATAAATCCCAAAATCAAGCAAAAATCACGATCTAAAGAAAAATCCATTAAGGACGAATTTATAGTTTTGTGGACTAACAATGAATTTAGGTAAAAAGTTCCTAAAATGACAAAATATAGGGAGTGAACGGATTAAGGATTTACATATGACGTTCATTGACTTGGTAAAGCGTATAATAGCATTCCACAATACATCATCTGATATAGCCTTAAGACTAGAGGTATTTCACAAAGGTGCATTAAGGCTATACGAAATATGTATGACAGAGTATCGACTAACATTCAAACACCGATGGGGATAACAGAGTCTTTCCCAGTTAAGTATGATATATTTATGAATCAATCTGAGAGATTGTACCAAAATATTAGAAATTGGCACTAAATCCTTTTAATTTACGGTCATTATAAAAGACATTTATAAATCAATCTGAGAGACTGTACAAAAATATTATACAACTTTTTCATTTGGCACATTACTATAGGACCTTCTTGTCTAAGAAATATTCTTACAATAACAAGGTTTTGTTATAGTATGAAGTATGATATATTTCCCATATCACAATATCAAGATACGATCTATCCATTTGGCTTAATATATAAAATAATATGAAAAGTATGATCTATATGCTTATGAAAAGTGGAGTGTATATTTGGATTATGGATACATAGAACTTTAAGGGTATATCATAGTATTGATTTGATGTTTGAGGGTAAGTTTGGATCCATGATTTGATGAAATAAACTTGAGTGTTCCAATTTGTTTGTTTATTTCTCAAATTGGCATGACATGTCTCCCCAAGAAGGGACTAGCATGTTTAGGTTTGCATTTCTTATCCCATTATCTTTTTTCACTCCCTCTAAATTGGACACATGGTCCCTTGATTTTATGTGGTAGAATTTGTAACTCGTCTATCTTTTTTCAAGGTAGTTAGATGCTTGGAAGGCCATAAACTTGTATTGGTTGTATCAGTCATTTAGCCTTATTGTTAAATGACATGATGAATAAAAAATTAGATATAATGAACTAAAGTAGTGTGATCGTCGTCGTTGTCACTATCATATCCAGTGTATCTCGTTCATAGGACAAATTACTAATAGGATTTAGAGAGGAAAGGTAGATGACAACTTATATCCATAAAGAAGAGTGCGGTCAAAGAGTCTCATTAATATAATTTCTAGAGGAAATAAGAATATAGACATCATGTTTTGAAGTCGTCTCTTTAAAAGACGATCTCTCATAAAAGTAGCTTTTTAAAATAGGAAAAATTACCCAGAATAATACGACCTTTCACTGATTTTCCAAGAATAATACGAACTTTCAATTAACCACCAATAATACGAACTTTGACATGTATTTTCCGCTGGCATACATGACCTATTTATAACCGGTAGTACAAGTTTTTTTTTTTGACCGTTGCTCAGCAAGTTTCAACCGGTAGTACGAACTTTCAATTAACCACCAATAATACGAGATGAAACCTTTTGAGCAACGGTCAAAAAAAGACATGTACTACCGATTATAAATAGGTCATGTATGCCAGCGGAAAATGCATGTCAAAGTTCGTATTATTGGTGGTTAATTGAAAGTTCGTATTATTCTTGGAAAATCAGTGAAAGGTCGTATTATTCTGAGTAATTTTTCCTTTAAAATAATAGAGAACGTAGAGAATAAAGTAGTAACGTCAAATCTAAATAGAATTGAAGCAAGTTTGTTGCGACAGACTAAAATAAAAACAACTCGTCTTGTATGAAACTGTTTTACAATGTATTGACCCATTTTAGTTGATCACCTTAGGAGTATATCTAAGCACTTTAACACACTAAGTGTACATGAGCCGACCTAATAGAGATAGTCTCACCATGAAACTATCTCATCTAAAATTAGTGAAATAAAAATAGAATAAATTAAGTCAAATGGAGAGAAAAATTATTTTTAATATCTTTTTTATGTATAGGTTACAAATGAAGCCTTAATCCTAAAGCATTATTCTCATATGCTGACTTGTAATTGGTATAATGGGCTATGTTAAAGATATGTTTTGATTTATAGGTCTCTTGAGAGACCGTCTATGGTATAGACGGCACCCTCAGCAGCCCAGCCCATAATAAATATTTAGTTTTTATTTTTTGAAAAGGTTAAAAAAGAAAAAAAAATTAAAACATAAAAGTAACTACTGCACCGCTTGGTTTTTATTCAGGAAAATGCAATTGTTTTGGAAAGTGTGAATCTATTGGAATGTGATTGGGTTTTTTTATGGAAATAATTGATATTATCCGTAAAAAAATGTTAGAGATTAATTGTGAAACCTCCATTGATGACCTTCATTTTGGAGCAAGCTTCATCTTTTTGTGCAGAGCATCCTGTTGTTAAATTGTAAGGTATTATAACCTCGAATATACTATTCTATAATCCCAAATATAAGTTATTATAACCTCAAATATACTATGTTATAACCCCAAATATATTATATTATAACGACAATTATATTATGTTATAATCCCAAATATATTGTTATAATCGCAAATTCAATATATTATAGTTCCAAATATAGTACAATATAGTTCCAAATATAATAATATTATAGTTCCAAATACAATATAGTTCCAAATATAATAATATTATAGTTCCAAATATAGTACATTAGAGCATACACAATGGTTGCCCAACCCCATCTTGGTTATTGATTATTTTATTATTTTATCCATCTTCCACCTCACTTATAACCACTCTTATAACCATTTAATAACCAATGTATGCCAATAGTTAACCATAATATTTTGGTTATACATTTTCTCTCTCCTACTTTTACCCAACCCCACCACACAATTTGTATTACGTGTCAAAATCTTAGCCATCCATGTCAACCAAAAAGCAAAAAAAAAATTGCATAACCATATATATAACCTGGTTATTTGAATAACCTGGTTATTCAATTGATACCCCAATAATTTCTCTCTCCTCAATATTTTATTAATATTTTCATTTTCTCTCTCTTAATAACCACCCAAATGGTTAATGGCTGTGGATACTCTTATAGTTCCAAATATACTACATTACATTTCCAAATATAATATATTATAGTCTCAAATATAGTACATTATAGTACCAAATATAGTACAATATAGTTCCAAATATAACTGTCGGTCATATAGATCTTCATCTTCATTATCTCCGTTTTCATTCGATTTTTTGCAGCATCTTCATCTCCAACTGCCATTGATGAAGCTTATGCAAATATTAAAAAACCACCATTGATGAAGCTTAAGAAAAAAAATGTAAACCTCAAATGTAAATTCATCCTAGAATCTAAAAATACCCATTAAACAACCCATTAAAATCTGAAAATACCCCTTAAAAAGTTTAAAACCCATTACAAAAACAAAAAATCTAGGAAGATATACTAACAGTATATCATCCATTAATGAGAATATGAGAAATTGTAGATTCATTTCTTTCTTTCTTCCATGGAAATAAGTTTTTCTTTCTTCCACGGAGATGAATGAGAAGATGAGAAAAAAGAGGAAGAAGTAACCAACACTCCATGGATATCAGTTTTTTTTATTTTGTTTTTTTAAATTTACAAAATCAATTAATGGGATGGGAAATGGGCTGGCCCATTTTGATGGTCTATAGGATAGACGGTCTTCCCTAAGATTTTGTGTTTGATTTATCAAAAAAAGATATGTTTTGATGGTTTTATGATATTCTCATGTTATCGATAATGTTTTGAATTGGGTTAAGAAATGGTGAAGAAACAATCACATAAATAAATGTAAAGAAAGCAACAAAAACAGAGCAAGCATACAACAATGATAAACACAACAATATATGAGGTATCTAGTGATACCTCCCCTCAAACTTAAGTATCTTATCATTAACATAAACAATATTACAGTAATGACTCACCTTACAAGCTTTAGAACAATCCTCCAAAGTAGATTGAAACTTTACTTCAATCTCCCACACAAAGCCCTAATACAATGAAATATATTAAACCCTAGCAATTTGTATTTGGCTCTCACTTTTTCCTAATGTAGCGTTTGAAAACAAGTATTTTATTTCAAATTTTGAATTTCAATTATGAAATCATAAATGAAGAATTGAGGATGACAAAGTTTGGGTAGTCATTCTCAAATCTCAACTTTAACTACTTTAAAAAAAATGGTGGAATTTGATCCAAATTTAAATTTGAAAATTTTTAATTTGCAAAATAATAAATTTAAGTAAATTCCAACTCTCCAAATAAAATTATTATTCCCATACATAGCATAATAGTGTTTTAAGACTTCTTATAAGTCATAAAACACCCTAGAAAAACCTATAACAAAAGCCTTAAAAGGCCCACAAAAAAACGCACGCAAAACAGAAAGTCGTTGGGGAGGGAAGCTGATTCTCGCTCGGGTCGAGCAAGCTCGCTCAAGTGGGTCGAGCGTAGAGGTGTTCAACAGGGTGGATCGACCCAATGGGTTAAGGGTCGGGTCACATTTTATTGGGTCATTAGCGGGTCGGGTCAATAAAGGGGCAGGTCATTAACGGCCTTTGTGTAAGGGTCGGGTGGGACCGAGCCGGGTCGGATAATTATATTAATTGTTTGTAAAAAATATTTTACCACTTTTTTTATATTTTTATATGCGATTGTTATATTTATAGTTGAATTGACCTAACGGGTCATAAAGTATAATAAAAGAAAAGGGAAATTCCACGTGATAACCCTGAGGTTTTGGGTTTTCCACGTGGTAACCAAAACTTTTTTTAAATCCATGTGGTAACCCTAAGGTTTATGTAATTGTTACACCATGACCTTTTTGCACATAAAAACGTTAGCAAACGTTAATTTGGAAGCTTTATGGCTATTGTACGTTAATTTATACGACTCACCAATTTAAATGTCATCAATTTCAACCTTTTTACCCAAAATATAAACCCAAACTCTACCAGCTTTTATCAAAATCACACCTTTTCTCCCAAATCCAAAGATGGTAGAGTTTAAGTTTATAGTTTGGGGGAAAAGGTTGAAACTGATGGCATCTAAAATGGTGAGTCGCATAGATAGGTGTACAATAGTCATAAAGCTTCGAAATAAATGCTTGTTAACGTTTTGTTAACGTTTTATGTGCAAAAGGGTCATGATGGAATAATTTGGTAAACCTCAGGGTTACCATGTGGATTTTTTTAAAGTTTTGGTTACCACGTGGAAAACCCAAAACCTCAGGGTTACCACATAGAGTTTCCCTAAAATAAACTATTTTATGAACTTTTTAAAAAAGGGTCAAAGTGGGTCGTATTTAAACGGGCTTGACCCGCGCCGGCCCATTCAACATTTGACATGACCCGCCCCAACCTGGCCCGTTTAAATTTTGACCCGCCCCAACCTGGCCCATTTAAATTTTGACCCGCCCCGACCCATTGAACACCTCTACTCGAGCGCCTTCACAGAACCTTCTGTCCACTTGCTGCTGTTAGGCTCGATCAAGTCCCACGAGCTCAGCTGGACAAGCCATCTTCCAAACCTTCCCATCTTGGTCCCTTGCCTTAATTAAGACCCTCTAGATCATCCTCATCAACCACTTCATTGATTGACCCAAATCTTTTACGCTCATACTTCTTTGCACTCACCACATCGCTCTCAAACGTGTAAGCTAAGGAGTAAGCCAAGAGATTATCAAACTCACCTCCATCAAAGTGACATTTAGAGCTTGACTCAACAGGATAATGTATACTCTATGCTTATTTTGCATTTCCTTTGAACATGAAAGGTTTTCGTTGCAATAGTGCTGCTATTCTTTCTTTAACTAATAATAATTTGTTCAGTAAGTCTCATGGGAGACGGTCTATTCTATAGACGGAATCCATAAAGCCCAGCCCAAAATATAACATAGTATATTTGGGGTTATAATAAATTATTTGGGTTATAATAACTTATATTTGGGGTTATAGAATAGTATATTCGAGATTATAATACCTTACATTTAGGATTATAACATAATATAATTGATATTATAATAGAAAAAAATCGATTAAGGGAAATGGGCTGGCCCAATTTTGTGGTCTATCCTATAAACCGTCTCTTGTGAGATTTTGTGTAATTTGTTTGGGAGGATCAATTTTGGGTTAAAACGTACTATTTTTTTAGTACAAATGGCAACAGCCTATAGTTGACATGAAGAAAAAATCGATACAGTACTTTTTGATATTTTGAGGTACTATAAAATACATAATTAGTATTATTTAAATTGAATTTATTATTTACCAAAAGGGATTGATTATGATTAAGTGGGCTTGGTCAACATAGTATATACATTTAGTTTTTGATAACTACAAGTCTTATAAAAAATTTATAATCAAAAGAAGAAAAGTTAGAATGTTGATAGCAACAACAAAAACATTAGCAAATAGAAAAAATAGTTATTTGTATGTTTCACTTCAAATATTATTTGCATGTTTTGTAGATCAAAAATACAAATAATAGTTATTTGTATTTTTGTTCGGCTTGTTCGTTGTTAATAACAGCGAACAAAAAAGCTTAGTCTAAAAAAGTAAAGGTCTATATTCGCTGTTACTAACAGCGAAGAAAGATTTTGACTGTTTTTAACCAAACTTCTTTGTTCAAATAAATGGTTGAAGCTATTTTTTTAATGTTTAAAATTACAAATCAATATAATATATACTTATATTATACATATATACTAATCTATGCATATGTACTAATGTATAACAAATCAATATTATATATATGCCTAAAAAAAAGTAAAGGTCTATATTCGCTCGGGAAGATATACTTCGACTACGTCGAAGCAAATCAATAGTACAGAGGCTCTCCACGCCCCCGTCATTGTGCCTAAGTGCTGAGGCACCACAACATATGCCTTAGCGGGGTATGGGTCCCAACGAAACTACAAGTTAAGAAGTAATTAATTAATAAATTACGCTACATGATAGTACATATGTTAAATAATGAAGCATTTACCTGGTCTACTCCTAATAGATTCAAATGATCACGAAAGAATCCCACACCGAAACTGGTGTGAGTCCTTGTACGTTGGGCAAATATCCATCGAAATCCATATGGAATCAATGAGTATATACTCCCAAGCCCAAAACTATGACAATTATACATAAATAAGTAAATGTAGGAATCCAAACTTATTGCGAAACAAAACAATCATAATTTGCAAGTTTAAACTACCTGGAGTATAACTAGTGGTCCAGCAATCTCCTTCACGTTCCTCCAAGAAGAACCGCAGAGCCATCTGTAAAGATAGCCTAGGGTTGCGGAACCCCAGCTATATCCAGCAATGCGCATCAAGCAACATCAAGTACAAAATATATACTTGACTACAAATCTTGTCCGCAAACAAGACCGCACCAAGTAAAATATATACGTCTTAGCGTACCTCTCTATAGTGACCTTATCAGCACCATCAGGAAGGTGCGAGAAGTTCTGCGCTAACCATGTAACGCGCAACCCACTCCCTCGGGCTATGTCCAACAGTACACACGGTATGTCCCTCGATGGAAAGTCGTGTTAATACAGCGACAGCAAGCATTACCTAGAGGAAGGTAGAAAGTGTGCGTCTCTTGACGCCATCGCTGATTAACCCTAAATTTGCCCTTGCCGTGCACCTCATTTTGGCTTGTTTGCATTTGATTTCGTTCATATACATATGCTTTTGTCGGATTTACGCCCTCTTTGAGAAGAGGGTAGCATGCGTTTGCTCATGTTTTTGTAGGTTTCTCGTGTATTTTCGAGCCAAAGCATGATAGATATGTTGGTTCCCGAGCCCCGGAGGCCTCAAGGGAGGAGCGAGATCGAGTCGAGCATTTAAGGATAAAATCCAAGCCAAGACAAGGAAGAGAAGAGGCTTTTTGAAAGGGAACGACCACCCATTCTCATGGGAACGACCACTCGTTCCCCAGGCTTAATGCAGCATGTCCAAGAACAGAGATCAGAAAGTTGAACGACCTTGGTCGTTCCCCCTGGAACGACCACTCGTTCCCTATCATTCAGCAGCATGGGAGGTCAGAAAGTGGAACGATCCATCGTTCCCCCTAGAACGACCGGCCGTTCCCCCTTCGCAGAATGGGCTTTTGGCTTGACTAATCATTTGAAGGCCCTATTTACATCATTTGGAAGGATTATTCTCTGCTTTTCTGAGGACCTAGGTCATTCATTTATGAGCATTACTATATAAGGGGAGAATTTTGTATTATGAGAACACCTTTTGTTTTTACATTTTCTACTTTTAATTTGTATTAATCATTAGGCAAGAATCATTATATTTGCTTTTAGTTCTTCTTCCTTGTTCTAAACCCTAAGTTTTGCTTTCCACATTCAACAATGAAAATCACAAAAATATATCAATCAAAGTTTATTTCTCTTTATAGTTGTTTCATCCATTGGGTTATTGCTAGTTGGAGCTTATCTTTTTCATTAACCTCCATTGTTAAAGGTTCAAGCTTCAATACTTTTCTGGGTTTTTTGTATTTGTTCTTCAATTGCTCTCATCTTTTGTAGGTACCTTCTAATACTAATTCTTAGTTATCTTTGATAGTTTATTTTGGTTTTTATGCTTGTTTGTGGTTTTCACCATTGTTGTTCATTAGCTTTAATATTTGGATTCTTGTGTTTGTTGGTTGTTCAATATCTTGTCATATTATCTATTATGATGTTTTCAAGCAATAGAATGAGTAGTGAGTAGTTTTCTAGGGTTGGGGTTAACTCAATCCTTGTGATGGCTTTATGGTGATGAAACCCTAGTTGATTTTGGGTTGGTTAATGCTTAGGTGAGGGGTCATTCTACCCATTGGATAAGGATTGTCATGATTTCCTCCAATATACCAACGAGGGTTGGATTTTGGGTAGTCTAATCCTTGCTCAATGGATAGAACCGAATGTAAGGGATCAATGAGGATTGAACCTTGCTTCAACCCCCCTCTTCTAAGGGCTTTATCCTTTACCTACGAGAGTGGGGAAGGATAGGCAAGTAGCGAACAATTTGTAGCCCGAGGTCTTCATCTTCACTCACGAGAGTGAGGAGGGTGAAGAGGTCGGAGGCAATCCTAAGCCCGATCCAGGATCGGATTGCTCTACTTAGTGTGTTTTGCTACTCCTTAAAAACCCTCAAGAAGCTAGTGTATCATCACCTAAGATCCATCATAAGTGAGTTAACCCTACCCCCTTTTTATCATTGATTGTTAGCAGCTATTTCTTTTGCATTTCTTTTTATTATTGCATAAAACAAACCCCCCTTTTAATCCGACTAATACGCAAGCATATATACGCATAACCTTAGTTCCCCGTGAACACGACCCGGTAGTGCGACGATCCGTGCACTTGCGGTAATTCCATCAAGAACTAAAGTTTTTGGTGAACAAGTTTTTGGCGCCGTTGCCGGGGAGGGGAAAATCGCGAAGGCCTTCGGTTTGCCAAATAACATGAGTCGTGTGGTCTAACATCCATTTTTTCTTAACCATGTGGGGAATATTGATTAGGCAATTAAGTCTATTGAGCTCGGTTAGGGTGGCTCTACAAACCCAGCCACGCTAACTGCTATACGAGTGATGATACCTCCAATGTTAATGGCTTGGAGGACCCCTGAGCTATTGATGATATCCTTGAAAGACTCAATCAAGGATTTGGTAAGGTTGATGGGATAGGCGAGCTCCCTAGACCTAAGGGCACCTGCTAGGATGTACATTTCCTTCGTTGTAACCTTATTTGCCTCCGCTTTAAGGCAAAACGCGTCTGCCATAAAACGGAGCCAAATTCGAATTGAGGGATGATGTATGGCCTTCATCTTCATATCCCTAACATTCCTAACATGGATGCTTGTGAGAACTGAAAAAGAGATATAGTATGAAAGTGTTGGTTGAGGTCTAGGTTGCCCTGGTTTCAATCCCTAGAATATTTGCCAATTGGTCATCTCTCAAAGAATAATCCCTATTCCTATCTCTAAAATGCATCACTTCAAACGTATCATCATCACTAGACACAAAGTATAATGAACTTAGAAATTCTAGGATGAGCTCTCTATACGACCCATGGAACATGGTGAAAAGAGAGCTCATCCCAAGAGCGGCAAAGAGATCATGAGTCTCTTGCCATATCCTCAAATGCCTCAAACAGTGTTCATCAATAAAACGGGTAGGGGGAGTTTTTCTAAGTTGAAGTTCATTTAATTGCATTTGTTGTAATTGAGTCTTAGTGACAATGTTTCTAAGAGCATTAGAAGGGTTAGAAGCTTGCCTTGGTTTCTTGGTGCTCCTTGGAGGAGGAGAAGAGGAAGAATCAGAGCTTAAAGAAGATGACATTGTTGAAAACCTTATAGAAGCTTCTTGAACTTGAATTAGTGACTTGAAAAGGGAAACAAATGTGTAGATCTGGAAGGAAACGTGATGTAGAGTGAAATGGAGGTGATTTGGAGGAATTCGGTGAAGTTTTGATGGAGATTGAGTGAGATTAAGGTGATGGAATGTGGGTTTGAAGGTATAAGAATGGAGGGTTTTTGAGAGAGAGAAAGTGAGGGTTTAGTTCAGAAATGGAAGGGGTTGAATGAAAAAGGAAATGTGAAATTGCAAAAATAAAAGCCTGCGAAAGGGGAACGATCGGTCGTTCCCACCAGAACGATCGGTCGTTCGAGTTTCTGTTTTCAGTAGCATTTTATAACACGGGAACGATCGATCGTTCCACCAAGAACGATCGATCGTTCTTCTTTCTGTTTCAGCAGATTTTGATTGAGAGTTTTGCACACAGGAACTATCAGTCGTTCCCTTTAGAACGATCGGTCGTTCTACTCACCGACTTTTGAAAAACTATTGATTTCCTCTTCTCATATGGGAACGATGGGTCGTTCCTTGTAGAACAATCGATCGTTCTCTTTTCTTTTCTTAGTTTTTACTCAATTTTCCTCAATGATTGGATGTTTCAACCCAAAACCAAGGCAAGACTTCTAAGGGATCGGATCAAACCTTCCCATACAACCACTAAACCAAAAATATACACAAATTCAAGCATGTGAATCTTTCAAGGGCCAACCACACAAAAACTATATACATAACAAAAAGAAAACAAAACTTAAAGGAAAAAGAAAACGAAAGCAATAAAATGCTAATTTATATTCGTTAGCTTGACTTGATACCTTAGATCATGCGGAGGAGGGCTCAGGGCCCATGAGAAGTAAAGAACTGACAGCGATAGGATCCCTGACCCTATAATTTTTCAATCTCTGACCATTGACCTTGAAGGTCTCCCCCTTTGAGTTTATAAGTTCGATCGCACCGTAGGGGAAGACCTTAGAAACTCTGAAGGGCCCAGTCCATCGGGATTTCAACTTTCCAGGGAACAATCGAAGGCGGGAGTTATATAGCAGTACCAACTCTCCCTCTTTGAACTCTCTTTAAATGCTAGCATCATGCCACTTCTTCTTCCGTTCGTTACTGATTAGGGCGTTCTCATAAGCATCCATCCTCAACTCATCCAACTCATTTAGGTCCAACATCCTCTTCTTTCCCGCTTCCTTAAGGTCCAAATTTAGGGACTTGATGGCCCAAAAGGCCTTATGCTCTATCTCCACCGGGAGATGGCATGCCTTCCCAAAAATGAGTCGATATGGTGTTATCCCAATTGGAGTTTTGAAGGTTGTCCGTGTATGCTCACTAGGTCAAAAGGTGGTCGAAACATCTTACCTCTAGACCCAGAAATCGAAGCGACCGCAAGATGGCATGGCTTCAACAATGTCATCTTCTTCAAGCTCTGATTCTTCCTCTTCTGCTCCTCCAAGGAGCACCAAGAAACCAAGGCAAGCTTCTAACCCTCCTAATGCTCTTAGAAACATTGTCACTAAGACTCAATTACACCAAATGCAATTGAATGAACTTCAACTTAGAAAAACTCCCCCTACCTGTTTTATTGATGAACACTGTTTGAGGCATTTGGGGATATGGCAAGAGACTCATGATCTCTTCGCCGCTCTTGAGATGAGTTCTCTTTTCACCATGTTCCATGGGACGTATAGAGAGCTCACCCTAGTATTTCTAAGTTCATTATACTTTGTGTCTAGTGATGATGATACGTTTGAAGTGATGCATTTTAGAGTTAGGAATAGGGATTATTCTTTAACAGATGACCAATTGGCAAATATTCTAGGAATTGAAAACCAGGGCAACCTAGACCTCAACCAACACTTTCATGCTATATCTCTTTTTCGGTTGCTCACAAGCATCCATGTTAGGAATGTTAGGGATATGAAGATAAAGGCCATACATCATCCCTCAATCTGAATTTGGCTCCGTTTTATGGCAGACACGTTTTGCCATAAAGCCGAGGCAAATAAGGTTACAACGAAGGATATGTACATCCTAGCAGGTGCCCTTAGGTCTAGGGAGCTCGCTTATCCCATCAACCTTACCAAATCCCTGATTGGGTCTTTCAAGGATATCATAAATAGCTCAGGGTCCTCCAAGTCATTAACATTGGAGGTATCATCACTCGTATAGCAGTTAGCGTGGCTGGGTTTGTAGAGCCACCGCTAACCGAGCTCGATAGACTTAATTGCCTGATCAATATTCCCCACATGGTTAAGAAAAAATGGATGTTATACCACACAACTCATGTTATTTGGCAAACCGAAGGCCTTCGTGATTTTCCCCTCCCCGCCACACACATTCCACCCCTCATCGACTATGCTCCCAACACTTGTTATTAGGATCGGGATTCTACGTAGGATCGTTAAAGGGGTAAGATCGTGAAGGGATTCTACGTAGGATCGTGATTCTCCCCTCCCCGCCACACACCTGAACCTAACCCATTTATTTAAGTGGGTCGAAAATTGAAACTCTTACCTGATCTGTAGTAGGTCGGGTCAACCTGCTATTTATCCATTTAACCTGCTATGTCATTTGAGTTTTTGGGTCATTTGACCCTTAAGTTCAGGTCATCATAATTTGACCCATTTAGCCTGCTAATAACTCATTTAGTCATTCACAATTCATAACAAAGATACGTTAAAGTTTAACTATCCATCATTCATAAGGCAACATAATTAATTTCTACAAATCATCAAAAATCTTCAAAATGGCTACATACTACGGTATTACATAAATAAAAGTCGTCGAAAGTCAACAAACAAGCAAAAATCACTACATATTGTTTTGTTGACAAGCCAAAACCAAAAGCGAACATAAATAGTTTCTACATCATAGTCTAAAATAAAGTAGCCGAGGAAGATGCTTTTGAGCTAAATTCATGTTGATCGAAACTTGCACTTGGACTTGGACTTAGACTAGGCAAGATATGTCTTCTTCTTCTTCAACTTAAAATCTTCATTTCCGTCCCACAAAGCTCATCCAATTGTGATTCCATTTTTGCTTCATTAACAAACGAAAAAATAAGTTATCAAACAATAAAAACAACTAACCAATATTAACTTAGACATATTGGTATATAGAAAATTACCTCCTTCAAATGTCCAATCCTTTTTACAAACAATAGCTTGGACAATATTTGGCTTCAAGGCACTTCGAAAGCAATCAAGTACCCTACCACCAATGCTAAAGGCAGATTCGGAGACCACGATTGATATAAGAATAACAAATATCTCTGACCATTAAAGAAAGTACCGGATAACGAGAAGCATTTGCCTTCCAATGCGCAAGCATATCAAGATTAACTGATCGAGGCACTAGTTACTTCTCAAAATACATCTCCAAATCAGATTTCATACTCACAGTACTATGCTCATTAGAGAAACCATCAAAGTCCTACAAAAGAATAAACAAGCATTTACATTAAAATCTTTAAAAGGTAAAGAAACAAATAAAAGCTTATATAATTATAGAAAAACAAATCAGAAACAAAAGCTTATATAATTGTGTCAATACTCTTAACTTGCACCAGATCTTCTGCGTCAATTTCAACATGTTCAGGTTCAGTGGTACTGGTATCCATTGAAACAAAAATAAAGCAGAAAACACAATAAAAAAACACCGACAAATATAAATACAAAAAGAGAAACAAAAAACAGAATATGAAACTGCAACATGAAGAATGGAGTACATAATAATGAATAAAGAAACAGAAACATAATAATGAAGAATGGAGCACAACTTCATTCTGTTGTTTCTCCATTTGCTGTAGTTACATTCTGTCGTTTCTTTATTATGTTTTTGTTTCTTTATTCATTATTACGTGCTCCATTCTTCAGGTTTCAATCTCATATTTTGTTTTCATTCTGTTCTTTGTTTCTATTTTTGTATTTATATTTGTCATTTTTTTTTTATTGTGTAATCTGCTTTATTTTTGTTTCAAAGGTAATGGATACCAGTATCATTGAACCTAAACATTTTGAAGTTGACTTAGAAGAAGATCTGGTGGAAGTTAAGAGTAGTGACACAATTATATAAGCTATTGTTTCTGATTTGTTTTTCCATATATAATAAGCTTTTGTTTGTTTCTTTACCTTTTAAAGATTTAAATGTAAATGCTTATTTTATTCTTTTATAGAACTTTGATAGTTTCTCTAATGAGCATAGTACTGTGAGTATGAAATCTGATTTGGAGATGTATTTTGAGGAGTAACTAGTGCCTCGATCAGTTAATCTTGATATTCTTGCGCATTGGAAGGCAAATGCTTCTCGTTATCCGGTACTTTCTTTAATGGATAGAGATATTCTTGTTATTCTTATATCAATCGTGGCCTCCGAATCTGCCTTTAGCATTGGTGGTAGGGTACTTGATTGCTTTCGAAGTGCCTTGAAGCCAAATATTGTCCAAGCTATTGTTTGTAAAAAGGATTGGACATTTGAAGGAGGTAATTTTCTATATACCAATATGTCTAAGTTAATATTGGTTAGTTGTTTTTATTGTTTGATAACTTATTTTTTCGTTTGTTAATGAAGCAAAAATGGAATCACAATAAGATGAGCTTTGTGGGATGGAAATGAAGATTTTAAGTTGAAGAAGAAGAAGACATATCTTGCCTAGTCTAAGTCCAAGTCCAAGTTCAAGTTTCGATCAACATGAATTTAGCTCAAAAGCATCTTCCTCGGCTACTTTATTTTAGACTATGATGTAGAAACTAATTATGTTCGCTTTTGGTTTTGGCTTGTCAACAAAACAATTTGTAGTGATTTTTGCTTGTTTGTTGACCTTCGACGACTTTTATCTAGGTAAAACCATAGTATGCAGCCATTTTGAAGACTTTTCATGATTTGTAGAAACTATTTATGCTGCCTTATGAATGATAGATGGTTAAACTTTAATGAATCTTTGTTATGAATTGTGAATGGCTAAATGAGTTATTAGCAGGTTAAATGGGTCAAATTATGATGACCTGAACTTATTGGTCAAATGACCCAAAAAACCTTAATGACATAGCAGGTTAAATGGGTAAATAAATGGGTCAGGTTCGAGTCAATGCTCTAGTGACCCATTTATTTATGACCCGAACTTGAAAAGGACCCAAGTTGATCTATTTGCCACCCCTAAGTGCGCTATGGCCTATGAGATGTCAAGGTTAGTTCAATTGATGAATATTTAACCCAAAATGGTAAATATCTCATTATATAGACGCACGGATTATTCCTTACGCACAGCGAGCACGGTTATACAACTCCCACCTGGTCGCATACGGTAAGGTGGATCGTGTGTTGGTTAACTCTCTGGTGGAGCGATGGCGTCAAGAGACGCACACTTTCCACCTTCCTTTAGGTGAGGCTACCATCACTCTCCTTGATCTAGTTGTATTGACACAGCCTTCCATTGAGGGACATGCTGTGTGTACTATTGGACGCCAGCTAAATAGCGTGCAAGATTTGGTACAGAGGGTACTTGGAGTGCGACCTATGACAAACATAGCCCGAAAGAGTGGGTTGTGCGTTACATTGTAAGCGCAGAACTTCTCGCACCACCCTGATGGTGCTGATGAGGTCACTACAGAGAGGTATGCTAAAGCGTACATATATTTAACTCTCTTGGTACGGTCTTGTTTGTCGACAAGACTCGTAGTCAAGTACAGATTATGTACTTTATGTTGCTTGATGTGCCTTGAGAGCATATTGTCTGGGGTTTCGCAGCCCTAGGTTATATGTGCAGATGACTCTGCGGTGCTTCACGGAGGAACGTGAAGGAGATTGCTGGACCAATAGTTATACTCCAGGTAATTTAAACTTACAAATTATGATTGTTTTGTTATGCAATAAGTTTGGATTCCTACATTTACTTATTTATGCCTAATTGTCATAACTTTGGTCTTAGGAGCACATTCTCATTGGGCAACCAATGAAAACTGTTGGACGTGGTGATGTTGCACCTCCAATCAATCCTCCTCCAGAGGTTCCATATTGATCTCGATGGACATTTGTGCGATGCACAAGGACTTACACCGAATTTGGTGTGGGATTCTTTCGTGATTATTTGGATCTATTACGAGCAGACCATGTAAATGCTTCACTATTCAACATCTTAACTATCATGTAGTGTAATTTATTAATTGCTTCTTAAATTCTAGTTTCGTTGGGACCCGTACCCTGCTGAGGCATATGTTGCGGTGCCTCAGCACTCAGGCATAATGTCGGGTGCATGGAGATGTAAGACCCGTACCCTTCTTAAATTTTAGTTTCGTTGGGACCCGTACCATGTAAATCACCTCTTCTCCTGATCATCATACCGTCTCTTACTATCATAAGAGACGTAGGAGACCTTAGCTATGAAAAAGGGTTGAGGAGGGTGAATGGGTGATGAGTACTAGTTTTGTGTATAGGTGTACATAAGATTGTAGTTTGAACATTTGAACAATATTGACATTTGTACATATTTTGTTATATATGTATTTGTATATATTAACGATGCTTATTATATACCTAATGTTTTATTTATTTACATTTGTATACATTTGTTATATATGTATATATGTATATTTTATACATTTAAATTTGTATACATTAGTATATAAGTGTATATATGTATATTGTATTAATTTGTTATACATTAGTATATTTGTATATCATAAGTATACATGTATATTATAAGTATATATGTATATTATAAGTATATATGTATATAAGTATATATTATATTGATTTGTAATTTTAAACATTAAAAAAATAGCTTCAACTAGTTGTTCGTTGTTACTAACAGCGAACAAGCCGAACCTCTGCATTGGGAAAAAACTTCTTATCTTGGTAAATATTTTGAAACTTCAGCTATAATGTGATTTTATATATATATGTTTTTTTGCTTATATATTTCAAATTTCACTATCTAGCAAGTAATACAAATTGCTCAGAGACAATAAAAGACTATCCAGGAACACAAAACAATAAGTCTCAGTGGTCAGCATACAGCAGTAGCAATTATTAATATCAATTGAATACCAACCCAAAAACATGTTTAGAATACAACGCAGAAATAACAGCAATTGGATAATCTTCACACCAATAGTAATTATTCTCAAAATAAAACAGCATACACCAGTAGCCTACACATTCTCAAAAATCCTTCTCATCTAAGATGAATTACTGGCTGACTCCTTGAACGACAATCTAAATGAAGCAGACTGTTCAGCTGAAGAGATATGGTACTTAGAATGTCAACTATATATCATGAATTAATTTTCTTTAGTGGAATGCTTGTAACATTCCGGTTTGTGTTTTTTTTTCGTAAATTGGTGGTTAGTATCAGAAGTGTAATTAAAGAATCTGCAATCAAATATAATGCTACCCAATGCCCAAGCCAAGAAAATGCATGCCTCTTGAGTCTTTCAGGCGTGCAAAGAAAGGCTTCCACTTAGGTTTAGGCTCATATCTTCCATCATTAGTGCCTTAAACTCATAAATAAACAATCTAACTCTTTAACCCCAATTTTTGGAGTAAACAGTACACTTGTTCAAGCAAAAACCTACTATTTAAGTCTAACTGAACAAAAATACCGACACTCTCCTAAGTGTATCAGTTTAGTAAATTTTATTAATAGAACTTAAATATGCACCAATCATGGGGAAATATATCTTAAAGCACAAAAATCTTACAATTTTATCAAAAAGCTCCCCACCAGTGACATTCCAGAGCAATGCATATATTTGTCTTGCTAGTCATCACCTACATATACCACTAGAGCATATAAATTGATGACGAAAAGAAAAAAAATTGTCATTAGTATCCATGAATGCATTCTATATGGATCAGTTGTGCAATTATGAGTTATTGCTAATCAATAGACAACCATATGCAAAAAGATCAAGGGAATAGAGATAGAACCAGTAGAAAAGTATATTTGCTTCCAACCTCAAACAAGCAGATGACATTTGGGTGGCCAATCAATTTCATGGTTGAGATCTAACGTTTAATCTGCAAAAAACAACCAGTAATTGGTTATTGATGTACATGATAAAGGGACTTAGATAGTAGCTAAAAAACTATGCAATGGTGAAGACAAATTATAACCTGTATTATGTATATTCTCAATACGAAAGAAAACTTCCGTTTTTTTAGCGGTTAGAGAGCTAGAAAAAGAATGTGTTGGGATGTAAAGGGACAATGATGACATGATGAAGTGATAAACATAATTAAGTACATGCTTTTCTTGGTATTATATTTCAATGGTGATACCACTATTGTGTTATGTATCGCAATGGTGATAATGCTGAAAATTACCTCCAATAGTAATGGGATTCTCCTCCTGTTCTTCTGCTCTAATACTTATTAGAAGGGAAACTGTCATATCTGTATGGTAACGGATGGTTACCGCCAACTATGATTCAGAGAGAAGAAACATCTCAGAAATGGATTTATTAATTTCAGCACAACTAATTGATATTGCAATTAATAAAAGCCTACCAGATGCAGCAATATTAAGTCACAACTGGCATTTATTATACTTGAACTACTACAAGGAAACAGGCAAGCACCAGGAGAGTAGAAGAAGCTGCCTCACAAAATTGTAGCTTATAATCCTATAACCCTCATGAAAGCTAATGATATGATTATTTTTACATGATAGATGTAATCATAAGTTTACTTTGGCATTGTTGTAATATCCACTATCCATCACAATCATATGATCCTATCAAGAAAGCAATACTGAGCTGATTTTAATCGGTTTCTACTTCCCTGGTTAAGCAACTATGCGTACCGTATGAAATTTCGTAAAACAAATCATCTATTTAAAGAGAAAAACACAAATAGACAGCTATAGTTTTAGTATGATTCTGTAAGCTCCACAGAAGAAAAAACCTTTTGAAGATCACCCATAATACCCTGGGCTGCCCCTCCCTACATACCCCTGAAAGTCACCTTTAACCAGTACAAATACTTCTCCATTATCATGAGACTACTAAAGACTAAACTCTTACAGCCAATACAAACTTTATAGTAATAATCGAGGTAGTTAAAACCGGTCTAAGACCATGAATAACGAAACATATCGTGCAAATCATATCAACCAGTATCACAAAGTCTATAAAAGCCCATCAAAGAAACACATACTAAGAAAATAGGAAGATTGATGAACTCCAAAGAAAAAATAAGATAGGAGAATAATATGAGGAGCAACAACATCCACACACTATTGACTTCTTTGCATTATTCAGTACTTCCTAGACTCTAAGTTCACCTCTGTAATACACATATTGTAAGGATCAATATCTTCATGGTTCACGCACATATAAGCTCGTCTTTAACAGCAAAATCCACTTTTCAGTACTTAGGTATTCACATTTTTGAATTTGTCACCAATAATTTCTCAAGACATTAATTAGGTATTCACATCTCAAACAATATATGTTACCATTTCTATGTCTGATCCATTTCTTAAAATAATTTCTCACCTAAATCAAATAAAAGTTGCTTATATTAAACCATTTCAGACCAAATCATCTCAACTATATAAATAAAATCCAAATCACAATTCACACCAAATGTTTAAGACTTCTAAACAGTCAAAACCAATAGAAACTTTACTGTTAAATAAAACCTCAAATTATACTTTGAAAAAAGTGATAAGTGTAATTATTTGCACTTGTGTATATCATTTAACACTCCTTTTGTGGTTTTTTTAGTATTATTGGAGGATTATAATGTTAGTTTTCATAATTTTGTGTTACAAGCTTAACATTGTTTTTTTATGTGATTTTAAGGCAAAAATTGTGGTTTTATTAGGTTTTAGGAAGTTATAAGAGGGTGAGGGACTTTGAGAAATAGCCTAAGACCCCTAAAAAGTGAAGAAAACGGGCTCATAGCCCCAAGGAGAAAGCACTGAGTCGTAGCTAATCTATATCAAAAGCCACAACCTGTCGCTTAGCAATAGTGAGTTCAGAAGATATGCGACGAGTCGGCCAAAGGAAACCACGACTCGCCGCTAAGTTGACGCTGTGACAAATCAAGATCAAAGAGTATTAGCCACGACTCGTCGCTAATCCACTTAAGTCAAAGTTTCCAGGCAAAGAGTAAAGTACGCAACGAGTCACCCCTCAGGAGCTACGACCCTTCACCAGGCACCGCTGAAGCTGCAGCAAGTGTTTATCTACGTTATTTAATATTATATTTTATTAATTTATCTTTATTTTAATGTGAGAAATTGATTAGTTTTAGGGAAATTGTTCCCCAAGTAACCTTAGAATACAAAGACATTAGTTTATTTATGTTTTAAGTGCGTTTATGCCCTAATGTTCTAGTTTTTAGTTCTTACTTTATTTAACTCGATTTTTAATGTTTTTCATGGCTGCTTTCAATTATCTCATGCAATTATTGGTTTATTTACAATCCAAGTCGTAAGTTTCTTAATCTTGTTCTTCAATTACTTATTAAATTGTCTTTAATTATTTATATCCAACATGTATATCATCAAAATTAGGGTTTTACTATGTCTAGTAAGTAATTTTTTGTTCTAGGATTAGGGTTTGATCTTACGTTTGAAGTATGAATTAATATACTATTAAAAGCGTCTATAAATCTAGGGTTTAATAATTAAATTGGGCTAATAACCTTAAATTAAATATGCTTGTTAGACTAATCAGTTGAACAAGCGTGCAAGATTAGGATTAACTTTATTTTAGGATAAATTTTAGTTAAAATCTTATTAATTCAATCCTAGAGTCTTTTATTTATTAATTAAATCTTGAATTGTTGATCTTACTCTACTTCTTATCACAATTAAATCATTTAATTATTGTTAGTATTAGAATTGAATCTATATCAATTATATTTGCTTGTTTCGTATCTCGCGATTATAAATTAGACAAACTCATTAACTCGCTTCCCTGAGTTCAACTTCAACCCGTATAGCTACATGTACATCGTGCGCTTACGGATTAAAATAAAATTTCCTATGACAAAGAAAATAGAAATTGAAAAGAAATTAATAACTTGAGTGATTATATTTCAAAAAAAAAAAAAAAAAAAAAAAACCTTGAGTGATTATGAATCAATGATCTTCATCAAATTACAGTGCGAATCAGGAATGAAATAAGAGAGGGAGAGCGATTTCTTTTTGTTTATTTGTTCGTTCGTGAACTATAGTGACTAAAAATGTAATTACGGCCTAGAGGAACAACAAAAATGAGAATGTTGTCAGAAAGATGAATTGCATAGAACAGTACCCTTTTTAGCAAATGTCTAATTATTCACAAAATTGCCTCCCAAATATGTAATTTATTTGAGCTTTTATGTACCCTTGTTTTCAGTTTTCACCATTTTAATTGGTTTTCATATATATATATATATATATATATATATATATATATATATATATATATATATATATATATATATATATATATATATATATATATATAGGGTCAAGTTCCAGTGAGAACCAAGCTTATATGAGAACCGTGAGAACCAAACTTCCTAATCAAAATGTGTTACTTTTTTATAGAAAATGTGTTACTTCTAAACAAAAAAATGTTACTTTTGTTTTAAAAAAAAGTTGTTATTTTTTAGCATAAAAGTGCTACTTTTAGAAAAAAAAAATTCAAAAAAACAAAAATATTAAAAAGTAACACGTTTTTTTCGAATAGTAACACATTTTTACGTAAAAAGTAACACCTTTTTATGAGTTTTTTTCAGAATTTTTTTCTTAAAATAACACTTTTTTGCCCAATAGTATCATAAAATACAGTAACACCTTTTTTCTCACAAGTAACACCTTTTTAGTAAAAAGTAACACTTTTTTGTATGGCTAATTGGTTCTCACGGTTCTCATATAAGGATGGTTCTCACTGGAACATCTTTCTATATATATATATATATATATATATATATATATATATATATATATATATATATATATATATATATATATATATATATATATATATATATATATATATATAGGGTCAAGTTCCAGTAAGAACCAAGCTTATATGAGAACCGTGAGAACCAATCTCTCCGATAAAAATGTGTTACTTTTTCACAGAAAAGATGTTAATTTTGGACAAAAATATGTTACTTTTGTTTTTAAAAAAATTTGTTACTTATAAGCAAAAAAGTGTTACTTTCAGAAAAAATATAAATACAAAGTAACACATTTTTGTCAAAAAGTAACACCTTTTTATGTTAACAGTAACACCTTTTCTGAGTTTTTTTTCAGAATTTTTTTCTAAAAGTAACACATTTTTGCTTAAAAGTATCATCTTTTTTAATAAAAAGTAGTAACACATTTTTGCCAAATAGTAACATGTTTTTAGTATAAAAGTAACACATTTTTGTCAGGCAGATTGGTTCTCATGGTTCTCATATAGGGATGGTTCTCACTGGAACTTCTTCATATATATATATATATATATATATATATATATATATATATATATATATATATATATATATATATATATATATATATATATATATATATATATATATATATATATATAAAGGGCATTTATAATCTAGCTATTAACCTCAATTAGGAGCCACTCCTCAAAACAAAGACCCAAGACCTTTATAGACACAACGAAATGAAACAAGTATGGAGCCATCCAATAGGCCTCGCCAAAAGCACCACAAAGAAACAAAATAAATCAAATAAGCTATGTCGTTGTTGAAACTGTGACACATGATACACCAAACGCCAACATTCTAGGCTAAAAACACACACCAATTATTAGTGATATGATACCCATAACACTTGGAAAATCCACGAGCAACTGATTGTAGTATCCACTAATAATTAATAATATGTTTAACAATGTAGGGATGTTCAATTTTTCTGCTTTTATCATAATGTTCAGGCACAATTCGAGAAAAACACCAAGCAAAGATATCATATTTTAAGCTTATTTTATCATATGCAAAGAAAGAAAAATTATATTGTGACTACGCTCAATGAAGAAATGAAGATTTCAAAAAACAAAAATAGATAGGTTACCTCAACCTGATCATTTACAAACCCCTTGAG
Source organism: Amaranthus palmeri (assembly GCA_019776075.1). Taxonomy (NCBI): domain Eukaryota; kingdom Viridiplantae; phylum Streptophyta; class Magnoliopsida; order Caryophyllales; family Amaranthaceae; genus Amaranthus; species Amaranthus palmeri. The sequence goes on along the minus strand of JAAKBH010000031.1, from coordinate 543,696 downwards.
CATTTTGACAAAATTCAGAACGCTAATTCTTTTCCGTTTGGTCGTACTATTTTCCCTGAACATATATCAGTTTGGAGTGGCTTTAGTAATAGATGAGATAGAGAAGAACAATAAATTTATGCATTTACTCAACAAACTTGTTACAAGAATATAAAATTGACAAAAAAGACATCGTTAAAACGTCTTGTGTAGTGGGAATTAAACAATCAACCAAAAAAATGATTCCAGTCTAGATGAACTAAAGTACTAAACAATTAAGCAAGGTATCCAAAACCCTAACCATTAGCAATACCTTCAACAGAAAATAAAAATTGCTTAACAATATGAAGAGCAGCAATTGAATGCACCAAAGGCAGCAAAAAGCCATCAGGATATCAAAGAACTGCAACACCACGCACAAGCCCATACAATCCAGAACAGGACATAAGACTTCACAGTATACCACAAATAAACAGCCAGCAGTTCATAATTGCAGTGCACCAGAAATTCAAACCAACCAGCAGAAAACATCCCATTCCATCAACAAATCAGTAGCAGCAATCAGAAGATGAGATTAGCCAAACCAATAGACTACCAAGTACCAATACTAAATCTAACATTTGAGAGCATTAAACCTGAATCGAAAATTTTATGTAGTAAGAACACTCAGCTCTAATTTTACTACTGCAAAATGCATTTCAGGAATATTTTTAGTGAATTTTCATAAAATGTGAATCTGAAGACATAAAACTCATGCTTATATTAGGGTTTTGTTAACAAGTTTCACAATTTTCATCAGATTATACTTGAATTATGAAAACCATATGTAATTACTAAATAAATGAACTTTTCTCGGTCAATAATTCTCCTTGTTGAGACTACTTCTTCTAAACCACCAAAAGGCTGATAAACAAAGCTAATTGAAAATAAAACCTAATAATTGCAAATGAAACTAATTGCAACAAAAATACTAATAATCAAACATAACTAATGCTGATTAAAACGAATGTTGTACTGATTTTGGTTATAATAACTTTGAATTTCGTTTAGACGAAGGCAAAAACAATGAAACAGACATGAAAATCAGCCAAAGAGCATTTGAAAATGAGGAAAAAAAATGACGAAATGAATAAAGCTAAAGATTCAGAATACCTTAATTGAAGATTAGATGAACGAATATCCATTTGAGAGAGTAGATCAGAGCGATTTGAGAACTAAATCACCACATATCTGGCAAAAAATGTACAGGAAGTGGCGTACTAGAGGAGATGGCATTTATTAGGGGCAGGGATCAATTTGTTTTAACGGGGTGAAAGACTGAAAGTTTGGATTAAAAACCCCAAAGCAAATCAATTCAAATTTTGATTTTTTTATAATGGGATATTCTACCTCGTAAGCACCAGGTATAGTGAAATTCACAAACTAGCTATTCTTGTTTGCAATTCTACCAAATAGCACTCAACTTTTGCAAATTCAACTGCCGTAGCTATATTAGGTCAAAAACGTTAAAAAAAACCGTTAAGTGTTGAAATTACATATTTACCCTTGTTTTATTTCTTAAATAGTAGGGTCTTCTTCCTTGTTACACTCCTCTTTTCCTTTGAATGTCATTGTTGCAAAGCTTGAAGAAGTATAATAGATTGGTTGAAACCCAGAGTGTAACCACAGGAACTTGATCATTGTAAAAAAAATCCTCAATTCCAATTGCCCAGATCAAAATCTCTGATCAACAATGGCTACCAAAGCGGAAGCCATGGCAGGAGCAAAACCTCAAGATTCCAAATCCACAGATCCATTATTCACTTCTACTTGCTTCCTGCTAGTACAGGATGTCAATTTTTGGCAAAAATTCTGGCAAAAAATTCAGCATATCTCTATTCCTCTTTTCATGGCAATCTAAAATTTTGGCAAAAATTCTGACGCTTTTCTCCGTCTTTTACACTCGATCCTTTTCTCTTTCACCATTGAAGCTCTTCACTTCTACTTGCTTCCTGCTAGTACAGGATGTCAATTTCAATAGCTTCTGGTATCTATACTTGCAACCTACCAAAGCCATCAAATTTTAGAGGTAACCCATAAAATTTCTGCCCAATTCAGGTGAACCCATTTCGTTTTACGCTTCCATTTCACTTCAAATTATCAGAATCCCGTAAGTGTAGTAAGAATAAACTGCTATTCCCCATTTCTGCTTCAGGTCTAGCAACTGAAACTCCTCAAAAACAGTATTTTCGAAGCAAAAATCCTAAGGATATTAATGTATTGATTGTGGGTTCAACTGGGTATATTGGGAGATTTGTTGTAAAAGAGTTGGTAAATAGGGGTTATAATGTTATAGCTGTTGCTAGAGAGAAAAGTGGTATTAGAGGTAAATTTGGTAAAGAAGAAACACTTAATCAGTTAAATGGGGCTAATGTATGTTTTTCCGATGTTACTAATTTGGATGTTTTGGAGAAAAATTTAGAAACGTGGTATCCTTTAGGAAGAATCATTGGGGGTACTCTTTACCCAGGTCTTATGGTAACTGCTGCATTGATCTATTGGGGTCTTAGATTTCTTCGATTTACCCAGAATAATGGGAGTGTTTTTCTTCAAGCTTTGCAACAATGACATTCAAAGGAAAAGAGGAGTGTAACAAGGAAGAAGACCCTACTATTTAAGAAATAAAACAAGGGTAAATATGTAATTTCAACACTTAACGGTTTTTTTTAACGTTTTTGACTTAATATAGCTACGGCAGTTGAATTTGCAAAAGTTGAGTGCTATTTGGTAGAATTGCAAACAAGAATAGCTAGTTTGTGAATTTCACTATACATGGTGCTTACCAGGTAGAATTTTATAATTTGGTTTGGTTTTAAAATTGAATTTTAAAATCAAAAATATCATCTCAAAAAAAATTTTAAATCAAAATATTTTCTTTTAGATTAGACTTGAACATGTGATGATTAGCGTAATTTTGTAACACCTCGGCCCCTTGGACTGCCGGTGACTACTCATAGAGACTGTAGACTAGCCCCACAGACCAACACAAGTCTTTCTACGCGCTTTGGCTTCACTCGTGCGCACCCAGGAAAACTTCCCAGGAGGTAACCTATTCTAAGAGTCCCTACCAAGCACGCTTAACTGTGGAATCCTTAGCAAATGGGCTCCCATGAAAAGAAGATACACCTTGTTGATATGAGTAGTCTATCAATCTTTTTTCAAGCTAAATTTGGGGTATCACAAATTTAGTGTCATTATTCATGGTATAATATGTTGTGTTTTAAGAAGGGGCAAAATGGTAATTTAAGACATATGGTATAAGTTTTAAAGGAAGAAGTCTCATTATGAAACAGAAGCAAAAGCCGAGTCGGCTTTCCATCTGGCCAAAGGGAAGCTGACTCGACAGTTAAGGCTGGATGATTTTCTTGTTTTATTTTTCAGTTTCGTGCTTTTGCCTTAGGATTATTCGTAAGTGTTAGACCCTATAAGCTATAAATAGGGCTAATATAGTAAATACATAGAATTCATACATGGCTTTCATTCTCTCTCTATATATTTCTCTCTCTACTCTCTATTCTCTTTTTCCTTAATTGTAATTGGGGATGTTTAAAAGTACCCAACCCGCTTGACTCGACTCGGTGACCCGTTGACCCGCAACTTAATTGTCGGGTTATTTTATAGAAAAAATAATAAGTTACGGGCCGGGTCACGGGCCCCAAAATAAATTTAGGAAAAATTGTCGGGAATAATCCCTACTTTCAACGTTTTCCTGTGAATAACCCATGCTTTTGATTATTCATGAATAATCCGAACTTTGCAATATTTTTGCTCACAGCACCCCTTCCTCAAAGTAACTCGGGTATAACAGGTAAAGGTCCGTTTTGTGACCTGTTTTCTACCTTATAGTTGTTGTCTTCATGTTCCCAGGGTTTGGGTTAACAATGGAGAAATAGAGGTAACAAAAAGGAAGATGAAGGCAACAACTATAAGGTAGAAAACAGGTCACAAAACGGACTTTTACCTACTATACCCGGTCACTTTGAAGGGGGAATGCTGTGAGCAAAAATATTGCAAAGTTCGGATTATTCATAAATAATCAAAAAAAAAGTAGGTCCAAATATGATTCGTGGCCTTGGTGTTGTGTTCAGAGATTCGAATGGTGATGTCCTTCTCACTGGCACAAAACGACTCACGGCTAATTGGGATGCTCAATTGTCCGAGACCGCTGCTGCTACGTATGCTCTTGAATTGGCTCGAAGGATGGGATATGAAAACGTGCAGCTTGAAGGAGATGCCCTTACTGTTCTTAAAGCGATCCGTAATGCTGATAATGGATCCACATACTTCCACTCGCAGCTTAGTTACTTGCTTAGTTTGAAGTCATACTTTTCGTGTTTTACATGTAATTTTGTCCGTAGACATGGTAATACCGTTGCTCATATGGTGGCGCGTTGGGACACCGGTGTTGCTTTAGAAAAGATTTGTATGGCTCCTTTTCCGCCAAGCCTTCAAACCTTGGTGGACCTTGATTTAAGTTAATAAAAGCTGCAGGTGATATTCAAAAAAAAAAAAAAAAGCTTAAACAATGCGCATAATTAAGATGTAGCGAGTATTTCAAGATGGAGAATAATATTTAAGTATATCTTTGTTTATTGGGTTTTATAACGTCTCTCAAATTTGATGGTGGGCATCTTATTTTACAAACTCCATCAGTATTTTGTTGTCTCCTAGTCTGATTTCCCACGACTTCTTTCACACTCTCTCCTTACTCTCACCATATGCCGCCTCATCTTCACCAATCTTTAAAATATCCAACAAAATTTTCAAATTAATATATTTTTTCCCATTCCTAATTTCCACCTATTTTCCCTTTTTATTCTTTTCCTCTTTCACACTATTTCAAGTATGAAAAAAACCCCACCAAATTAATTTTCTTCATTTTTCCATCCTCTTTTTTTCAAGAAAAAACAATGGGAAAAGCAAGTAGATGGTTTAAGGGAATCTTTGGGATAAAGAACACTACCAAAGACAATCAAAAAGATTCATGTTTAGCCGCCGGTGACCGGAAAAGGGGAAGTTTTGGATATTCCGGTGGGAAGAGAACAGAGTTATGCAATAATCCGTCAACTATACCGCCTAATATATCCCATTCGGAAGCCGCTTGGTTGAAGTCTTATTATGATGATTCGGAGAGTAATAAGGAGCAGAATAAGCATGCTATTGCGGTGGCAGCTGCAACCGCCGCTGCGGCTGATGCGGCGGTTGTTGCTGCTCAGGCTGCTGTTGCTGTTGTTCGACTTACGAGTCAAGGTCGGCGAACAATTTTCACTAGTGGTGGCGGCGGCGGTGGCGGTGGCGGTGCTATTGGTGCTTGTAGAGATAATTGGGCGGCGGTGAAAATTCAGTCTACCTTTAGAGGATATTTGGTAATGTAGCTAATTGAACTTAAATTTTCTTAAATTAAATTCTTTTATTAGATATTTCGCTATTTTAGGTGTCTGTCTCGAGTCGAAAGATTTTTCAATTTTATAATTTTTATTGATAGAATATATAGAATATGATAATAATGATATTTTTTTATTTTATTTATTTTTTTATAATCAAATTGAAATATCTAATAAGCTTAGCAACAAATTTACATATTGTTCACTATTTAAGGTTGTTATATATACTTATCAACTATTTTAAATTTGTCTCATAGAATGAAATTACTCTCAATGCAAGCATATTTGCCTTTTTTTAAATTTTTTATTCAATTGCAAGAGTTAAGAAGTTTACAATTTAACAAGAATATGATAATCCTAAGATCTTAATCTACATAATATAATATATTGATTATATATGTTTAAATTTAATAGAATTTAAATATAAGTATGAGCAAATAAAAAGGAGAAATGGTAATTTACGTATAAATTCAAATAACGTTTTCTATTGAAACTAAATAGTAGAAGTAGAAGTTTGTCCTTATTTTATAAGCTGATGTATACATACTGTTCTCTTCCTCCAATGAGAAACAATTAACGTGTGGTACGTGAGCAATTTAGATTTAGGCTTGTCCCTCCAATTATGTGGAATATATGTTTATAAAGTTTTGACCATTATTAATAATTGAAAATCAAGTAAATTTTTATGTAATAAATACTTATTGTTATTAGTCACAAAATTAGTACAATGCATGTAAATTGTAATTGTTAAGTATCTAATATTGTTTAAAATTTATGATGGTTTTTGTAAGGCAAGGAAAGCATTAAGAGCATTGAAAGGCTTAGTAAAGATCCAAGCATTAGTAAGAGGATATTTGGTAAGAAAACAAGCCACGGCCACTCTTCATGGTATGCAAGCACTCATTAGAGCTCAAGCTACCGTTAAGTCCAAACGGGCTCAAGCCCGACTTACCAATAACGATTTCTCGGGTCTTTCTCAGCCCGAATTCTTCGCTCGGAGATCCTTGGTAATTCAATCTTACTCTAATCCCAAATGGCGATTTTCTTAATGGCCAAAAAAAAATAATTGAATTATTTGCAAATTACAGTCTTAAAGTTTATCACTTTTGCGAATTACAGCCTTAATGTTTATTTTTTATGAATTACAGTCACCAAAGTATCAAAGTTTACAAGTTTAAGCCAAAAACACAAATTTCCGACCACTTAACCTAAAATTCTGACAACCAAAATGATTGGAATTCTATATTTTGGCTTGAATTTGTAAACTTTGATACTTTGGTGTCTGTAATTCGCAAAAAATAAACATTAAGGCTGTTATTTGCAAAAAACGATAAACTTTAAGACTGTAATTCGCAATTTATTCAATTTAAAATCGACTATAAATCACTTTTTTCGAATTGCAATTTATTGAGAATAACGAATCATATGACATTACTTTGGACTAAGGCTATTTATTATAGTACAAATAGACCATCCTTATGGATTTTTAACTTGTGATTTTTAATAATATGATTTGTGTACTTTGATTTTAATTTATTTACTAAAAATACTACTAATATTTATTTCACAATATATCGATTTAAATTAAATAAAATTTGTATTTTTTTTTTTTGAGTAAAATAAAATTTGTATATAGATAGAATATATATATTAATATGTACCTACATATTCTGCCATGGGCAAAATCCACTAAAAAGTTAATGTCCTTATAATTTGTGGACCATTTTTAAAGTGATATCTAAAAAGTGTACTTTTTATTTATAGTACTAAAACTCATTTATGCATTTATGTATCAATATCACATTAAATTGGCCACTGCCTTAGTTAATTAGAGTATCTTCTGAACACTATGGCAGTAGTAACTACTCTAGTGACTAATAGTACTGCTAGATGTAATATGTTTTATTGTAATTTGTAAATCGATTCAATGGAAAATAACATAAATATTAAAAAGTCTAGATAAATATAAATTTAAGAATGGAATTATGGGGCGTTTGATAATTGATTTTTTCTTAGCTTTGTATTAACATTTGATTTTTACGATTTTGATCGGTCAAACAGCTAAAAAAGTATTTGTTAAATAGTTTTATATTGATTGAAAAACTTACTTGCAACTTGAATCCAAAAGGCTACTCATATTAGCTTTTTTAAAGGGTTTTTCGACTTTTATTTTATTTTATTTTTTCTAAAGAAACCAAAAACAAAAATAATTTTCACCAAAAATCTTCATAATAATCAACTTTAACATTTGGCTGCTTAAAAAGTTGGTTTATCAGTCTACACATTTTGCTCAAACTAACAAACAGCTTTAGCTAATACGTGTTTAATTTTCCAAAATTATCGTAAAAGGAAAAATTAACTATTAAAGAATATGTTAGGGATATTATTATTCCTGATAAAAATATTAGCAAAGTAAGTTACAAAATTAAACCAACATATAATTTATAAATATTTCTTATTATAATTTGTTGCACTAAGATAATCATATTTCCTAATTTGAACTTCATTATAATTTTTTCACAAATTCTTAGACGGTCTCACTGTGAGATATATCATATATTTAGGTTAAATAACCTAATAATTTACCGTGAGATGCTCTCATACAAGACTGCCTATAATTTTCTTTTGGTCTTTTTCAGGATATGTTTGATGACACAAGGAGTGAGCAAGCAGCATCAGTGCACAGCAGGAGGCTTTCATCCTCCTTTGAAAGCAGAGCAATCAACCCAACATCCGAAGACATAACCAAGATAGTCGAAATCGATACGGGCCGACCCAGATCATCATCATCAAGAGGATGGAGAACTATTACAAGCCCGGGTCCAAGGCCGGACCCATACGAGCCCGACCCGTTCTACCCGCCCCGCTTATCGATCCCAAGTTGCCAACACTGGCATGACACTGAATGGGGCCTAATGGGTGATGAATGCCGGTTTTCAACGGCCCATAGCACTCCCAGATTGATGAACCCGGGTGGGCTGAACCCGGGTCCTGTTACCCCATCTAAGAGTGTATGTGGGGATAATAATAGTTACTTCTTAAGGCATTATGGGAGTTGTCATCAAAACCCTAATTACATGTCTAATACCCAATCTTTTAGGGCAAAGGTGAGGTCCCAAAGTGCCCCTAAACAAAGGCCAGAAGTAGGGTACTCAAAGAAAAAATTGTCCTTAAATGAAATGATGGAGTCTAGAAATAGTTTAAGTGGTGTAAAGATGCAAAGGTCATGTTCCCAAGTTCAAGAGGCTATTAACTTTAAAAATGCTGTGATGGGTAAACTTGGGAGGTCTTATGACTTTAGTCGGGAGCCCGGACCCGAGCCCGAAGTTTATAGCTTGCAAAAGTTGTAACCATTGGTTGATTTACTGGTTGAATATTTCGTTTTTACCTTTTTATAATAGGGTATGATTCTCACCATTTATACGAAAATTAGTTCTCGTTTCCGTTTGCTATATTCAGAATTTTTCGTCTGAATTCAAATCTTTTATTATAAAGATCAAAATCAAAATCATACATATAGATTCATCCTATCCTAGTAGTATGTACCATTTCGGTGCATTATTATTAGTATTGTGTTTGATAGCTACTAAGTGAAACAAGAAATGTAAAATCGGTTTGTCAGCATTATGATGTTACATACCTTATAATTACTTCAACCATGTGTGCACTTTGAATTTCGGTACCTCATTCCTCCGGCTCTCTGCGCGGATAAGTATGAATATGAATTGTCTGTTATTCTCTCCATTTTAACTCTATTTAATTTTAAACGAGATATTAAATTGATGATAATAATGTATCCACTTTGAATTTGATTGCCTCATCATTTTTTGTGGGAAGTTTATATTAAGCCAAATTTGTAGTGTAGTAAATGAAGGTCCACAAGGCCGGGGCATACCACATGGTTGTGTCAATTTTATAAATAGGGTTGTCTTTGTTGAACTACAAGTGTTAATTACACCTTTGAAAATGTTTGAAGTGACTTAATGTTGATCAAGATTTGAGGTGTAATTATAATTTTATTTATTGTTGCTTGATAAAAATTACCAACATAAAAGAGAAATTAATAAGTGGATGCGTAATTTTTAAATGTCAAGTCATCTAATAAATCAAAAGTTTAAAACTTTGTGTTTTTTAAAGGTGTTCCCACAAGAAATATTTACAGGATTTAAAAGAAATAGAAATTAAGTGGATGCGTAATTTTTAAATATCAAATCATCTAATTAAAGGTATTAATTTAGGTTATTGGGTCAATTTTGAATTGGTTACAAGGTCGGGTAACTATTGAGTCATCGTGTCTGTTTAGAACCCCTCTAATTTCAATTACAATATCAATGCATATTACAAATTTACAATTCATTATATTATTACATCGCCAGACACTTTTAACTCAAACTGTAAATTAAAACATTAATAACAAATCACAACCCTAATTAAAAGAATTAAATCTTCCAATCTGGATTAACCATGTACAATTTTATTATTCACTTGTCAAATCTTGAACCAAAATTGGAATTAATAGTAGCTGCCAAGGACTATTTTATAGGTAATATTGAAAAAAATAGTAAAAAGAATAAGGCAATTTAAAAGTAGCATGTGTTGTATAGCTTAGGTTGCTTTCAGTTTTGTGGCATTTTGTGACAAATCAAGGTCTTGAACAACACAAAAAATGGAGGGTGATTCAAAAATTTGGATTTTTCACTGTCAATTTTAGGAAATTGACAGCAAATTCAGGTACAATTTTGTTATATGGGCCAAAATTATTCGTTTTAATAGGTACCAAAACTTAGAGCAATTTTTGTTTGAGACCGCTTCACACTGAGACAAATCCATCTAAGAGCTCCCATTTTGAAAAGGAAAAATTATTTAGAATAATTTAATAGTTTCTTGATTTTTGCAGAATAATTCCACTTATTGATTAATCATGAATAATCCTAATTTTATGGAGTATTTGGCTAAAGTAACCTTTGGCAACCGGATAATCTGTCATATTAGGTAATTCACCAAAAAAATAAACTATTAATTAAAGTAAAATTTTAGACAAAATTTGAAAATTTACTTAAATTTATTAAATGATTGAAAAAACAAAAGAATTTAAAATATTTTTTAACATTTTTTTGATATTTTATTTTAATTTATCTTTTTTTAAAAAAAATAAAACTTGTTATAACAAGTTATCCGGTTACCGGGTTTACTCTAGGAAAATATCTTCCAAAATTGGGATTATTCATAGTTAATCAATAGGTGAAATTATTATGGGAAAATTATAAATATGCTGGATTATTTTAGATAATTTTTCCTTTTAAAAATGTGTGTTTTAATATCAAAATTGTCAATTTTAATATCTAATATGACTTTTAAACATTCAACGATTAAAAATAAGCATTTTAAATATAAAATAAATATTTTAATTAATTTAGCTCGACTATTTATTATATTAAGACTATGTCACAAAGGGACCCTATTAAATTAGAATTTGTGTAAAAGTTATGGAATCCTATTCTTTTCAAATTAACTTAGTTTTTACCCCTTAATTTATTATTGTTGTGTCTTATTATATGAAATAGAACTAGCAGCTGTCGTAGTAGTTTAATTAAACTGCCCTTTTCATGTAGGTAATATTTGGAATTTTGAATAGTCATTTTCATTCGTCTATATATGAAAATTACATTACAATGAAATAATGTTGGTCACAGTAACTTTTTCAAAATGTTTACTGCTTTAAATTACGTTTATTCGAATAATCAATCCACATCCCAATGTTATTTACAATTTTCTCATAGTAGGGGCTGTACTATGTAGCCTGTAACCAAGGTAATACTTGTACAGAAGGCAGGGACAGAGCAAAAGTTGAAAAAATTTTTAAAGGCTTTGTGCAATTTTGAAAATTACAATATGTTTTTATTAATTTTGTATTTTTAGACACTAAATATATTACGTAATTTAATATTGAGGCCCCCAAATTTTTTGAGGCCCTGTGCGGTGGAACATGCTGAACTTGCTTAGAACCTCCCCTGACATAAGGTCTCTTGAGAGACCGTCTATGGCAAAGACCGCTCTCTCAACAGCCCAGCTCAATGGCTGACATGACTATCATAAAATAAAATATAAAATATATTAATTCAGAATCCATTATGACATGTGACACCTTTAGAATGAGAGTTTTGAAATTCTCATAATTCGCCATGTGTCATTGCTCAATTATTCTTTAATTAAGTACTCCCTATCTTTCAATTTCTTAATTAAATAATATTTTCTTATTTGCTCAATTATTTAATTAAATATTACTCCCTCTGTTCCTTTTTATTTTTACATCTTACTAAAACGGGTAGTTTCATAAGTTTTTTCACTTTAGAATACTTTCTATTTTTGGAAAGTTTTCATCCCACTTTTACCCTTCAAAATCTCACTTTTCTTACTTCACACTATTATTTAATTATTTTCTCTCTTATACTTCCAATACAATTATTACATTACACTATTATTTAATTATTTTTCTCTCATACTTCCAATACAATCATTATTTCATACTACTATATAATTAAAATAATACTCACTACCACCAAAGATTCCATTTTTGTTAATCTTGGTGAAAAATCCAAATAGGTGCATCAAAAAGTAATGGAGGAAGTATTTATTATTTTCTTAATTTTTATCAATAACTTTAGAGTGTAAATGTTGTTTCTCTTTTACTTCTTCATTTGCTTAATTAAAGTGGATTTCTTTTAAAATGTAATGTCTTTATATATAAATTTAAAATTTTCTATTGTTGCATTAAGATAAAAAGTGTCAATAACTTACATTATATATAATATGAAGTATTTCTTAAAGGGAAATGGGCTGGCCCAATTTTTTGGTCTATCCTATAAACCGTCTCTTGTGAGATTGTGTGTTTGGCTAAATCTTGAGTTTTTTCATCTTGAACGGATATTTAGTGATTTGAGGAATTTTAATTAGTTAAATTCAACATTTATTTTATTAATTAAAATCAAAAACTAATAAATCAAGATTTTAGGGTAGTGATTTGTTCCTACTTTGGCTGCTTATTATAAATAAACCTTGAGTTCACAAATATGACGCAATTATAATCAAGTAAATAGTTATTCTCTAAAAAAATAAAAAGTTTATACTACTTTCGTCCCACTTTTATTGTCCACATCTTTTTTTAAGTTATCCCACTTTAAGTGTCCACCAAGTCACCAACTATTTTTTAGCAAAGATCTTCAAAAAAAAAAAACTATTTTTAGCAAAGACTTTATACCTAAACATATCAACTACCCCAAGGCCTAACTTATATTATTATAAATACCCCATCTACCACCTTTTCAATTATTACAATCATACAATACCCCACTCCCACTTTTTCAATTATTATAGTCACTTAAAATACATCACCCTTCCCTTATTTTGCGTGTCCACATCAAAGTGGACAATATAAGTGCTTATAATTAATTGCAAATCGTTGTATCTCAAAGGTGTATTCCAGGTTTAAGCCAAAGCACCAAGTAGGCGGAATAACGCTTTTAGGAAAACTAGATAATGCCTCGGTTTGGTATCAAGTTTTCCTAGACATCATTGTCTTAAAGTATTTTCGGGTCAAGTTTATTATTTATTATAAGTTAATTAAATTCGTTGTAATTTCAATTTCTAGAAATTTGTATTGCAAAGACTTGTAATCTCGTAGTGGTGCTTGTAATCTCTTCAAGTTTTATCCATATAAATCATATAACAATCCAATGTATCCCGCTCATACAAAACTATAATCAAAATGTCAAAATCTCGAATAAAAATTAATAATTTAATTGTTGAGTCTTCTTACGAAAATGAAATAAATGAAATTATATTTGAACAAATTGTTTAAAATCTCACCCTACTCTCTATAAAGAAGGATGATAATCTTGATATTGATAATAAAAAAGAGAATGTGTACTTGAAATATAGGAAAGAGGCATTCGAACTGAGAAGGTTTGTGCTTACTGCTTTATATTTGTTGATGTAGATTTCATTTTCGACAAATTTTGAATAGTATTATATATTCATTAGATTTGACAACGATTTGAACATGTTTTTAACAGAATGGCAAAATGTTTATCTGAAGATTCTAAAAATGCGTATCTAAGACGCGATTACATCTCGGCAAACCATCTTTATCAAAAAAGTGAATGGTTATGGCAAACTGTGGATAAACTACATACAGTGGCTGCGGAAAAAATTTTCAAAATAAAAAACAAACAAAACGGACTGATGAAGATCGACCTACATGGTCTTCATCCATCTGAAGCAGTTGACGCAACGAGAAAACGTATCGATCATACCAAAAAATAATGATTGTTTCGTCCATTAGTTGCGATAAAAAACCAATTTGTTTAAAAGTTATTACAGAAACTATTTATTTTCGCATTTGATTTAAATTTGAATGTTATTACTTGGGTCCAATAAAAAAAATCATATTATCAATATATAATAATATAGTTTTTTATAAAATCATAAAGTTTGGGGAGATATTCATATATTATATCTTTAAAAATATTGAATATGGTTTAGATAAACCGGAATTAAATATGTTAAAACCATGGTAATTTATGAGATGCATTGGGTTGGGCGACTATGTTTACAAATTGTATTCTATTTTTATTGTTGTATTATAAAATACTAATCATGCACGGAGTTATAGTATTAAGATTTAAATGTATTATAATTTTAAAATAATATTTTAGTTATCAAATTGAAATTTTCATCCTATAAATATTATATATAATACAATTATTATTATTATTTTTAAAATATATTTATAATTATATAATATTAATTTGATAATAGGATATTTTTTCTTTTCCCTACTAAGTATACTATCCTTTCCTTTAAATTATTTTTCAAAGACAGATTTAATGTTGTTGAGTGTTTTGATTTGTTGTGGTAGAATATAATCAATTTTACCCCATGTAGTTTAATAAATATAGCAATTGACTATTTTGATTATTCCATGTGGCAAATCATTATAAAAAAATCTTTTATCATATGATGTTTAGTTTAATGAATTGAAGAATTTGATTATTACATATGGCAAATTTTTATAAAGATAACAATTAAACAATTTAATTATTTCAGGTGGCAAATCATGGTAAGGATACCAGATAAAATCTTTCAATTTTTTTAATTAATTGTATAATTTGCTAGTTGTATTATGAGATACTTTGGCTGATGGACTTTGGTAAGAGTAGGTTTACTTGAGTAAAAACTAATTTAATTCAACTAAGTAAGTTGAATTTATAAGATAAGTTTAATTCATTTAAACAAATTTGAAGTGAAAAAATATGGTGAATTTAAGAGGTCCTAAATAGATAAATTATTATATAATATTCTCTCTATTTTTTTATACTGTTTAAAGAGGAAGTTTTTGAATTTTGACCAAAATTTAACAAACAATATAAAATAGGTAAAATTACCTAGAATAATCCAAACTATTCATGATTTTCCTACAATAATCCCATCTATTGATTAACCATGAATAATCCCAACTTTGAGGGGTATTTTCCTAGAGTAAACTTGGGCAACCCGATGACCTGCTATAGTAGGTAATTCACCAAAAAAAATAAATTGAATATTAATTTTAAATTACAAAATATATTTAAAAATTTACATAAAAAATTATAAATAATAAAAAACTATAAATTTTTTATGAACATTTTTTAGACATTTTTTTTTGCCATTTAATTTTAATTTATCTTTTTTTTTTTTAAAATAAAACTTGTTATAGCAAGTCATCCGGTCACCGGGTTTACTCTAGGAAAATGCTCCTCGAAGTTGGGATTATTCATGGTTAATCAATAGGTGGGATTATTGTAGGAAAATCGTGAATAGTTTGGATTATTCTAGGTACTTTTTCCTATAAAATAAAGAAAGTAATAAGTTTTATTGGCAACGTATAATTAAACCGTAGTAAACTTAAGGCGACACATGAATAAATTTTTTTATAAACAATGCAAAATCAAAATAATTTATTGAAAAAAACATTCTGACATGCTTTATTCTTAATAGATTTATATTTCACTTTTTTTTTGAAAGGTTTTTTTATTCTTTATTCTTAATAGATAAATGTTTTCCCTTTTTCAGGATAAAGAGCAATATTGGAAGCTAGTGTGTTTCTTTCTTATTAAAAAGTTCCAAAAATACTCCTGTGAATTTATTCCAAGTCACTAGTTGGAAATCCAGGGGTGTTTGGCAAATTAGTTTATTAGGCAATTTTAGCTTATTTTGATATAAATAGAGGATTGGGTGGTCAAATCCGTTAATGCTAGTATCTGGTAAATTAGCTGAATGAAACAACATATTGAAACAACATAGCAGTGGGTGCAAAATCAGTTGTTCATACCAGTTAATAAAAGCAGCTGATGAAATCAACCAATATAATCAGCTATTAGCCATTTGCCAAATACCTTCTTGATTTATTTTTCTTCCAAATCTTTTCCTCTCTACTTTTATCTAAACTTTAACTATCAACATGCAAGTATGCAACTTGCCATATTGCATATAGAGAATTTGGCTTTCACAATGACATAACTAGTTAACTACCCCTCTCCATATATTTTATAATTGGGAAATTCCACGTGGTAACCCTGAGGTTTTGGGTTTTCCATGTGGTAACCAAAACTTTTAAAAAATCCATGTGGTAACCATGAGGTTTACCAAATTGTTCCACCATGACCTTTTTGCACATAAAACGTTAACAAGACGTTAGCAAACATTAATTTCGCTTTAAGGTTGTTTTACGCCTATTTATGCCACTCACCATTTCAAATGCCATCAGTTTCAACCTTTTTCTCCCAAAATATAAACCCTAACTCAACCATATTTGGATTTAGGGGAAAATATATGATTTGGATGAAAAATGATAGAGTTGGGGTTTATTTTATGAGGAAAAAGGTTGAAACTGATGACATTTGAAATAGTGAGTCGCATAAATAGGCTTACAACAGCCCTAAAGCTTCGAAATTAACGTTTGCTAATGTTTTTTTGTGCAAAAAGGTCACGGTAGAACAATAACGTAAACTTCAGGGTTACCGCGTGAATTTTTTAAAAGATTTGGTTACCACGTGGAAAACCGAAAACCTCAGGGTTACCACGTGGAATTTCCCTTTATAATTTTTAGTTTTTACTATCCCTTCAAAAGCCATTTATATCAATAAATTTTCTATTTTATAAGTTTTTACCCATACAAAAAAGACGCTCCCTCATTTAATTGTATATTGTTAATTAGTAATAATAAATAGTGAATATGTATGAATGAGAATATAAAAAAGTAACAAAAATACTTTTATAAAAGAGAATTATAACAACATAAAAGTAACAAACTAAATAGAAATATGTAAAAATCATTGGGATCGAGAATTTCTAAATCAATCATATTTATTTTTTATGATGTATTTGCGACACTAGTATAAATTACTACAAGTATTTCAATTAAAAAATGGACTAATGTAAATCAAAATTTTTACCAACTTAGGAGAATTATTAGAAACTACTTCTACAATTGAATGATACTAGAACTCTATAATTCAATTTCGTCTCTCTTAACCAATCAAACTAAATAACTCAATATTTTATATTTATTTTATCATAGTATTGATTTTTTTTTTCTCCACTATTTGTATTACTAAGATTTTATTAAAAGGTCTCATGAAATTTTAAATTTAAAGATAAGGTTAATGATTAATCAGTTACTTATTTTGTAAAATGGGCTGGCCTATATTTATTCGTCAATGCTATAGACGGTCATTAGCAAGAATTTGTGTAATTTTATAACCTCGGGAAACATCTATAACTATTACTAAAACAAAACATGCTGCTGACATTATCACTATTTAAAAATGCTTGCGTGTCATAACCTCATTAAAAATTTTCCCTCCAACACTTAATGATGATTATGATATCATTGTTTTTATTACTATTTTTTTATCTTTAACTTTATTGCTCACATCATTTAATGTATTAGAAAATCATATATATTATTTATTTTTTTCAATTATATATAAAATCTTTTTATATTATTTATTAAATGAGTATTATTTAGTGTATTGGATATTTTAAGATACTTTTATAGGATTTTTTTTTGTTATATATACAATTGGTTACATGTAATACTTAGTTCTAATATCATTCAGGCTATGACTATTTTTATGTAGGTCAATCATATATTTCATGACAAAAACTATTTTTTTCATTTAAACTTTTTTAAAAGAATTTTACATATTTTTGTGTTAATTTTGATTTTGAAATGTGTTATTTATAGTTGTAATAATTTATATAAATTAATGTAATTTATGTGTGAAAATTTTAATAAAACCGTGCGTTGCACGGGCAGTATCTAGTAATTAGGCTAAATTAAAACCCAATTGCTTCTGAATAGAGGTGGAGGTTTTCGTGGGCCAAAAATAAAGCCCAAGCTATGGAGGAGGAAATAGATTTCAGCCGGTCTTGGCCGATGTTGGCAAATAATTAAGAAACACAAAAAAAATAAATGATTATTAAATAATCATGCATTACCATAGAAAACTAATGGTAATTTGAATATTGTAGGCTAAAATTTAAATGGCTTAGGTTGCTTTAGGTAAAATATAAATTAAGCATTTCCTTCATTTGTATGTAGTGATTTTAAGAGAAAAATCTAGAGAAGAAATCGAGAAAAAGGGATTATGTTTTTGTTATTATATTTTGGTATAAATAGTCATTTTGTTTATATTATTATTTCTCCCTCAAATTTGATTCAATAGAAAATTTGCGTTATTTTTTTAACAACTGGTATCAGAGCTTGGCTGACGATTAGTTCACATTACGATAAAAAAAAAACGATCGTAAAAGAAAAGGTCAAATTTGAGTGGGAGAAATGGCGGCAGACAAAGGAGAAGTTAAACTTGAAAAATTCGATGGTAAAGATTTCGGATTTTGGAAAATGCAGATAGAAGACTATTTATACCAGAAAAAACTCTATCAACCTCTGGAAGAGAAAAAGCCAGATGGCATGCAAGAAGCAGAATGGATGCTTTTAGA
Organism: Amaranthus palmeri; assembly: GCA_019776075.1. Lineage (NCBI taxonomy): Eukaryota > Viridiplantae > Streptophyta > Magnoliopsida > Caryophyllales > Amaranthaceae > Amaranthus > Amaranthus palmeri. The sequence goes on along the minus strand of JAAKBH010000031.1, from coordinate 525,250 downwards.
TAGACAAGCTCTCGGAGTTATTCGATTAACGTTATCACGCAATGTGGCGTTTAACATTGCAAAGGAAACCACAACGGCAGGTCTCATGAAAGCTCTCTCTAATATGTATGAGAAGCCATCAGCCTCCAATAAAGTTCATTTGATGAGGCGGTTGTTTAGTTTGAGGATGTCGGAAGGTGGATCGGTAGCTCAACACCTTAACGAACTCAATTCTGTCACAACCCAATTGAGTTCTGTTGAAATCACTTTTGATGATGAAGTATTAGCATTAATACTTTTATCTTCCCTGCCAGATAGTTGGAATGCTACAGTCACAGCTGTGAGTAGCTCATCGGGAAGTAACAAGTTGAAGTTTGATGACGTTCGTGATCTGGTTCTTAGTGAGGAGATTCGACGAAGAGAATCGGGTGAATCTTCATCCTCTTCAGTATTGCATACAGAGTTAAGAGGAAGAAATTTAATCAGAAGGAATGAACGCGGAAGATCAAACTATCGAGGACAATCCAGAGATAGGAGGTCAAAATCTAGAAATCCAAATAATTTCCTAAACTCAAAGACTATTGATTGTTGGAATTGTGGAAAGATTGGGCACTATAAAAATCAGTGCAAGGGAGTACCAAAAGGCAAAGAAGTGAAGGCAGAGGCAAATGTCACTTCTACCGGAGAAGGTGATGATGCGTTGATATGCTCATTGGAGAGCAAAGAAGAGTCTTGGGTATTAGACTCTGGAGCATCGTTCCATGCTACTTCTAATAAAAACTTTTTTGAGAAGTATGTCAATCGAAACCTTGGACAGGTATACCTTGGTGATGACCAACCTTGTGATATTGTTGGTCAAGGTAATGTTAAGATTAAGTTAAATGGGTCAGCTTGGGAGCTGAAGGATGTCAAACATGTTCCCGACCTAAGGAAAAACTTTATCTCTGTTGGGCAGTTGGCTCGTGAAGGTTACACTATAATCTTTCAAGGTGATAATTGGAAGATCTCAAAGGGATCAATGACAGTTGCTCATGGTAAAAAGAATGGTACTCTCTATTTGACAGCTGGAGCGTGTTATTCGATTGCAGTTGCTACAGAGAATGAAAACTCCAAGTTATGGCACCAAAGACTTGGTCACATGAGTGAGAAAGGAATCAAGATCATGCATTCAATTGGGAAACTCCTTAGTCTGAAATCTTTAGATATGTGTGAAGAATGCATACTTGGAAAGCAGAAGTGTGATACCCCAAATTTAGCTTAAAAAGGGATTGATAGACTACTCATACCAACAAGGTGCATCTTCTTTTCTAGGGAGCCCATTTGCTAAGAACTCCACAGTTAAGCGTGCTTGGTGGGGAGCAATCTTAGGATGGGTGACCTCCTGGGAAGTTTTCCCGGGTGCGCACGAGTGAGGCCAAAGTGCGCTAGAAAGACTTGTGTTGGTCTGTGGGGCTAGTCTACAATCTCCATGAGTAGTCACCGGCGGTCCGAGGGGCCGGGGTGTTACAAATGGTATCAGAGCAACCCTGCGACCGTGGCTGATTGTGTGTTCAGCGCACCTAGCGGGGGAAAAGATCCTGAAATGACGGTCCAACGAGGACGTTGTATTCTTAAGGAGGGGTGAGTGTGATACCCCAAATTTAGCTTAAAAAGGGATTGATAGACTACTCATACCAACAAGGTGCATCTTCTTTTCTAGGGAACCCATTTGCTAAGAACTCCACAGTTAAGCGTGCTTGGTGGGGAGCAATCTTAGGATGGGTGACCTCCTGGGAAGTTTTCCCGGGTGCGCACGAGTGAGGCCAAAGTGCGCTGGAAAGACTTGTGTTGGTCTGTGGGGCTAGTCTACAATCTCCATGAGTAGTCACCGGCGGTCCGAGGGGCCGGGGTGTTACAAGAAGAGGGTAAGCTTTCAGACATATGGAAGAACTCCAATGAAAGAAAAATTGGAGCTTGTTCATTCTGATGTGTGGGGACCAACAACCACCCAGTCTATAGGTGGAAAACAATACTTTGTGACTTTTATTGATGATCACTCTAGGAAAGTATGGGTTTACTTTGTAAAATACAAGTCCGAAGTGTTTGAAGCGTTCAGGATATGGAAAGCTAGGGTTGAAAATGAAACAGGTTTGAAGATCAAAAGGCTCAGGTCCGACAATGGTGGAGAATATGAAGACACCAAATTCAAGAGGTTTTGCTACGAGCATGGTATCAAGATGGAAAGAACTGTGCCAGGTACGCCTCAGCATAATGGCATAGCTGAGCGAATGAATCGCACATTGACAGAAAGAGCCAGAAGCATTCGTATACAGTCAGGTCTACCAAAACAATTCTGGGCAGAAGCAGTCAATACAGCAGCTTACTTGATCAATCGAGGACCATCAACCCCATTAGAATACAAATTACCAGAGGAGGTATGGAGCGGCAAAGAGATCAAATTGTCGCACTTAAAGGTATTTGGTTGTGTAGCTTATGTGCACATTAGTGATCAAGGCAGAAATAAGCTTGATCCTAAATCAAAAGTTTGCACTTTTATCGGTTATGGCGAAGATGAGTTCGGATACCGCATTTGGGATGATGAAAGCAAAAAGATTATTCGTTCAAGAGATGTAATTTTCAATGAGAGAGTCATGTACAAAGATAGACATAAAATTGAGAGTTATGACACAAATCAAAAAGAATCTACATTCATTGATGAAGATTATGTTCCAGACAGTACGATGCAAGAGTACACTATCATAAGTACTCCGCAACAAGAAGAACAGACTGTACAGGGCAGTACATCGCAATCAAATGACATACAACAACCTTCTAGTCCAACTCCTACACTAAGAAGGAGTACTCGACCACATGTGCCTAATAGAAAATATATGAATTATTTGTTATTAACTGATGATGGGGAACCAGAAGATTATTATGAAGCATCCCAGACCAGAGATGCTAGCAAGTGGGAGCTTGCAATGAAAGATGAAATGCAATCCTTAATTTCAAACCAGACATGGGAACTATCTGAGTTACCCATAGGTAAGAAGGCCCTTCATAACAAATGGATATATCGAGTGAAAAAGGAGCACGATGATTTCAAGAGGTATAAGGCTCGACTAGTTGTCAAAGGTTTTCAACAGAAAGAAGGAGTTGATTATAATGAGATATTCGCTCCTGTTGTGAAACTCAATACCATTAGAACAGTGTTGAGTATTGTTGCAATTGAAGATCTTTATCTTGAGCAGTTAGATGTGAAGACTGCATTTCTTCATGGAGATCTTGATGAAGAAATATACATGCACCAGCCAGAAGGTTATATAGAAAATGGAAAAGAAAAGATGGTATGCAAACTTAAGAAAAGTTTGTACGGGCTAAAACAAGCCCCCAGACAGTGGTACAAAAAGTTTAATAACTTCATGCATAAGGAAGATTTTCAGAAGTGCAACGCTGACCACTGTTGCTACTTCAAGAGATATCAGTCCAGTTATATCATCCTATTACTTTATGTTGATGACATGTTAATAGCAGGTTCTGATATGAATGATATAATAAAGTTGAAGCATCAATTGTCAAAGGAATTTGACATGAAGGACATGGGTCCAGCAAAGAAGATTTTAGGAATGCAAATCACAAGAGATAAGCAGAGAGGCACTTTGCAGTTATCTCAATCAGAGTACATCAAACGTGTTCTTCAGAGATTTAATATGGGTGATGCTAAGCCTGTTAGTACACCGTTGGCGAGTCATTTTCGTCTATCAAAGGATCAGTCCCCTCAGACAGATGAAGATAAAGAATATATGACCAAGGTTCCTTGTGCCTCGGCTATTGGAAGTTTGATGTATGCAATGGTTTGTACAAGACCAGATATTGGACATGCAGTGGGAGTTGTAAGCAGATATATGTCCAATCCAGGAAAAGTCCATTGGGAAGCTGTTAAATGGATTTTGAGGTATTTACGAGGTACAATTAATAAGTGTTTGTACTTTGGTAAAGGTGAATTGAAAATACAAGGTTACGTTGATGCAGACTTTGGCGGTGAAATCGATAATAGAAAGAGCACAACGGGTTATGTATTTACAGTTGGAAATACAGCCGTAAGTTGGATGTCCCAACTACAGAAGATTGTTGCTTTGTCTACTACAGAAGCTGAGTATGTGGCAGTGACTGAAGCTAGTAAAGAGATGATATGGCTTCAAGGTTTATTAGATGAGCTGGGGTTCAAACAAGAGAATAATGTTTTGTATAGCGATAGTCAAAGTGCTATACATTTAGCAAAGAATTCGGTGTTTCACTCAAGAACAAAGCACATTGGTATTCGTTATCACTTTATCAGGTCTCTTTTAGAAGATGAAGTGTTAACTCTCAGAAAAATTCTTGGTAGTAAGAATCCAGCAGACATGTTAACGAAAACAGTGACGATCGACAAATTGAAATTTTGCGCAACATCAATTGGTCTTAATATGACAGAAGACTAGTTGAGGTTCTACTCATTGGTGTGAAGACAGATTGAAATCAGTCTTCAAGTGGGAGATTGTTGGCAAATAATTAAGAAACACAAAAAAAATAAATGATTATTAAATAATCATGCATTACCATAGAAAACTAATGGTAATTTGAATATTGTAGGCTAAAATTTAAATGGCTTAGGTTGCTTTAGGTAAAATATAAATTAAGCATTTCCTTCATTTGTATGTAGTGATTTTAAGAGAAAAATCTAGAGAAGAAATCGAGAAAAAGGGATTGTGTTTTTGTTATTATATTTTGGTATAAATAGTCATTTTGTTTATATTATTATTTCTCCCTCAAATTTGATTCAATAGAAAATTTGCGTTATTTTCTTAACAGCCGAGACCGTCTCAAGGTGAGACGGCCCAGTCCAAGCCGCGCCTATAGGGGAGAGTAAACTGCAATATGATCAGTTTCTATCTTAACACATTCATTTTCATGGTTAAAGTGTTCAGTTTCTAATATGATCAGTTATGCTTCTAGTATGTTTCAGTTATGCTTCTAATATGATGTTCTGTTTCTATAAATTATGCTTCTAGTATGTTTAATTATGCTTCTAATATGATCAATTATGCTTCCAATATGATCAGTTATGAATGAATCAATTGTCAAATTATATCATGAATTATACTAGTATAGTACATTCAAGAAAACTTTAAATGACAATTGTCCATTTATATCAATCAGTTTTAAGACTAAATGGATCAATTGTCCAATAAAGTGTATCAGTTTCATTGATAATAGCCTCAATTTGATTCTTAACAGCGTCTGGTTTGATGGATATTGTACATCAATTTTTTTAAGAGGACAATTGAGTATGTTTAGAGCACAATTGAGTATTTTAAAATAGCAATTTAGTAAGTGAAGTGTATACTTTACGAGGCGAAATGAGTACTTTGATATATAAACTGACTATCTTAAGATGACAACTGAATACTTTAATATATAAATTGAGTATCTTAATATGAAAATGAACTGACTATCAAGAGATGAAAAATAGATTACTTTAAGATGAAAAATGAATATCTTAAGATGACAACTGAATACTTTAAGAGGACAATTCACTATCTTAAGATGAAAACTGAAAATTAGTTTTCAATTTTGGAAGTTAAAAAGATGCCAAAAATAAAACAAAAAAAAAAGGAAGTTGGAGGGACCGGGCGCGTGCAGGCCACGCGCGCCAATCTGGGCCGCAATATTGGGCCGTCTCACCTTGAGGCCGTCTCGGCCAAGTTTTGGTGAATAGATTTTGCGGTCTAAAATCCTTGCGGGTCGTGCTTGATCTGGCCCAATAAGCAGCTAGATGGTTTCCAAAAACTTTTGGCCTATTTTTAAGGCTTTATTTTTTCCTGAAATCTTGAGTTTTTTCATTTTGAACGGATATTTAGTGATTTGAGGAATTTTAATTAGTTAAATTCAACATTTATTTAATTAATTAAAATCAAAAACTAATAAATCAAGATTTTAGGGTAGTGATTTGTTCCTTCATCTCTGTGGCTGTTTATTATAAATAAACCTTGAGTTCACAAATATGATGCAATTATAATCAAGTAAATAGTTGTTCGCTAAAAAAATACTCCTTCCAATTCATTTTACTTGTCCAATTTGCCTTTGGACCGGATTTTAAGAGTTGGTGGTAGTGGGGTATTTTAAGTGATTATAATAATTGAAAAGGTGGTAGTGGGGTATTTTAAGTGAATATAATAATTGAAAAGGTGGTAATGGGGTATGTTAAGTGATTATTATAATTGAAAAGGTGGTAGGTGGGAAATTATTAAATACAATATAAGTTGGGATAATTGGGGGTATTTAGGTAATTTTTTTTGCCAAAAGTAGAAAGTGGATAAGTAAAGAGACTTTACCAAATAAGGAAAGTGGACAAGTAAAATGAATCGGAGGGAGTAAAAAGTTTATAATCCTTCTGTCCCACTTTTATTGTCTACATTTTTTTTTGGGTCATCCCATTCTAATTGTCCACTAACTATTTTTAGCAAACACTTTTTACCTAAATACCCCCAACTACCCCAGAGGCCCAACTTATATTATTTTAAATACCCCCATTTACCACATTTTCAATCATTATAATCACCTAGAATACCCTCTACCACCTTTTCAATTATTATAAATAATCACTTAAAATACATCACCCCTTCCTTATTTTGCGCGTCCACATCAAAGTGGACAATATAAGTGGGACGGAGGGAGTATTTTGATCATCATCATCGTAATCATTATACCCAGTCTAGTGTAATCCCGTTCATAAAAAACTACTATCAAAAATGTTTAAAATCTCAACCTACCTCCTACTACTTAAGAATAATAATAACAAAATCAATGAAAATGTCCCTGGTAACAATTTAATTGTCGACGAAAAAGAAAATTTATTTGAACAAAATGTTCAAAATCTCGAACTACTCTTCATTAAGGATGATAAAATTGATATTAAAAGAAAAAAAAGAATCGTCCTTATTCGAAAATGATACGTATTTGAGATATAGGAATGAGGCATTTGAAATGAAAAGGTTTGTGTTTACCCACTCTATACTTGTTGATTTCATTTTCGATAAATTTTGAATAGTTTTATATGTTTATTTAATTTGACAACGTTTTGAACTTGTTTTAACAGGATAGCAATCCGTTTATCTAAAGATTTAAAAAATGCTTATATGAGACGTGGTTACATATTGGCAAACCAACTTTGTCAAGAAAAAGAATTGTCATGGCAAAATGTGGATAAACTACATGCAATAGCCGCGGAAAACATATTCCGAATAAATAACCAACAAAATGGACTGATGAAGATCGACTTGCATGGTCTTCATCCATCAGAAGCAATTGAGACAACGAAAAAACGTCTCAATCCATTAGTTCTAATAAAAAACCTATTTGTTTAAAAGTTATTACAGGTATCTATTTATTTTCACATCTGATTTAAATTTGAATGTTATTCATCCTCGATATGCCAACTAAGTTAATGAATAATCTATACTCTATCATTATAAAGTACTCTCGCATTTGTGAAACTAATTTTTTAATTATACTGTTAGGCGTAGGAAAACACAGTCGTAATGGAGTGGCTAAGATTCCAACGGCAGTGAAGACCTTCCTTACTGATAAAGGGTGAGACCTTTTGGTTCATTGTATTACGCTTGTTTTTGCCTTCATTTCAACTTCAAATAGCTACTAAAGTGTAAACTTGATATTGTAGGTATGAGTTTTTTGAAAGCATGCCCGGTGTGATTATGGTTCGTCCGCAGTTTAGTGCCGATTGATATTAATTTCTTTAGCTAGAAATAGATTAATCATATACTCCCTCCTATTCAAATTAATTGTCAACTATGGGTTTGGACCAGATTTTAAGAAAAAATGGTAGTGGGGTGGTAGTGGGGTATTTTAAGTGATTATAATAATTGAAAATGTGGTAGTGGGGTATTTTAAGTGATTACGATAATTGAAAAGGTGGTAGTGGGGTATTTTAGGTGATTATAATAATTGAAAAGATGGTAGGTGGGGTATTATTAAATAATATAAGTTGGGGTAGTTGGGGGTTGTTACGGGGTCAAATTAGTATCCCGTAATTTATTTAGTCAAATCATAACCGCCACATAACTACCCGTTAACCCCACTAACATAAGCATGATTACCATGATTGAGGTAACCACCTCCACAATATTTCTATAAATACATCATTAATCTACATGATAAAGGTACACAATTCTACCCTAATACAAAATTTACACTTATTACATCTATGATTCCCGGTCTGACTTGAGCGTCGGAGTGCCCTTCCGGGACATAGGCCCCCGGGTTAGTTTTCCTTATGGTTGCAGGAACACTCTACGCGGAGGTCAGATCATCTCAATTTCCATAATTTAAAGGTACTTTCTACTTAAAGTCTCTTTTATATATTCGACCGTTTCATTACCGAAACAGTTTGGCGCCGTCTGTGGGGACCAACGAACATAAAAGTCGTGTCTCCATCCAAAATGATACCTTTTTTCTTTAATACGTACCAAAGTTGAAATACGATGACGGTTACCTAACCGTTGTTGAACTCCATAATCCAACCGTTAAACTCACGTTGTTGGGATAATTTGAAAAATAATATAATCAGTTGGCAATATCTGCCTGATGGAACGGGTTAATTTCCAGAAAGTTAGTATTGTCATTCAATGGTTCATCAACATTAATGTTAGATGATCCAGATGAAAAAGTTATTCTGCTAGCCTGGAATTTGTTCGTGGGTAGGAAATATCATTAATTACCCTGTGATATAAAAAGCCATGTAAAAATGGGCTAAGATTTTGGATTTACTTTATGAGATTAAAATAAAAGTCTTATGATTTAGGCCAAAAGAAAATGGCGTCACCGGTCTCACAACTGTAATTAAGGTTTGCGGAAACGGGCTGCCTGACAGCTAAAGGCCCAACTCATGTTTAGCAAAATTATCTTATTATATTGGGCTAAATTGAAAGCCAAATTATTCTTGGGCCAACACATTTAATGAAGATTATTATATTCATTACTCCTCTAATTCAGAATTTTTGGGCTAAATTATTCCAAATGTTTGTCATAATTCTTGGATATAAAAGTTGGATCTAATTGCTTATATTCAAATGTTGAAGGTTAGTTTGATGCACTTTCTTAAAGGGTTATTAGATCCATAGAATGTTTCCAAACTAACTTCAATTGACAATAAAATTCAGTCTCAATTTTGAAGTTTGGTTTGATGTACTATCTAAAGGATTAGATGACCCGTAGAAAGTTTCCAAATTAGCTTCGACTAAGTGGTTTCGGTATTAGTCCACATATTGCCCAATTCAATGTATTTGTTGGAACCATGTATGATCTGATAATGGTTCATACTCTCTACATCAGGATCCCCGGAAAACAACCCACAGTGACGACTGTAGTGGTTGGATTCGGGTATGATCTGATTATGGTTCATACTCTCTACATCGAGATCCCCGGAAAACAACCCACAGTGACGACTGTAGTGGTTGGATTCGGGTACGATCTGATTATGGTTCAAACTCTCTACATCGGATCCCCGGAATACACCTACAGTAACAACTGTATTGGCTGGATCCGGGTATGATCCGATAATGGTTCAAACCATCCACTCGAGAAAGAACCATCTAGGTGACTCGATATATGGAGAAAAATTATCCCTGTTGCCTTCTAATGAAATGCTACATGAAGGATGCAAATCTTTGACTAGTATTGACCGAGTGAAGAATATATTTTATCAATCTGATGATCTTCATACGGCTATTCTTGCTTTTATCCATCAACGTATATCGGGTGTTTCGTATTTGTTATATTCATGGGTAATTATGAAAGGTGTTCAAGTATGATATTGGCATATATTAAAAGAATTATTTATTATATCTACGTGGGAATTCAACACTTCACCATTCTTATTATATTGGGTCTTACTTATATATGGTTATCAATGACGAATATATAAAGTCATTTGAACTTTCACCTAGTATGAAAGTCATTATTATTATTATTGAAGTTCCGCAACTTGGACTTTATTTGTCATGTTGTGGAATCATCTAAGCTTTCACTTAGTTTGAAAGTCATATTATTATTTAAGTCCCAAAATGATTGATTTTGGGCGATATTCATCTTCATTATTAAACTTTCACCTTGTTTGAAAGTGGGATCCGTGTGAGTGTCACCTAATTGATAACTCGGACTCTTATTTAGCCCCAAAACGAGTAATTTTGGGCGTATTTGTCAAAGTATTCATAGCGAGTATCACCTAGCTTGATAACTCAATCACTTATTCAGTATTCAGTATTCATCGATGTTCAAAGGATTCACCTAGTTTGATTCCTTATCTAAGTCCCGGGTGATTGACGGCTGGGCAATGCGGACCTATGTCCGATCAATATTCAGCAATGCGGACCTATGACCGATCTATATTCATCAATGCGGACCTATGTCCGATCAATATTCATCTTCAAAGGATTCACATAGTATGATTCCTTATCTAAGTCCCGGGTGATTGACGGCTGGGCAATGCGGACCTATGTCCGATCCATATTCATCAATGCGGACCTATGTCCGATCAATATTCATCTTCGAAGGATTCACTAGTATGACTCCTTATCTAAGTCCCAGGTGATTGACTGCTGGGCTATATCATTACATCACGCTCAAATACCGAATTATCTTATCGGGCTCTAAGGCTACATATTTATTATTCATGGGGCTTTAACCAAGCATGGACTCATCGAGGTATATTTATTTTCCGCATAAAGACTGATGCCCTCGCTACATAAAATTACCTCCTCTATCACTCTTCATGCGTGGGGCTAATGTTACGGGGTCAAATTAGTATCCCGTAATTTATTTAGTCAAATCATAACCGCCACATAACTACCCGTTAACCCCACTAACATAAGCATGATTACCATGATTGAGGTAACCACCTCCACAATATTTCTATAAATACATCATTAATCTACATGATAAAGGTACACAATTCTACCCTAATACAAAATTTACACTTATTACATCTATGATTCCCGGTCTGACTTGAGCGTCGGAGTGCCCTTCCGGGACATAGGCCCCCGGGTTAGTTTTCCTTATGGTTGCAGGAACACCCTACGCGGAGGTCAGATCATCTCAATTTCCATAATTTAAAGGTACTTTCTACTTAAAGTCTCTTTTATATATTCGACCGTTTCATTACCGAAACAGGGGTATTTAGGTAAAAAGTTTTGCCAAAAATAGAAAGTGGACAAGTAAAGAGACTTTACCAAATAAGGAAAGTGGACAATTAATTTGAATAGGAGGGAGTACTACAAAGTTGGAGTTCATATTTTTTTTTTGCTAGAAGTATTAAACAACGCATTTGTGTTATGCAAACATGATGTATATATTAATATGTAATTTTTGTTTTTACTTATAATGAGTTCACTCCAGTGTTCGTTAATCTAATTCTATTTTGTGTTATATTTTTTTTTGGAAATTGATCTTGCTTATTTAGTATTCGCTATATTTCTTAAAATTTGACCGGTTTCAGCAAATTAAGGAGACAGTAGTAATTAATTATTAAAAATATATGCCACGTAAGATTATTATAAATGAAAATGAATTTTGTGAGGGACAAATTTGATCAATGACAGCCAGCAAAAAAAGGGCTCGTCCTCATTTTTCGTATAATCACGTTAGAAGGCGTTGACTCATTATGCGTTGACTTTCTTAGCTTGATTTATGGATTTTAACAGCTAAGATTCTTAGGAAACCAACTACAATTTCACTAGTTTAATAGATTAATAATATAATAAAAATAAATTAGCATATAAAAGCAAAAATTATAAAATAATATTGTTTGATTTTTGATAGCAAAGAGCCAAAAAAAAGTAATTTCCGATTAACATTTAATAATATTCGATCATTATCTAAAATTTTGCATAATTAAGAAATACACATTACGATAATGCTTAATTTATTGCAATCATCCGAACTTAAGTTTCTTTACCCATTTCTAAAATCCGGAAAAACTAACGTAAAACTCTACGTAGCAATTACTTGCACCATTTGCTTTTTCACACTATTTAGTATATGTTACAATTCGTAACTAACTTTAATCATGCAAATCAAAAAGTTACGAAAATTAAAAATTAATAAACTTTGAATCGAGATGATTCAACCTAAATAATGCAAATTAAATGGAACGAACAAAAATGAAAAATAATGCAAATTCAATGGTATGACAGGGGTAGAGATTAAAGGTTTTTCTTCAATATTCTTATAATCTATTAAAAATATTTTCGCAAACGGATATAATTTCAAATTGAACCAATAAAAGAATACGTAAAACAAAATACGTAATCTGTATGATTAAAAAATTTTCAATTTGGGCAACAAATTTGAGACGTAATAACAATATTCTATAACAAATTTTCCCCTATACTAACCTTAAACCGAAAAAACAAGTCGCACTATTTGGACTGGATTTTTTTGAGAGTCGTCTTTATAAAAGTCGATCTATTAAAAGAGCATCTGATTTCTTTTACTTGCACTCAGTAGTCACTCCACCTTTACAGGCCCTAATACACTCATTCAATTGTTAATATTTCGAATTATACACATTGAAAAATTATAAAAACTAAAATTGAGGAAATATATTATAGGATACTAAGATTATTATACAATCATCAATTTGTTAATGTTTTCTTGTCATTGACAGCTTTTTATAATAAACAATGGAAGATATAATATTGTCTATATAAGAGCCTAACCATACTATCCTACCCTCTAATTTCTCTATTACATAATTTCACCATTTTTTACATCCTTTCTTGTTAATCTTGAAGAACAATAAAAATGGCGGGTGGAGGATTTATAACACAAGGGGGCAAGGAGTACCCTGGAAAACTAACCCTTTATGTTCTTGTTACTTGCATTGTGGGTTCCATGGGTGGTCCGTGGTTTGATCTTCGGTTATGATATGTCAAGCTGTGGAGGAGGAAACTGACTTTGCGGAAAGACGGTCTCTCCAAGAGACGCATTAGAAATATGGGCTAAATAGCCTAATTTACACAATTTTAAGAGAAAATAAAAATATGAGCTTCTTGTTTTGAGGTCGTTATTTTGAGAGACGGTCTCTCACAAGAGTAGCTGACTAACTTTTGGCCTATTTTCAAGGCTTTATTTTTGCTTAAATCTTGAGGTTTAGTGATTTGACGGATTTTAATTAGATAAATTCGATATTTATTTTATTAATTAAAATCAAAAGACTAATTTTTCTATATATGGGTAATCATTAAGTAACTTTTTTTTTGTCAAACGATTTTCTATTAACACAAAACAAAAGCTTTACATACAGGGTAAAAAACCCAGATATCCAGAATTCTCCCTATCATTGCATCAGTGTGAAAGTTGGGCCCACCTTCTAGGAAGGGTTTCCCCACCTCACTCTTCATGTGCACGGGAGGAAACGGGATATCTCAAAAAAAGCCACATACGGCGTTACAAAATGGCTTAAAAGCTACAGCAAAAGAAACAAGCAGCATAACAAGTAAGCCAACAAACAAAAAGGCTCAGCTACAAGTTCGTCAACCAGATAGCAGTGGCCCCATTTGGAGATAGGGAGGCGAATCTGATTTTGGACTCAGCTTTGATAGTGTCTACCACCCTCCCTACTGTCATTACCTTCTTATGCCAAACCGCTTCGTTTCGTACTTTCCATATAGCATATACAAGGTTGCAGAAGGTTGCAGCTACGAGACGCGATTTTTTCTTAGGTAGGCGACGTCTTTTGTGTATGTCTTTAATGTTCCCAATATTCCAATTCACGCCCATCCAATTTTGAAGCGCTTTCATGCATTGCCCACTGAAGTAGCACTTGAAGAAAAGATGATCAGTCTTTTCGAGTTGTGTTCCACAAATTGGGCACACATCATCATCCACCACCCCCAAACTTTTTCCTACTTTTCTGTGGCCGCTTATTATAAATAAAGCTTGAGTTCACTATTGCAATTACAATGAAGTAAAGAGTTGTTCTTTATCAAGTAAAAAGTTTATAGTTTTTGGAAGAAAAAAAAAATCCTTCAAAAGAAAAAAAATATCTATGTATATATATGTATTTATATTTTGAACATCATTATCATTATCATTATCTTTATACCCAATCCATGGTCGATAATTTAGAGTATAAAAGGTATAAAAGTTTAAGTATAATTATAATGCCTAATTATACAAAAGTATAAAATTCCATGAAAATTATTGAAAAGTACTATGAAAATAGTAGGGTCAAGGAGATTATAAAATTAATATATTATAATTATGGACTTGAGGATAAAAACCCATGTCCAAAAGGAAATAAGAGAATAGGAAATTGGAAAAGCAAAAATTGGGCCACAAACTAAACCCCAACGCATTTGACTTATTCCAATTGAAATCGGAAAGCTAGGGCTAATTTGACAATTTCCAAACTAAGATCCGAAATTTTGAAATAAATAAGATTATTTAAATAAAAAAAAGCAAAACATAAGATCAGAATCAAACTATTTCTAAAACTAAGCGTGGTTGATGTGAAAACGCTGTTTAGGACAGTGACAATGGGCCCAAATGGTCTATTAGTGAAAACCCATTTTTGAACAAAAACGCTGTTGGGAGCAGCTTTTTCCTATCAGTCGCCATTTAACACCATTTCTTTCTCATTTTCCCAATTCCCCATTTCAATTTGAGCCCTAATTTTTCGTGTGTCCTTCTTTCTCTCCCCCTAATCTCCATATATTTCATCCCCATTTCAGTGTCTTGTTGCTTATTTACTCTTCACTTTAGTCTTTATTGTTCAATTTAGTGCCTAAAGATATGTAATTTTCATATTTTTTGGGTTGTTATTTCATTTCATATTGTTCTTAATGTTAATTTCATTTCAACATAATTTCATTTGATGTTGAAGTTTAGTCTTCATTATTGTTTTGACCTATTTGATGTTATTTCATTTGAGATGTTTTTTTAATGTTAATATTCATTTTTATTGAACAATTTGAATTGAGTTGAATTGGTTAATTGAATTGAAATGATATAATTCATTAATTGAAATCGAATATACTTGATTTAAGATAAAGTGATCAATAATGTTGAGGTTGAATTATGTTGATGTTGGGCACTAAATGAATGTTTATGTTGAACAGTGGAAAACGCTAATGCCTACAGCGTTTTATTTTTTCACAAATTCTTGTGAGAGACGGTCTCTTTGAAAGACCATCTATAATCGGTCCACACTTATGCTCGGCGTGTTATTGGTCTCGGTTTTTGCTCGTATGTACATGAAGAGTGGGCCGGGGAAACCCTTCCTAGAAGGTGGGCCTCGGTTCCACACTTATGCAAATAGGATATTCCGAGTTCCTAGACTTTATGTATATGGTTTTTCCGGTAAATAAAAAAATTTATTTGCCAAAAAATATAGTTATTATATTTCTTACGTAGAGATATATGCTATATTTACAAGTGTAATTTTCTTAATTTCTTTAAGTAATTGCAATATTCTTTCTAATCTCCCCAAGTTAATTCTGTACAAATTATTAAGTGTGGAGAAAATTGATCACTTATTTTCATTCTATTTCTAAGATTGTTCAATATAATCTCTAATACTTCACAAAGCATATAATATTATATATTTTGATCATATCATAATCATCATATTCAGTGTATCCTGCTCATGGATTACTCTATAATTAGGGCCTACTTTATGATTAGGGCTTGAGAGGGAACGATGACAACTTATATCCCATAAGGAAGAGTGCGATCAAAGATTCCCCCAGCCCGAAAAGGTCCTTCGAAGAGTGATGAGGATATTGTAGATAGCCCAACTTAATGCTACTGCCTCTTAGTGTTTTCTATTTTTAGTTTCTGTTTGTAGACTAACTAATAGGTAGTTATTTACTAACTCCTCACCGTGATTAGTTTAATACAATTTTGTTCTCTATAGAAAGGACTCTAGGGTACTCTAAATACAACATAAAATAAAGTTTTGTTTCCTTCATTTTGTATATACTAAATTCTACATTCTGTTTGTTTCCATCAAGATTTTTTTTGTACTCTTCTTCGTATTTGATATTTGATAAAAATACAATGGTTTTATCGATTTTTGTTGATGAACAATGTCGTCAAATTTTTGTAAACATTGACACGAAGGAGATGAAGAGTTTTTCTTAAAAGATACAGAAATAAGGATGTATCACCTCAATCAGCCGTATTTAGAGAACGATTATACTTATGAAAACAGAGAAGTTTTACTTGAACAAAATGTTCAAAATCTCAACCTACTGTCTATACAAAACGACAATGTTAATGATAATAAGAAAAAAGTGTTATCCTTGTTTGAATATGATGTGTATTTAAGATATAGGTACGAGGCATTTGAAATGATAAGGTTTAACTCTATATGTGTAGATTTCATTTTCGACAAATTTTGAATAATCTCATATGTTCATTTGATTTGACAACGTTTTAAATTTGTTTTAAATGCATAGCAAAACGTTTATCTAAAGATTTCAAAAATGCCTATCTAAGACGTGATTACATTTTGGCAAACCAACTTTATCAATAAAGTAAATGGGCATGGCAAATTGTGGATAATTTACATGCAGTGGCTGCCGAACAAGGCCGGCTAATCTCCTGTGCAACCTGTGCACTTGCACAGGACCCGAGCTTCACCTTTCGACAATGGGGCCCCATCATTTTGTATGTTGAATAGAAAATATCTCAAAGGTAATGGCCCCATTATGGTGTTTGGTTCAATTCCTATCAAATGCTAATACTACTAATTTGATAGCGGGTTATAAAAACTGTAATTTTATAAATCATAAATAAAAATCAAATAGATTGGCTTCATTAAACAATAGTTTTTTTCAAGATTTATTTTATTTATTTTTATGTTAATTATTACTTTAGAACACATATATCCTTTTTTTTTTTTTATAGTCCACTCCAATACACTTTTGTGAGCGAGAGACTAGACTTGAAATTTTTATATGTAAGAATTGATATTGTCTTTTGTTTACAATTAGTTTCGTTAGATTGTACTTCCCAAGTTTTAAGGATTGTGGGCCAGCTGAACTAGTAATTAACTCACAAATGACTCTAGAGGAGTATTATGCTTTAATCCTTACCTCGTGCATCTCACATCTTTACCCTCTTCCCTCCCCATGTTTAATAAAATCAATAACAAGAAGATATAAATAGAAAATGAAGGGTCGACTGTAAATTAGTTGCACATGACCCTCAGTTTCTTTAAGACGACCCTGCTGCCGAAATCATCTTCAGAATAAAGAACCAACAAAACGAACTGATGAAGATTGACTTACATGGTCTTTATCCATTTGAAGAAATTGAGGCAACGAGAAAACGTATCAATATGATTGAAACCAACCATAAAATAATGATTGTTTCATCCATTAGTTGCGATAAAAAACCAATTTGTTTAAAAGTTATTACAGGATCTATATATTTTCGCATTTGATTTAAATTTGAATGTTATTACCTCAAGCCAATAAAAAAATCATATTATCAATATATAATAAGTTAGTTTTTTATAAAATCATAAAGTTTAGGGAGATATCTCATATATTATATCTTTAAAAATATTAAAGGAATTAAATATGTTAAAACCATGGTAATTTATGAGATGCGTTGCACGAAGAGTTATAGTAAAAAGATTTAAATGAATTATAATTTTAAAATAATATTTTAGTTATCTAATTAAAACTTTCACTCTATAAATATTATTCATAATATAATAATAATTATTATTTTTTAAAATATATTTATAATTATATAATATTAATTTAATGATAAAATATTTTTTCTTTTCCCTCCTAAGTATACTATCCTTTCCTTTAAATTATTTTTCAGATTTAGTGTTATTGAGTGTTTTGATTTGTTGTGGTAGAATATAATCAATTTTACCTCGTTTAGTTTAATAAATATAGCAATTGACTAGTTTGATTATTCCATGTGGCAAATCATTATAAAAAAATCTTTTATCATATGATGTTTAGTTTAATAAATAGAAGAATTTGATTATTACATATGGTTTATTTTTATAAAGATAACAATTAAACAATTTAATTATTCCAGGTGGCAAATCATGGTAAGGATACCAGATAAAATCTTTCAATTTTTTTAATTAATTGTATAATTTGCTAGTTTTATGAGATACTTTGGCTGATGGACTTTGGTAAGAGTAGGTTTAATTAAGTAAAAACTAATTTAATTCAACTAATTAAGTTGAATTTATAAGATAAGTTTAATTCTTTGAAACAAATTTGAAGTGAAAAATAATATGGTGAATTTAAAAGGTCCTAAATAGATAGATTATTATATAATATTCTCTCTATTTTTTTATATTGTTTAAAGAGGAAGTTTTTTGAATTTTGACCAAATTTTAACAAACAATATAAAATAAAAAAAGTACTAAGTTTTGTAGGAAATGTATAATTAAACCCTAGTAAACTTAAGGCGACACATGAATAAATTTTTTTATAAACAATGCAAAATAAAAATAATTTATGAAAAAAAAACTTCTGAAATGCTTTATTCTTAATAGATTTATATTTCACTTTTCTTTTTTTTTGAAAGGTATTTTTTCTTTTCTTTATCCTTAATAGATTAATGTTTTCCCTTTTCCAGGATAAATAGCAATATTGGAAGCTAGTGTGTTTCTTCCTTATTAAAAAGTTCCAAAAATACTCCTTTTAGTGAATATATTCCAAGTCACTAGTTGGGAATCCAGGGGTGTTTGGCAAATTAGTTTATTAGGCAATTTTAGCTTATTTTAATATAAATAGAGGATTGGATGGTCAAATCCGTTAATCCTAGTATCTGGTAAATTAGCTGAATGAAACAACATATTAAAACAATATAGCAGTGGGTGCAAAATCAGTTGTTCATACCAATTAATAAAATCAGCTGATGAAATCAACCAATATAATTAGATATTAGCCATTTGCAAAATACCCTCTTAATTTATTTTTCTTCCAAATCTTTTCCTCTCTACTTTTATCTAAAATTTAACTATCAACATGCAAGTATGCAACTTGCCGTATTGCATATAGAGAATTTGGCTTTCACAATGACATAACTAGTTAACTACCCCTCTCCATATATATTATAATTTTTAGTTTTTACAATCCCTTCAAAAGCCATTTTTATCAATAAATTTTCTATTTTATAAGTTTTTACCCATACAAAAAAGACGCTCCCTCATTTATTTGTATATTGTTAATTAGTAATAATAAATAGTGAATATGTATGAATGAGAATATAAAAAAGTAACAAAAATACTTTTATAAAAGAGAATTATAACAACATAAAAGTAACAAACTAAATAGAAATATGTAAAAATCATTGGGATCGAGAATTTCTAAATCAATCATATTTATTTTTTATGATGTATTTGCGACACTAGTATAAATTACTACAAGTATTTCAATTATAGGACTAATGTAAATCAAAATTTTTACCAACTTAGGAGAATTATTAGAAACTACTTCTACAATTGAATGATACTAGAACTCTATAATTCAATTTCGTCTCTCTTAACCAACCAAACTGAATAACTCAATATTTTATATTTATTTTATCATAGTATTGATTTTTTTTTTTTTTTAATTTTTTTCTCCACTATTTGTATTACTAAGATTTTATCAAAAGGTCTCATGAAATTTTAAATTTAAAGATAAGGTTAATGAGATACTTTGGCTGATGGACTTTGGTAAGAGTAGGTTTACTTGAGTAAAAACTAATTTAATTCAACTAAGTAAGTTGAATTTATAAGATAAGTTTAATTCTCTTAAACAAATTTGAAGTGAAAAAATATGGTGAATTTAAGAGGTCCTAAATAGATAAATTATTATATAATATTCTCTCTATTTTTTTATATTGTTTAAAGAGGAAGTTTTTTGAATTTTACCAAAATTTAACAAACAATATAAAATAAAGAAAGTAATAAGTTTTATTGGTGGATATCAAAAACGCAATGTGGAGTATCTCAGATGATAAAGCTCTAGGAATTGATGGTTTCAACAGTGATTTCTATAAAGCTTCATGGTCGGTAGTGGGGAAAAACGTCAGTGAAGCCATCCAGAACTTCTTTGAAACAGGGGAGCTCCCGAATGTGTGGAAAGTAACTGCTATCACTTTGATCCCCAAGATCAAATGCCCAAACAACCCGGGGGACTACAGACCTATCTCCTGCTGTAATGTTGTCTACAAATGCATATCCAAGCTCATCTGCAGCAAACTCAAACTAGTGCTGAAGGACATCATTAGCCAGAACCAAGGTGCCTTTGTTGAAGGGAGAAGCATTCTTCACAACATCTTACTCTGTCAGGATGTTGTGAAACATTATGGAAGAAAGAACTGCTCACCAAGCTGCCTCCTAAAAATGGACCTTAGGAAAGCCTACGATACTCTCAACTGGGATTTCTTGAAAGACATGATGATAGCCCTCAATTTCCCACAGCGTTTTGTTAAGATCATCATGACTTGCATCACTTCAACTCAATACTCCCTGATTGTGAATGGTACACCCCTAGAACACTTCAAAGCTAAGAGAGGGGTTAGGCAAGGCGACCCATGTCCCCCCTCTTATTCGTCATAGGCATGGAGTACCTTTCGCGTATTCTTCAAGTTGTAGGAGAAGATAAAAACTTCAGGTTCCACCCGAGATTCTCCAAACTCAAGCTCAACCACCTAGCTTTTGCTGATGACCTGATGTTATTCTGCAAAGGTGATTTGTGCTCTATTGAAATCCTTACTCAAGGGGTGGAACTTTTTTCGTCCAGCTCAGGACTCTGTGCAAATTATGCTAAATCAGGAATATACTTGGCAGGGGTCACCAATGAATTTAAAGACTCCGCTAAGAGCCTCTTGGAGTTTTCCTTCGAAAGTCTCCCGGTCAAATACCTAGGCATGCCACTCACCTCGAAAAGGTACACAGCTGCAGATTGTGAATATCTTATAGATAAAATGACGGCCTGCATTCGTACATGGTTTGCTAGGCACCTCTCATACACAGGCCGTTTGCAACTTGTCAACTCGATCCTCATGAGTGTCTCCAACTATTGGTGTCAAACAGTCATCCTCCCCAAGAGGATCATAACCCAGATTAATGCCGTGTGTCGCACCTACCTATGGAAGGGTGACCTGGGTACCAAGGCCATTGGTAATGTTAAATGGACTAAAGCATGCAGGCCCAAGCAAGAAGGAGGCCTAGGAATCAGGAACCTGGAAATCTGGAACCTAGCTGCTGTAGGCAAAATAGCTTGGCACATTAGTATTATGCAGGAATCGATGTGGGTGAAATGGGTTCATGAGGTTTATATGAA
The DNA here is from genome assembly GCA_019776075.1 of Amaranthus palmeri. NCBI lineage: Eukaryota > Viridiplantae > Streptophyta > Magnoliopsida > Caryophyllales > Amaranthaceae > Amaranthus > Amaranthus palmeri. Next base: position 503,918 of record JAAKBH010000031.1, on the reverse strand, counting down.
AGGCGGAAGATGAGACTTGTTCAACCCCCCCATTACTGCCAGCTGGGTGATAAAGAAACTTTGTCGAGTCAAAGACGTTCTTCACAACTGGATGGGAACCCCACACTACTCCATCTCTCAAGTATACAAAGAACGCCTTGGAACTTCTGAAAAAGTCAAATGGGACAGACTTGTGTGGAATCGAGCGACTATCCCTAAAAGTCGCTTTGTTATGTGGCTTGCTTTCCATGAAAGGCTCAAGACAATGCAACGACTTAAACAAATAGGAGTGGTTGACAACGATACATGCCCCACTTGTGGCGACCAAACTAAATCATTAGAGCACATCTTCTTCAATTGCACCTATAGTCGCCAATGCGTGAACATAACCCGGGAATGGTTAGGCATTTCATGGCACGATAATACCCTGCAGGACATCCTCCGTAAGCGCCGAATGCATAAAAACAAAATGAGATTGATGCAAGCCATCTTCAGCAACCTAGCCTATGCAATATGGAGTGCTCGAAACGGTGCAGTATGGCACAATAAAGTCATGTCTGTAGGACATATGTTCGATACCATCAAAAGAGAGGCAAAAATCAGATTCAGCATTCTCAAGCTAAATCCCGCCACCAAGGTTTGGCTACAAAGCCTTTACCCCGCGAAGCCTCCTTAGCTGCTGTATCAAGATGCTGCCCAGGTGCTTTAGCTGCTGACTCAGATCCTAGCTTCTTGTGCTTGGCTGCTGTGTTCTTTTGGGATATTCATTATTTTGTATATTCTCTTTTGTAGGAGCTCCCAATGTAATTTTTTAGGGTGCTAGAACTTTTTTGGCTAGTTTCTTTTGGCTGGTTCCTATGAAATCTATGTTTGTAGTCTCATAGGTATCCCTGCTGTATACCACGAAGTGTGGCGCCTATTCTTTTGAGATATCCTAGGTTCTCCTGTGCACATGAAGAGTGAGAATGAAAAACCCTTCCTAGAAGGTGGGCTTATTTTTCACACTGATGCAATGGTAGGGAGACCCCTGGATATCTGGGTTACTGTACCCCGTATGTATATGTTGTTTAGTGTTGAATATAAAATCATTTGACAAAAAAAAAGTTTTATTGGCAATGTATAATTAAACCGTAGTAAACTTAAGGCGACACATGAATAAATTTTTTATAAACAATGCAAAATAAAAATAATTTATTGAAAAAAATCTTCTGACATGCTTTATTCTTAATAGATTTATATTTCACTTTTTTTTTTGAAAGGTTTTTTTATTCTTTATTCTTAATAGATAAATGTTTTCCCTTTTTCACGATAAAGAGCAATATTGGAAGCTAGTGTGTTTCTTTCTTATTAAAAAGTTCCAAAAATACTCCTTTTAGTGAATTTATTCCAAGTCACTAGTTGGAAATCCAGGGGTGTTTGGCAAATTAGTTTATTAGGCAATTTTAGCTTATTTTGATATAAATAGAGGATTGGGTGGTCAAATCCGTTAATGCTAGTATCTGGTAAATTAGCTGAATGAAACAACATATTGAAACAACATAGCAGTGGGTGCAAAATCAGTTGTTCATACCAATTAATAAAATCAGCTGATGAAATCAACCAATATAATCAGCTATTAACCATTTGCCAAATACCCTCTTAATTTATTTTTCTTCCAAATCTTTTCCTCTCTACTTTTATCTAAAATTTAACTATCAACATGCAAGTATGCAACTTGCCATATTACATATAGAGAATTTGGCTTTCACAATGACATAACTAGTTAACTACCCCTCTCATATATTTTATAATTTTTAGTTTTTACTATCCCTTCAAAAGCCATTTATATCAATAAATTTTCTATTTTATAAGTTTTTACCCATGCAAGTATTGATTTTTTTTTTAAATTTCTTTCTCCACTATTTGTATTACTAAGATTTTATCAGAAGGTCTCATGAAATTTTAAATTTAAGGAAAAAGGTTGATGATTAATCAGTTACTTATTTTGCAAAATGAGCTGGCTTATATTTATTCGTCTATGCTATAGACAGTCAATAGCAAGAATTTGTGTAATTTTATCGCCTCGGGAAACATCTATAACTATTTAAAAATGCTTGCGTGTCATAACCTCATTAAAAATTTCCCTCCAACACTTCATGATGATTATGATATCATTGTTTTTATTACTATTTTTTATAAATTTATTGCTCACATCATTTAATGTATTAGAAAACGGATTCATTTCTTAAAGGCAGACTGTTGACAAGTTTGGCGACTGGATGGAGACATGAAATGTTTGTCGTCAAACTTGGCGACAAATGTCTCCTGTCTATAAATTGAGTCAAAATCCATTTATTTTGTAGTCTACTACAATTTGGTTAAAAAACTATATTTTTTCCACAAAAAATTATTGTTTTGTTGATTTGTAGAAAAATAGTTGAAAATTTTCAGGTATATTTTTTCCCCTTAATTACTTTAGTTATTCTTGTTTATATATGTAATTAATTAATTTCTTTCCTACTTATATACATAAAAGTGTAGATATTACTTAAATTTATTAAATAATAATATATATTGATTATCATAGGTTATACGCAATAACGGAGGATGATGATTATTTTTATACAATAGTTGGATATATAAAAGACAATTTGATAATGGGGCATGTCAATTAAAATTGTTGCGAGGATAGAAGTTATTTGAAATATGTTATTAGAAAAGTCAAAGTGTTGAAATTAGGTGTCTCTGTGTTAAATATAAAAACTTATAATTTAAAAAATCTCAATGAAGCGAGAGATCATCTTTTGCGAATGGGATTTGTTGGAGATTATTACAATTGGAGGTACTATTATGATATACTCGCTGGAGAGGGCTGTAGTTATGTGTGAAGAAGAGCAGATTACTTCCCTTATAAGAAATATTGAGGAAAATCTATACACGCATATGGTGCACAATGTTGCTGCTAATGCGTTCCCGGAAGCATTCCACAATTTTTTCCCTCAACATCATATCTCACAAAATGATTCGCCAGTTGAGGAACATTTGTTTGTAGATTTAACCAGGGCCGACCCTGAGGGTAGGCCCAAAGGGCTACCGCCCAGGGCCCCGTTATAAAAATCCAAAAATAAGGGGAAAGGGGGACCTCTCAGCTTGTACTCTAAAAAGCCCGAAATTTAACTAGGGGCCCAAAAATTCAAGAAATCCGGAGCCCAATTGGGTAAATGAACGCAATTTGCATCCTCACTTTATTTGTAAACTAAAAACCTATAACCCTAACGCCAGAAACTTTTTACCTTCCCATCATTACTTTTTCAGCCACACATGCAAAACTCATTCATTGGCAATTTCATTCTCATAGCTCATTAATGGTGTTGGCAAGTATGGCAATGGTAAGGTTTTTTCAATTTAAATAATTACAATTTCATTGTAGTAGGTTCTTAGGTCTAATTTTTTCTTTTTCAAAACTAAATCTAAATTTTAAGTATGGTGTTAATTGTTATGCTTCTTAATTTTGGTGGAAAAATCATTGAATTTTATTCTTATATTCATCTGGTGTTAAATGGGTTTAGAATACCATTCTTCAAAAAGTATGGTATTTCATTGTTGAATGAGAAGTGGGATTTAGTAATATTGATTTTGAATGTTTTTGATATCTTGGGTATAATGTTTCTTGGAATGTAATTTTTCTCAATTTTAATAGTACTATTGATTTTTAATAAATGTTTTTTTGGGAAATATTGCTTTCATTCTTTAATGTAATGTTACTAGTAATACTATTGATTTTTGATATATTAGTATTAATTTCTTATTCTAAATATATTGATTTTAAATAATACTATATTACTCCCTCCTATTCAGCTTAAGTGTCTCATTTCCATTTTGGGTCAAGTCACCTTAAATGTCCCATTTCTTTTTTTGGCATGTACTTTTTACCCTTATACCCTTATAACTTCTTCCTATTTACAATTTTTACCTACATTATCCCTTACTAATTTCCCCCCATATACTTAATCTAACCTAATTAATCATCCTAAAAATTAACCCAACTCTCTTCCTATTAAAACCTACCCACCCCCTTTAAACCCTACCTCCCTCTTCTCGACATTTTCACTCCTTCATCTTCTCTGAGTTTCTGGGTTTTTCAAGAACCTCCCTCTTTCTCTCTCATCTTTCCCTCTTCATCTTCTCGACATTTTCACTCCTTCATCTTCTTTAACCCTTCACCCACAATGAACCCTAACTCACCAAAGAACTCACCCATGAAGAACCCTAACCCTAAGTCGCCGTTCAAGTCACCCCTGAAAAACCCTAAGGTTCCATCTTCTTCGAATCTGAGTATTTGTAAATCCCCTTACAAATCCCCTTATAAATCGCCATGTTCTTCGAATTTGGGTTTTAATGATGGAAACCCTAGATCTGAGTCCTTAAATTTCGACTACTATGAAGATTCAACCTCTGTTGAGACTGATCCTAAATGGGGAAGAGAGCTTGACTCTGAAGGTGAGCCAATCTACACTCCTGACCCTTATGATTGGAAGAACCATGAATATACCTCCGTTGATGCTGTTTTTTCGAATACTGATTGTGAAGAAAAAGAGTGGCTTGATAACCTTGGTCCTTTCTCAAGTGAGTTTCTGTTCTTGTGGGTGCATGTGGTTTTTTGACTGATGATGAATTTGTTTGAGTCGTTTTTTAATGCATTTTTAAGTTGCTCTATGAACTTTTTAGTGAGAGCATGAATATGCCACCAAAAGTCGAATCTATGGGGTTTGGATAATTTTTTAACTTTCATGTGCAAAGATTTCGAGTTTACCCTTTGCATTTAATGAAGAAAGTAGTTTTTGCATGATTGCCAATCTAGCTTCTTTACTTAAATTTTTGGAGTTTGCCATTGTGATTCACCAAATGTAATTAATGTTGTCTCAATGTATTTATGGTTGTGTATTTATAGTTGTGTTGTGTTAATGGCGCCTAAATTTTTTTGTACTTGGCGGTTTAAGAATTGGGTGCTGAAATTTTGGGGCCATTTTCATTTTTGGCGCCTGTTTGTTTGATCATGAACCTGCTGCTGCCTTGGTTGACTTTCTGAAAATTTTTTGGACATTTTACTTTTGGGATTTTTTTTAATTTGTGAGCTATATGATGAAAAATGTTTATGAGAGAATTGGTTGTTTGCAATTGGCGGCTATTCAAAAAATTAACGATGCATTATTTTGGTAATTTAAAAACTAAAGTCAAAGATCGCAAGAAAATTCGCACCCACATGATCAGTAACGACTGCAATTACGTCACGGCCGTCGAAGAATTGAGAAGGCTCGGCGAGATACCGTAATTTATGTAATTTTACTTTTGTATTCGGCTCAAATTTATGTATTTTTAGGACAATTATTCTAATTGTTGGCTGAATTTTTATGTAATTTCCGTATGTAAGTGACGAGACTATGTAAAATCGGGGTTGTAATGAAAAATGTTCCGACTTTTGGCTTTTTAAATTGTCAATTTAAAGTTCTCATAAAAAAACCCACAAAATTGGTGTGAATCATTAAATTTTAATCTCTACAATTAAAAACCACTAATAACACTCTCTCTCCTACCTCAAGGGTCCCATTTGACTCTCCTTAAAAACCGTGAAAAGTCAAATGGGACACTTAAGCTGCTTAGGAGGGAGTATTAGATTTTAGTTATAGTATTATACTACTAATTTGCAGCCATATTATGTACAATGTTATAGAATTATTTTTTATTTATTTTTAATTTACACCTTAAAGCCGGTAAAACTCAATTTTTATTTTTTATGATCTTTTGAGTTTTGAGTTTTTGTTTTAACATATTAGTGAAATTAGAGATGTAACTATTCAAAATATTTTGTGCTTCAATGAATAAATTTTTTTTACATATACTATTGTTTTTTAAGGGCCCCATTTTACTATTTCGTCTAAGGCCCCTAAAATGTCAAAGACGGGTCTGGATTTACCCGAGGAAGAAAGAGTGTTATTATTGTAAAAGAAAGGGGCCTATTCCAATAAAGTGCAAGGAGATAAAGGAATACCTTAAGAGGATGAAGAGCTTGAGAGATAGTGGTAGGAAAGATGGTGAGAACAACGGAGATGCCTCTTTAAGATTTGTTGATGATGAAGGTAACTATGATGGGAGCTCTTCTTAATGATGGGGGAATGTTTCATTATAAGGAATGAGTGATTGACTCCGGTTGCTTATTCCTTATTTATTATGAGCAGAAAAAACTATCTTAGATTAGTTTGTGCGATAGAGTCCTTTCACTTCCATAAATGATGAAAAGGTGAAAGTGGTGGGTATTGGAGATGTTTTGTTCAGATACATGATAGGGTTAAGAGAAAACTTGGTGATGTAGGGTATATTTCTAAGTTTGAGTGGAACCTCAATTCACTCTGAAGATTGGAGGCTAAAGTATTCTCCTTCAAAGCTATTGGTGGGTCTTTGAAGGTCATTAGAGGGAGTATGGTACTCATCAGAGGAAGAAGGTGTGAGAGAAACTTGTACATGCTACAAGTGAGTAGTGATTTCCTAAGCCACAAAGTTGATGATGCTTGCAAGTCACCTAAGAAGGTGGCATTTGATGATGGGTGGGAGACTTGACTTGAGGGAGTGTTTCTTAAAGTAGGTGTCAATTCTCTTAGAGTTAGAGAGGACTTTGATCATCTAATTGCCTACTATATGACTTGCACACTAGAGAGAATGACGTTGGGTTTGCAATGGGGAATGAAGAGTTGAGGTTTGAATTACTGCATAAAGTGATCAAATTGAGGATTTAGTGTGTCTGGGACAAGGTAAAAAGGTGCTCAAAGATGAATTTGGTTTATGCCTTGAATAGGCAAGGTAGATGAAGAAGGGTGCTTTAAACGAGGCGGAAGTGACAAATTAAACAATGAATGGTCAACAGTAGGCGCTTGTTCGAGCGGATAGGGTGCTCGTCCAAGTGGCCTATGTAGAGGCCAAACACGTGTTTTGTTTTGTGGATTTTTTTCATGCGGAGCAAGTAGTCACTGGTCGTAGGGTTACTACACTGATTTAGAGGCCTATATAAAAGGACCAAATCAGTACTGTAACAACCCTAAATTCCCGATCCTCTGAACGGAACCAAAACCGAAAGAGAACGGAGAAAATTTGGGTGTTACGTTTAAAACAAAATAAAAGAGAATAAAAAGATAATTGAAGTTTGATTAAAGAGTTTTTAGAAAAACTTTCAAACAAAATTCTACGAAAATTTCGGCAGCATCTGCCTTGAATTTTAACGCACCAAAATAATCAAACAGACAATAAACCATCATGAGAAGAGGCATTAATAGCCTTGCAACAAAATCACGGCGGAATGATCATCGCCAAAACCTCTGTCGACATGCTAAGCATGGATCGTGGTTCCCATGTAAACACTAGGGTTTTCCAAAAACATAACCAGCTATACAAGCCATTCAAGATACTTTAACGAAATATAAAACGAAATAAATCTTTGCAGCGGAACAAATTACATCAAAAGGAGGGCACGCCTCAAACCAAAAACATACTCAATTACAATTCAAAACACATAAAGCGTCAAAATTAGTTAGAACATGGCACGTGTCAAGATTCTCACTCAATCCCCCCGTATGCAATGCAAAGAAACTCCAAAAAAACCTGCAAGTGCTATCTCTGATACCCCTACTGCTCAACGTAAGGTCATAAACCAACGTGTCATAGTAGGGCCATCAAAGACAAGCCATCAACAAGGAAACAAACAATACACGTCAGTAACTAACAATAAATTATGCATACGTAACCAATAAACAATTTCGACAAAGCAAGGTGAGGAAGGTATCCAAACGTGTAAGCCTCTACTCCACCTATTTCTCAATTCAATATACTTCTCAATATCTTCACCGTCTTCTATCTCTTCAATTACTTTTATATATCCTCTTATGTGACTAGAGGCCACCATATTGGGGTTTGCAAGACCCACATGGCAACACCTCAGCCAAGGACGGTGACGGCCATGCCGGCGCCCAATGGCAAAGTATGATCATACCCCCGTACAGCGACCATATATAGACGGTCCATGCCTCCGGGAACTAATCCATCTGGGGTACCAATCCAGTGGAGTCACAGTAAATATCCAACTTAATGTCTCTTCAAATAACGAGACTTATTCCCATTTCAATCTCATACAATCCAACATTCTAATCTTGCGATATCAGAACTCATTCTCTACTATGTCTACAGCTGATTCCCACTTGTAGCACTAACTTACTAATATCTAATAGCAGTTCATATCCAACATAGCTCATATAATATTACTACGCTGAGAAAACATATGCAAGATACAAGAATTAGCTACTGCGTGTACTTACCTGCAACTGCAAGATAATAAGTCGCAAAAGTCACTTCGAAGGAGGTTCTTAAACCCCTCTTATGAACCGGGCACCTATACACGTTAACAGTAAGACTAATAAGCCTATTTCACATCATTTAAGAAGCGCTGACTTCATTCAACTACACAATTAGCCAAACAAGTTTCGATTCAAGTTAATACGCATTCTAAACGCACTTATGCAATAAATTCAACCCATGTTCACACATGAACCATGCCATCAATCCCAATCGAACTATAACATCATATTCTAGTCAAGTTTATATCAAGATATGTTCAAGTGAAAGAGTCACAACCGTACGCTTGTGCGTTATAGTCAAACTATTCATCGAAAAGTTTAAGAACACGTAATGTATGACATTACACTTAATAACCATCATATCACTCACGGTAGTAGCGATTTATTATATTTCCAAGGATTTTAGAGTAAAACGATTAAGTGTAAGTTAAATTTGTAGCTTGACGAATTAATAACTATTCGTATAACTTGGGTCAAAGTCACAAAACATAGCAACACAATTGAACATCTCAATATAACAACCAAACTCAAAACTAACCACCTCATCAAACGACTATAACCATGACAATACTTTCATTAATGACAATCACGACCTTAATTTTTCTTAGTAATTATTATTATCATTTACTCTACAACAATGGTTATCAACAATACTAGTCATACCACAATGATTAATGTCATATAAGTAAAGCTTACATTAGATTTTAAATTAATAAAACACCATCTAAACCACAAAAGTAGTACATACTACTTTTAAATTCATCCAACTCTAACTTATTCAAGTTCAAATCACACTTTCTAATACTTACCCACTTTAAATTTTGTCAAGATATAACTTAATTTAAGCCGAGATTCATTAATTCACCCAAAATACTACTTTTAAATTCATCTTAATATAACCCTAACTCAACTATTTCAAACTCAAACTCATGACTCTTTACCACAATCACATTTGAGCATAAACAACAATTAATTTAATAAGAACATCAACATTCATATAACTTGCAATACTAAGAATAAGATTTAAAGAGAAGGATGTATTTAGATAGCTTACAAAGAGGAAATAGGAAAAGAGGGGTGAGATACCAAGTGTCTAGTGTGAGAGGTGGTGACAAGGGAGGAGCAAGTGTCAGTGGTGGCGGCAAAGGCAGCCAGCGGCTGCAGTGGTGGGCGAAGAAAGACGCAGCACTAGGCTGCTGTTCTGGGCACCAAAAACGCCGGTTCTGGGGGGTTTCGCAGCCATAGCTGCTGGTGGTTGCTGGCGGCTTGGCTGGGTGGCTGCAGCTGAGCTGGTGGAGGAAGGGCGCGGCTGCGGTGGTGGCTGTTCGAGGGTGGCTTTCGGCTTTCTCAAAGGTGAGGGAGAAAGGAGTAGTTCAAGGTGAGTGAGAGGGAGAGGAAATACAAGTTTGTCTCTTTGAAAATGAAAGAGTGACGGCTCCTTGAGTATTTAGGGTTTCATGACTTATAATGGGTATTATTATTATTATTATTATTATTATTATTATTATTATTATTATTATTATAATTATTATTATTATTATTATTATTATTATTATTATTATTATTATTATTATTATTATTATTATTACCTTTATTATTATTATTATTATTATTATTATTATTATTATTATTATTGGATTCACCTACTAGAAATGCTCACTTAAGAAACTCACTTTCATGTGCTCACGCATTCAAATATACTAATAGTTTGATTCGAATCTTTTTATTTTAGAAATCGTAATTTTATTTTTATATAAACGTATGTTAATATTTAATTCTATATAAAAGAAATTTATTAAACTGGTTCAGAATTAATTTAATATAATTATAAAATTCCCAAAAGTTATTAAATTATTAATTAATGACTTCCGAAAATCTCGGGGTGTTACAGACTACCCCCCTTAAAAGGAGTTTCGTCCCCGAAACTGGGGTAACAAGAGTACAAATTCTGAAATTTATATTTCTAATAACTCGAGAAGGTGTTTTATCTATTTTAAGCTCAAGAATTGACTTAATAATCGTGTCCTTATTGACACTATTGACAAAAGGATACCCAATCTATCAAAAATATTTATTCATTTTCCATTTCGAGTGTTTCTAATCACCTACATTCACACAGATAACTACTCACAAGCATGTAATATCACACAATTTAATTCAAACAATTAATCAAAAACATGTAGATATCACATAATTTGGTTCAAACATCAATCAAAAGCATATAAATTTGCCATAGGTTGTTATCGTAGACGAGAAAATGCATGCAAACACGCAAAAATCTAACGCATTCTACCCCCCTTTAGAACTTAGTTACGACCCCGTAACTCACTAACCTCAGGAAAAAGGTGTGGGTATTTCTCGCGCATGGAATCCTCGGTTTCCCACGTTGCCTCATGTGTGCGCTGGTTAGCCCATAGAACTTTCACTATCTTTATATCTTTCCTCCTCGTACTTCGCATCTTAGAATCCAAGATCTCGATAGGCTTCTCTTCATAAGACAAATTCTCATCAAGGTCTAAGGGTTCGGGGTCTAGCACATGAGATTTGTCGGGAACATATCGCTTCAGCTGTGAGATATGAAACACGTAATGGACCTTACCCAACTCATTGGGTAATGCTAGTCTGTAAGCGACCTTTCCTACCTTCTCTGTGACCTTATAAGGTCCTATAAACTTTGGGCTCAACTTTCCTTTCTTGCCAAACCTCATGACTCCTTTCATCGGCGAAACTCTCAACAGTACATAATCCCCTACGACAAACTCATCAGATCTCTGCTTAAGATCTGCGTAGGACTTTTGTCGATCCTGGGCCGCCTTAAGTCTTTCTCGAATCATTTTTACCTGACCGATCATCTCCTCTAACATAGCCGGCCTAGAGTGACAGAATCGCTGAAATCATCCCAACATACCGGATTACGACATCGACAACCATATAAAGCCTCGAAAGGTGCCATCTGAATGCTTGCTTGATAACTATTGTTATATGAAAATTCCACCATATCTAGGCACTCATCCCAGGATCCTTGCCTATCCAAGGCTACAGCTCACAACATATCTTCAAGAGTCCTATTAGTGCGCTCGGTCTGTCCATCGGTAGCAGGGTGAAAAGATGTGCTTCTTAGAAGTTTAGTATCTAAAGCTGCCTGGAAAGCTTCCCAAAATTTTGACACATACCTAGTATCACGGCCAGAAACTATAGACCTAGGGACACCATGGTATCGCACAACATTCTTAAGGTAAGCTCGAGCCAACTGATCCATACTCCACTGATTATTCATCGAAATGAACCTCGCACTTTTGGTGAGTCTATCCACAATCACCCATAACGTGTCATTTCCCGACCTAGTCCTCGGTAAACCCAAAAAAAAATCCATAGATATGTCATCCCATTTCCATACAGGAATATCTAAGGGTTGGAGTAAACCTGCAGGTCTCTTATGTTCACTTTTGACTTTTTGACATGTCAGACACCTAGAAACAAACTCAGCAATATCTCTTTTCATCTCAGACCACCAGAACGTTTGTTTCAGATCTTGATACATTTTATCTCCTCCTGGGTGGACGGAATACATCGAACTATGAGCCTCTGTCAAGATTTTATCCTTGAGCTCTGTACAAGAAGAAGCTACACACCATCGACCCTTGTACCGAATGCTACCATCTTCGAATATTGTGAATCCTTCAGCTTTTCCTTCTTTAACCTGCTCCCTCGTTTTCTCTAATAAGGAGTCACTCACTTGATTTGTTAAGATATCTTCGAAAATTGAGAGTCGGATGGATAATGCTGCTAATCTGGACTTAAGCTCCCCATGCTGCACAATCTCGAGATTTAATTTCTTTATGTCTCTTTCTTTATCAAGTTGGTCATGGGATGAGCGATCTTTGAGAAATCCTTCACAACTCTCCTATAGTAACCAGCTAAACCCAAACAGCTTCTTACTTCAGTCACATTCTTTGGTGCAGGCCAATTTCTCACCGTCTCAATTTTTTTTGCAGGATCAACATCAACCCCTTCCTTGGACACAAAATTCCCACGGAACGAAACTTTCTCGAGCCAGAACTCACTTTGAAAACTTCGCATACAACTTATTGTCTCGGAGTACTTGCAACACCTTCCTCAAGTGTTTTTCATGTTCTTCCCTATCTCTCAAATACAGGTGGCGTTCCCGGTATCTCCTCTGGAAAAACGTCAAGGAATTCGTTTACAATTGGCACTAATTCGGGGGTCAAAATCCCGTCTTCTATCTTACATACATGGCATAGGTAACTTGGTAACCCCTCCCTCAATAGGGTTTTCATCTTCATGGACGATACCATCGTCGTTTGTGTTTCGGAAGTAGCCTTGCAATACTTAACTTTCTTCCCCTTGGGTCCCACAAGCTTGACTTCTTGCCTCTCACATTCAACAATTGCTTTAAACCGACCCAACCCATCCATCACCAGAATAATGTCTAAGTCACACATCTTTAACTCATATAGGTCACTAGGAAAAATGGTCCCCCCGATGGTCAAAGGAACACTCCTCTAAACTCTAGTGCATTGATATAACATTCCTGAAGGGACTGACACGACATACAAAGAAGGTTCGGGATCCTTTAATCCTAACTTTTCGATTATAGATGCAGATACAAAAGAATTTGACGCCCCAGTATCAAATAACACGTTGACAGGCACAGAGTTCACAAGAAAGGTACATGTCACTACATCCTTTGCATTATCTGCTCCCTTTGCGCTGATGGCGGTCAATCTCCCAGGTGTTGATTGAGTAGAAGGGGCATTGGTCCCCGCGCTTCCAGTATTTCGACCATTAGACTCTCCGGGTTTATAGCTGCTTGGATTGGACCGATATCTGTTTCCGTTCTTCGGCTGATATAGGCTTTGACCACGGTAGTCACTCCCATTTCTCTGATTCCCAAAATTCTCTTGATTGACATTCTGTTGTCCCCCATTTTGTTGATTCGGACGCCCATGCTTGGCATAACATTCGAAAACACGATGACCCAACTTGCCACAAACATTACATTCTACTAAATTCCCATTACAATCTTTCCCTGGGTGGTTGTTTGTACACCTGCGGCAGAAGTAAACTCTTTCCTTACTATTGTTGTCTCCATTCTTTTTTTTTTTTGGTTGTTGAACTCTCTATGGTGCGACTTTCCATTTCTTTCAAAGTTTGAAAAGCCCATGTGTTCCTTATTCTGCTGGGAATAGTGTTGCTGCAGAAAGTTCTCTTTTCTCTTGTCCCCACTATTGACACCTACACTGCTAGTATCAAGCTTCTTTCCTTTATCTTTATGCAGTAGACTCCCCACTTGAGCAGCTCTTTGGTACATCGCATCCAGAGTGGTGTACCAGTCACTATCAACATATACTTGAATCTCATTGCTCAGCCCCAACTCAAAACGCTGCATCTTTTGCTCCTCGGTAGGGACGTCATCAGGGCAATAGTCAACTGTTAAATCACTCATCTCGAGCTTTGAAAATTCATTGGACTTTTGGTTTCTGATATGAGGTGGGTAAAATTTTTCCCGAATCACCCTTTTGAACTCCTTCCATTGCAACGGCTCCTGAGGATCACTCATCAAGTTATCTCTGATATTGGACCACCAGTAATCAGCTTCTTGTGAACACAAAGCAGCTTGGTCGACTCTCAGATGCTCAGGGGCTTGCACCACGTGGACAATCTTATCGAATTCCTGTAACCAGTTATCTAAAGTTGTGTGTTTTCTAGCTCCTGTGAACACAGGAGTTTTTTTTTTTTTTTTTTTTTTTTTTTTTTTTTTTTGAGATGCTCTTGCTCCTGGAGGTCGTCGTCTCAACGTCGGGCGCAGACTTATATCTCGTTTCCTCGGCTAGTCTATGACTCGTTCTCGTAAGGCTTTGATCGCCGAGCGTCTCCTTAAACGTTGACTAGAAAATGGAGGCATTTCCCTCCAATCAAAAGTTTCAAAATCGAGAGACGTTTACGATTTGTTAAGATAATATGCATCATTGTCCAGAACACACTTTGTATACAAATTCCAACTAGGCATACATTCCTAATTTAAATGAAATACAACCTTATTTTGAAATAATTAGTCATTAACTTCACTAAAAATGAATAAGGTAAACTAATAAGCTTATCTAAATATCATTGATAGAAACTACTAATCAATGAAACATAAGCACATAATCAACTAATATAAGGTAAATACGATAACTCGTAGATTAACTAGGATGTGCATAAAAAAAATGTAGCCTTTTACGCAGCTCATACTTGTAACATTTGCCCCTACAACCATAATTCATGCTTAAAATTACAATAAATAACATGTTAATTGTTAAGTCATAACAAATTCATTACAAGGGTTCATTACAATCATCGCAAAGATCGTATGCATAAGCATGTAAATTTTATGTGCAATACTAATCAAAACGCATGCGTATATAAAATGCACCTAACCCATGTCTACCCATACTCTCAAAATAAGTTCAACTTCAAGGCAAAAGGAATAAGCATAAAGAAAACACGAAGCGTTTAGGAAAGATAGGAACCACTGGCTCTGGTAACCACCTGTAACAACCCTAAATTCCCGACCCTCTGAACGGAACCAAAACCGAAAGAGAACGGAGGAAATTTGGGTGTTACGTTTAAAATAAAATAAAAGAGAATAAAAAGATAATTGAAGTTTGATTAAAGAGTTTTTAGAAAAACTTTCAAACAAAATTCTACGAAAATTTCGGCAGCATCTGCCTTGAATTTTAACGCACCAAAAGAATCAAACAGACAATAAACCATCATGAGAAGAGGCATTAATAGCCTTGCAACAAAATCACGGCGGAATGATCATCGCCAAAACCTCTGTCGACATGCTAAGCATGGATCGTGGTTCCCATGTAAACACTAGGGTTTTCCAAAAACATAACCAGCTATACAAGCCATTCAAGATACTTTAACGAAATATAAAACGAAATAAATCTTTGCAGCGGAACAAATTACATCAAAAGGAGGGCACGCCTCAAACCAAAAACATACTCAATTACAATTCAAAACACATAAAGCGTCAAAATTAGTTAGAACATGGCACGTGTCAAGATTCTCACTCAATCCCCCCGTATGCAATGCAAAGAAACTCCAAAAAAACCTGCAAGTGCTATCTCTGATACCCCTACTGCTCAACGTAAGGTCATAAACCAACGTGTCATAGCAGGGCCATCAAAGACAAGCCATCAACAAGGAAACAAACAATACACGTCAGTAACTAACAATAAATTATGCATACGTAACCAATAAACAATTTCGACAAAGCAAGGTGAGGAAGGTATCCAAACGTGTAAGCCTCTACTCCACCTATTTCTCAATTCAATATACTTCTCAATATCTTCACCGTCTTCTATCTCTTCAATTACTTTTATATATCCTCTTATGTGACTAGAGGCCACCATATTGGGGTTTGCAAGACCCACATGGCAACACCTCAGCCAAGGACGGTGACGGCCATGCCGGCGCCCAATGGCAAAGTATGATCATACCCCCGTACAGCGACCATATATAGACGGTCCATGCCTCCGGGAACTAATCCATCTGGGGTACCAATCCAGTGGAGTCACAGTAAATATCCAACTTAATGTCTCTTCAAATAACGAGACTTATTCCCATTTCAATCTCATACAATCCAACATTCTAATCTTGCGATATCAGAACTCATTCTCTACTATGTCTACAGCTGATTCCCACTTGTAGCACTAACTTACTAATATCTAATAGCAGTTCATATCCAACATAGCTCATATAATATTACTACGCAGAGAAAACATATGCAAGATACAAGAATTAGCTATTGCGTGTACTTACCTGCAACTGCAAGATAATAAGTCGCAAAAGTCACTTCGAAGGAGGTTCTTAAACCCCTCTTATGAACCGGGCACCTATACACGTTAACAGTAAGACTAATAAGCCTATATCACATCATTTAAGAAGCGCTGACTTCATTCAACTACACAATTAGCCAAACAAGTTTCGATTCAAGTTAATACGCATTCTAAACGCACTTATGCAATAAATTCAACCCATGTTCACACATGAACCATGCCATCAATCCCAATCGAACTATAACATCATATTTTAGTCAAGTTTATATCAAGATATGTTCAAGTGAAAGAGTCACAACCGTACGCTTGTGCGTTATAGTCAAACTATTCATCGAAAAGTTTAAGAACACGTAATGTATGACATTACACTTAATAACCATCATATCACTCACGGTAGTAGCGATTTATTATATTTCCAAGGATTTTAGAGTAAAACGATTAAGTGTAAGTTAAATTTGTAGCTTGACGAATTAATAACTATTCGTATAACTTGGGTCAAAGTCACAAAACATAGCAACACAATTAAACATCTCAATATAACAACCAAACTCAAAACTAACCACCTCATCAAACGACTATAACCATGACAATACTTTCATTAATGACAATCACGACCTTAATTTTTCTTAGTAATTATTATTATCATTTACTCTACAACAATGGTTATCAACAATACTAGTCATACCACAATGATTAATGTCATATAAGTAAAGCTTACATTAGATTTTAAATTAATAAAACACCATCTAAACCACAAAAGTAGTACATACTACTTTTAAATTCATCCAACTCTAACTTATTCAAGTTCAAATCACACTTTCTAATACTTACCCACTTTAAATTTTGTCAAGATATAACTTAATTTAAGCCGAGATTCATTAATTCACCCAAAATACTACTTTTAAATTCATCTTAATATAACCCTAACTCAACTATTTCAAACTCAAACTCATGACTCTTTACCACAATCACATTTGAGCATAAACAACAATTAATTTAATAAGAACATCAACATTCATATAACTTGCAATACTAAGAATAAGATTTAAAGAGAAGGATGTATTTAGATAGCTTACAAAGAGGAAATAGGAAAAGAGGGGTGAGATACCAAGTGTCTAGTGTGAGAGGTGGTGACAAGGGAGGAGCAAGTGTCAGTGGTGGCGGCAAAGGCAGCCAGCGGCTGCAGTGGTGGGCGAAGAAAGACGCAGCACTAGGCTGCTGTTCTGGGCACCAAAAACGCCGGTTCTGGGGGGTTTCGCAGCCATAGCTGCTGGTGGTTGCTGGCGGCTTGGCTGGGTGGCTGCAGCTGAGCTGGTGGAGGAAGGGCGCGGCTGCGGTGGTGGCTGTTCGAGGGTGGCTTTCGGCTTTCTCAAAGGTGAGGGAGAAAGGAGTAGTTCAAGGTGAGTGAGAGGGAGAGGAAATACAAGTTTGTCTCTTTGAAAATGAAAGAGTGACGGCTCCTTGAGTATTTAGGGTTTCATGACTTATAATGGGTATTATTATTATTATTATTATTATTATTATTATTATTATTATTATTATTATTATTATTATTATTATTATTATTACCTTTATTATTATTATTATTATTATTATTATTATTATTATTATTATTGGATTCACCTACTAGAAATGCTCACTTAAGAAACTCACTTTCATGTGCTCACGCATTCAAATATACTAATAGTTTGATTCGAATCTTTTTATTTTAGAAATCGTAATTTTATTTTTATATAAACGTATGTTAATATTTAATTCTATATAAAAGAAATTTATTAAACTGGTTCAGAATTAATTTAATATAATTATAAAATTCCCAAAAGTTATTAAATTATTAATTAATGACTTCCGAAAATCTCGGGGTGTTACAAGTACTAAGGTAAGAGGAGGCTAATACATATATTAGAGAGGAAGCTAGCGTAAACGTTAAGAGAATTTTCTTCTTCTTTGTATTAGATAAAGGGCAATCTCTATTAAGGGAGGGGTCATTATCTTGAGAGGTTGTTCTCAAGTGAGTTAGGGTTTAGCTCATTGATGTTTTTGAATCACTAATGATATTAAACATTGTTTGAGGGGAAGGTATATAAGATACCTCATGAGCTTGTTGTGTACGTTGTTTTTGCCTCTATTGATTTGTACTATGTTTTTCATTATTCATTTGCATATTGTTCTTCACCAAAACTATCCTAAACACTTTCATTTCATAAATGTTGTTAGTATTCTAGAAGCATGCATTTTCTATCTACTAGGATATCACTTATGTGCAAAGAATGTTCATCTACTAGGATAGCCAAAATATCTCGACGTTCTTACTCACCCAGATTCTTCTCGATTTTTATCATTTTTCTGAAAAGCAGTAAAGAGGTTCTTTGGGAATATTGCAATGTTAGATTTTGTTTCCTTTTCTTTCGGACAACAGAAGTATTTATAGCTATCAAACATGAGAACTAACATTTTAGAGACAAATGATAATATAGTGATGTTTTGTTGATTGAAATAGAATATGAGCTGTCAGCTAGGTTATTTGAGAGTTAGCCTGACAACAATTATGGAAAATCATGGAATGTTACAGTGGTTAGTAGGTTATGGTAACAAGTGTAAGAATGTTTTCTTTGTGGGCCTTTAATGCTATTTTTATTATGGTGATAAAAGCACTTTCTTTCTCTCAAAAGAGGTCTTTACCTTTGTAGCATGTGCAACCACATTATTTGCGATCTCTACATTGAACCAGTCTATAGGTTGTCAGTACTTGTAGCTAGAAATTGAACCAGTCACATAAGGTTTACATACTACCTCTAATTTTTAATAGTTTTTGCCCTCGCATAGCGTAGTAACTATTCATCAACCAAAAATTTCTTACTTCTTCTGCTTAATATATAAGAAAATTCATCATTAAATACCTAATTGACACATCACGACATACGTTTAACTTAATCTATTTATATGATTAAAATGCATGTGTCTAAGATTTTTATCGATTTTTTAAAAACGATTTATTAAAGATGAAAAATTAGATGAATAAAGAACAATTATTATTAATATACATTAAAGTCAAATAATATAAAATCAATTTAAAAGGTAATATATCTTATCGACTTAACAATCAGCTTAAGTTATTGGTTGAGTTGATTCTTTAACATAATTTCAGAAGACTTGATTGCTTCTTGTTGGGAAAATATAATACTATATTTTAACGTCTTTACTATCAACTTAATTTTTTAGTTGAGTTGATTCGTTAATATGATATTAAAAGATAATAAATTTGGTTGAGACCCTAGAGACGTTATATAACATTTCTGACAACACAAAATCTCAAGGAAGACCGTCTATCCTATAAACCATCAAAATGGGCCAGCCTATTACCCATCCCATTAATTGATTTTTTAAATTTAAAAAAAAAACAAAATTAAAAAAAAGGAAACAATAATCGATTTCCATCGTTACTCCTTTCCTACCATAACCAAAACCACCATTTTTCATTCTACACAAAAACTACCATTAACAATGGTTACTAGATGGTGTAGAGCTTTCTGCATCCATTCCTAAAGATCCATAACCAAATTCCACTCCAATTCACACCACAAATCGTATTTCATTTCCCATGGTTACTCGTTGTGGTGTTTGCCTTCACAATGTCAAACCGGGTCAAGGAACCGCCATTTTTACTGCTGAATGTTCTCATTATTTTCATTTCCCATGTATTTCAAATCTTGCTACTAATAATAATGGTGTATTCTTATCTTGCCCTCTTTGTGGATCTCAATGGAAAGAAACTCCTTACCTTGCAGTTACCAGAAAAGTAAACCCATTAAAAAATCAATCGCAACTGATCTCCGTCTCTACGATGACGATGAACCGCTTGTAACCCAGGTTTCGTCGATTCAATCATCCAAAACTTGTATTATATTGTTTATTAAAATATCTATGACTATTCCAAAACTTAGTCATTATAACTCCAAAACGTAGTCATTATAACTCTACAACTCAGTCATTATAAATCCAAAACTTATTCATTATAATTTCAAATTTTAGTCATTATAACTCCAAAACTTAGTCATTATAAATCCAGAACTCAGTCATTATAACTCCAAAACTCAGTCATTATAACTCCAAAACTTAGTCATTATAGTTTCAAATATAATACGGTTTAATTTCAAATATAGTAATATATAGTTCCAAATATAAAAGATTATAGTTCCAAATTCAATATATTATTTGTAGACTTTCTTGATAATTTTGGTATTTTAATGGAGTTTTAATGGAGTTTTAAGGGTTTTAAGAAAATTAATTAAGAGTTTTAAGAAAGTCTGGAAAAAAAATTCTGGAAAATTTTAATGGAGTTTTGCAGACTTTCTTGATAATTTTGGTATTCTAATGGAGTTGATCAATTAAGGAAGAAGCAATTAACACGAGTCCGTTAAGTTACCCAAAATACTTCACTGCCGATTGCCCAAAATACTTCACTGCCGATTGCCAAAATTGGAGTCCGTTAAGTTTGGTAATTTTTTTTTTCTTTTTTCTCTAAAATGAAAATACCCATTTTGTGATTGGGCTGGGCTATGTGGTCTCCGTCTATACAATAGACGGTCTCCCATAAGACCTACTGTTCTGACAAACTAAACATATATATCGGTTTTGGGCCTTGGCCCATGTTGTATAAAGCCCATGCAAGGTAAAACTTATCTGTAAGTTGGGCAGTAGTCCTATATAGAAATTGAACCAGTCATGCATAATTCACGTATCACAAAATCTCACAAGAGACGGTCTATAGGATAGACTACAAAATTGGGCCAGCCCATTTCCCTTAACTGATTTTTTTTATCATCATATCAATTATATTATGTTATAATCCTAAATGTAAGGTATTATAACGTCGAATATACTATTCTATAACCCCAAATATAAGTTATTATAACCCCATATAATTTATTATAACCCTAAATATACTATGTTATATTTTGGGCTGGGCTTCACGAATTCCGTCTATAGAATAGACCGTCTCCCATGAGACTTACTACTCACATATTACTAGTCCGTTGTTTTAAAGTTGTTACAGTGCTTTTTAGAGTTTCTTTTGAGGGGCCTGTTTCTCTCGTTGTTTTAGTTTCTTTTAGTTTCTTGGCTGTTGTTGCACTGTCTCTCTTTAGTTTTTATTGTTTTATGTTTTGTGTATCTATTTTGTTTTATCTACACGTTGCAGGGGTTTCTCTTTGTCTTTTTTAAGCCGGGGGACTCCTTTTTGGTCGCGCTCTCCTTCATGAGTATGAGTTGCCGCCGTCCTTTCCTCCCCATAGTTTTCTATGTGCAGAATACACTGGGTGGAATGATGATGATGATGATGACACTTTTATAGTATTAACTATTCATCAAGCAATATTTTCTTACGTCTAAGGTTTAGTGTAAAAAAATTTAACGTCAAAAACACGATATGAAACGTCATTAAGTAGGTTAAACATTTAATGAGATCTGTTTATAAGATTCAAAGTGGTTGTATCTAAGATTTCTATTAATTTTTTAAACCATGATTTATTAAAGACGAAAAATTATGATGAATAAAGAACAATGCTAGAAACTAGTAATTATTATTAATATATTAATTTCAAAATAATAATTAATTTACAAGGTAACCCATTCAGAACCATCAATATAGCTAAGAGAAATAAAAGGCTTGGCTTCTTCTTTAGTTAGTTCTCTTGACCATGCAACTCTCCCTGAAAAGCTTGCCCCTGGGCCTGTACACTTGTATTGTCCATAAAATACCGTCCTACATAATTTTCAAATGATATCAATACATAAACACAATATTATTTAGCAAAAAAGTAAGATTTGTTGTATTTAATAAAAGCTCACTAATCAAATTAAAATAAAAAAAAAAGGAAATTTTTACATAGTCAGCACCAGGTTAAGGGAAACGTCTGTATTAACTAATCTTGTTTTCGTTTCTACATGGTAAGCACCAGGTTAAGGGAAACTAATTGCCGTAACTATCTAGGCTAAAAAACGTTTGAAAGGCAATATGGTAATTTCACTCTTTAACGGCCATTTAAACATTTTTTAGCCCATATAGTTACGGTATTTAGTTTCCCTTAACCAGGTGCTTACCATGTAGAAACGAAAACAAGATTAGTTATTACAAGTGTTTCCCTTAACGTGGGTTAATACGTCCAATTAAAAAGCTAAAAATTCTAATTATGTTTATAATTAATGAATATTTATCTTACTTTTATTTGATAATACAATCCTATATTTCAATAAAAACATTTCAGGAAATTCCACGTGTTAACCCTGATGTTTTAGGTGTTTTTACGTTGTAACCAAAACTTTTAAAAAATTCACGCGGTAGCCCTGAGATTTACGTTAGTATGTCAATGTTCGAATTTTAAAATTTATTGAAATTTGAATTAATACATGATGTTAAAGTAAAAAATATTTTATTGAATTTAAATTACCATTATCTTAAATTTAACGAAATTTTGATTAAAAATATTGAATATTTTTCCAAAAAGGAGCCAAGTTGCACAAAATGTGTGCATGCATGCACTTATGTGGAGTTTTTTTTCAAAAATATCAAATATTATTTAGTATATTATTTTACGAAATATATATGAAATTAATCAACAAAGAATTGTAAATTGCATCTACAAAATTTAGGAAAATAATGAGTTGCATTTACGTTGAACAAGCATCGAGTTAGATAAATATGAAAAATTGAAAATACTAGTAATCAGGTCGTCTTGTAAATTTTTGGGTCTCTATGCAAAATTTATGTTATAGACCCTTAGAAAATAAAAAATCAAAATCCTAGCTAGTATATGATAATTAAATTTCTCCATTATCATTCTCGTGTAAAATATAATACATATATTCGTGGTAATTGAAACAATAATCAAATATATATAAAAATGAATTTTAAGACCCCTCTGATAATAGAATCCTATGCGATAAACCACTTTACATATGCTAATACACAGCCATCAGAGCCGTCTTGAACAATTTGGGGGTCTTGTGCAAAATTAATATTTTGCGCCTTAATTATAGTAAATATATATTTATTTTATTAATAAATTTAACATATTTCTTTTTTTTATTAACTTTTTCATATACTGGAGAAAGAGGGGCCTTGTACGGTCGATCACCTTGCACACCCTTAAAGACCCGTCTGACGGCCATACTAGTAATGGTAACTTAGGAAAAAATAGTTTACATTTTTGGTGCATCGTCACCATTACTAAATTAATGTATAAATATGATAATGCTATCTCCATGCGCATGCTATATAAATCCAAGTAGCAAGACAAACATGGGTAACAACTAAGGAGGGTAACTAGCTAATCCAGGGTTACAAATTTGGTCTATTGCAACATTTTGTATGCAACATTTTCTTTTTTGTTGCATTTTACTCTTAATTTAACAACTTATATAAAAATTTAATAAAGTGTTGCATATAATTGTATAATGCAGCACTTTCCAAAAGTGATGCATATAAGTAGATAATGCAACACTTCTCAAAAGTGTTATATTCTTTTTTATTAGGCATGTTTAAAAAACATCTGACACGCTTGCTCCGATCCGCCAACCCGCCAACCCACATTATAAAAGGTGGGCCATTTTAATAACAATTATAAAGCTAGGGTCGGGTACGGAACCGCCTTAACCGGGTCGGGTCATGGGCCGTAAAATGATTTTTAGCCCGTTATTAAAAGGGATATTTTGTTTAAATTCCTAAAACTCTCCCAAATAACCAATAAATTCTGCTAAAAATACCATAAAAAAGTCGTGTACT
Source organism: Amaranthus palmeri (assembly GCA_019776075.1). Lineage (NCBI taxonomy): Eukaryota > Viridiplantae > Streptophyta > Magnoliopsida > Caryophyllales > Amaranthaceae > Amaranthus > Amaranthus palmeri. The sequence continues at coordinate 479,928 of JAAKBH010000031.1, read as the reverse complement.
CGATGTCTCGACTTAATTTGTCCGCATACCCAAAATCTAGGTATCCGGATAATTTAAGCTGAGACATGGGCCATTAAAAATGATACCCGCATATCTAGGTTTCCAGCTTTTAGGGTACTGAAAATGTCGAGTAGGCGCTAATCAACACCCCTAATATTTATTCTATCACTAATTCTTAAATTAGACGGTCTCATAGTCTGACCATGTCTATTGTCTTGGCCTGATATATTTTTTTTGTCTTAAAGTGATCACTTATAAAATAAAACGGTCCTTTATAATTTTAAAATAGAACTTTTTATAGTCTTAGAGTGATTACTTATAACCTATATAACCTTAAAACGAATACTTACGATCGTAAAATAATCAATTAAAGAAATGGGCTAATTATATGAGCCCTCCTCATGGTAACACAGTCTCATACAAGACGGGGTATTATTCAATTTATAATTTAAAAGAAGATGAAACTATATTTGGAAAATAGCTAAAATTTTTTTGCGATAATATATTGTAATTTGCCTCTTAAAAAATAAAAAGGAAAAAAAAAATTAAAAACTTACTTATACTTATAAAACTAATCCAGCACCTTCAAAAACAAATTCAACTCCTGCACTAGTGCGTACACACGTTTTCTCATTTTATTATTTATTTATATTTGCCGCCTATTCATTACTCTCAATTGATAACCAATTTCTCATATTCGATCAAGAGCGTCGCCCTCATTTTCATTCCAAGAAATTCAAGAACTATCATCCTATCAATCGACCTTAATTGATAAACATTTGCCCTAAAACGGTTTGCACCTTCTTCAATATAAGGTATGTCTTTTATTCTTAATCTCTTGTATCATTATTATATTCTTAGAAATTGAAATTGTGGTTGTGTGATTGAAAACATTTTCATCAGTTTAGGATTGAAATTTAATCTTTTTAAATTGTTAATTATTGAAAATTTTGAATTTTGATTAACAAACCTCCCCTGGAAAGCATGGATGGGCTGGACTTTGTTACCGCTTCCCGTGGAGGTGTCTCCGACTTAGGGATCATGATTAGACGAGACTTAAAGAGGTTTGCATAAACCTCACAGCCAAATCGAGGGTTTTAAGATTGGGTTGCGGTTTTAGGTTTGGTGGTTTGTGGGTTTCGTTTAGGGTTGTTGCCCGAAATTAATAACTCTTCGTTTTAATATGATATGTTGACAACCTGATTTACCATTTTCCATTAGATGTTTCAATAATCTAACTAATTCCTACCTACAGGCTAAGTATATACACCTAGTAAGAGCACGGTTAAAATGTTGCTATGTGTAAATTTCATCAGATAAATTTATAAACTGTGTGTTTGAATTTGAAGATCTTTACATTAAAACATTAAAACATATTTGATGAGTGATGACTATGTTGAAAAGTGCAGTTAATGATAAAGACAACCCATATTCGACATTTAAGAATCTAAATTTTCAATTGTAGTCTCTTTATTCTTGGTTATAATGAGTTCCTGGAAACACAATTTTAACTGATGCCAACAAAAGTGAGTTGTTGCATGATAGATTTAGAGGTATGTTTGAGGGATCAAACATTGGACAAGAAGGTCCAAATGAGGATGCAAGGAAATTTTATGAGTTTGTGGAAGAGGGCAAGAAAGAGTTGTATCCTGGATGCAAAAATTTTTCAAAACTTTCATTTATTATTAGGATATTCTTATATAAAACACTTCATGGATTGAGTAATGTGGCCATTGATGATCTTCTAATACTTTTTAAGGGTACGAGATCAAATGGTATGTTTTTCGCATCTTTCCTTGTTTTTTGAAAGCTATTGGTGCTCGTGTAAGATCACAACATGAATAAGTATTTCAGTAAAGTTTTCCATTTCAATGAATATATTGTGTTCATGCTTGACTTTGAACTTTGTGATAAAGATGTGACTTTTACTATGATGAACATTTTTGAACAATATCCATCATTAGAACATATTGAGTGTACGAAGGCATAATCTTTTTTGAAAATTGTGTTTGTGTGCGGGAACTAACCTTTGATTCAAACAACATAGTTTTAATGATGTTTTTAATTTGATTTATTGGATTTTTACTTGATAGATGAATGAGAATCCTAACAAAGGACCTCCCTCCCTTGGAGAGATGTTTGAGCGCACACGTAAGAGAACAGAGGGAAAATCATATGTTGACTCGTATGAAGACTTGTCAAAAACGATTGTAAGTATTTGTACTTACTTTCTAAATAATTAAGTATGTATCATCAACTTTATTGAACCTTAATTTTTAAATTGCTTTTTTTGTTATAAAATACATAGGAAGAGATACAAAAGTTTACGCCTTCAGAAGATGGAAAAGGCTAGACTGATGCTTTTTTAGCTATCATGGGAAAGGAGCACGATGGGCATAGAAGGTTATATGGGAGGGGTGTTACTAACAAAAAGTTAAGAAAGGTCAGTAATAGTGATACATCATATGTAGTTCCTGGAGAACTTATGCAATCAATTAAAGCTGGTGTGGTTGAGGACATTCAAAAAGACATGGAAAGTGAAGTGATGACAATACAAGATATGCGAAAAGAAATTGAAGCTGATTATGCAAAGAAAAAGTCTGAGCTAGAACAAATGCAAACACAAATTGAGAATCAAAGGGGGGACATGTTCGAAACCATAATGGCAAACATCATTTCTAAATTACCTACTGACATTGCTAGGAAATACTTGTCATGATCTACGGTATGATATCTTACTAAATTAATCTATTTATATTTTTAATTTAAAAAGTAATAAACTAACACCTTAATTATGTATTTAATTTAATTTTCTAAACTTAATGAACTATGACTATTTAAGTAGGTTAATGCATCTTTTTCTTTGGTAGTGGTTTGTATCTTAGAAAAGTGTTATTTTCCATATACTGATCACATATTAATGTTTTTTACAGGTTAATGTTGATCTTTAATCTTGACATCAGATGATATATCACCAAGCTCAATATTGTAGGCATTGTATTTATAAATAGCTCAATACATTACTTATTATAATTCTAGTAGTTATATGTATTTAGATATTTTAAAACCTTCAAATGAAGTTTTATATATCTTTTGTTGAACATTTTTGTTGTGATGTACTCTATTGACACAATTACTATGGCATTATGGAGATTATATATTTTATTTATTTTGGCATCATGGTATATGATATCATAGTGTTCGATTAGTCATCTTATTATGGTGGCTCATCTTGAAATTGTTACAAACTATTGCAATAATTGGTGAAAGTGTTGTATGAAAAATATGTTTCTTTATTATGGTGGTAAAATTATAAATGTTGCAATTACTCCAACAAGGTGTTGCATATATTTTGGTGGGAAAAAAAAAGAAAAATGTTGCAATAATCATTTAAAGTGTTGCTTATATTTTGGTGGGAAATAGAAAAAGTGTTGCAATTGATGACGTAAGTGTTGCATATATTTTGTTGGCAAATAGCATAAGTGTTGCCATTGATATAAAAAGTGTTGCCTTTATTTTATAAGATATAAATAAAAAGTGTTGCATTCCTTATTTAAAGTGTTGCCTTTGATTTTGAAAAAAAAGTGTTGCATATATCAATATACGCAACACTTCTAATAAGTGTTGCGAAAACTTATTAAAAGTGTTGCATTTAGCTAATGCAACGCGACTTAAGGCAGCACTTCAAAAAATGTTGCATAAGCTTTATTGCAACATTTAAGAGTCTTAATGCAACATTTTTGTAGTGTTACTACAGATGTAATTTGTAGTAGTTGTACCAGAAATTAGTGGATTATAATTTGAGAATATTGAGTCATCAATAAAGAATAATGACTCGGTTTGGTACAAAATAAGTTATAGAAGTGATTTAAACATGAAAAATTTGAATCCAACCTATTTTAACAACACACGTCAAAATTTAAGTTAACTCAAAATGGATTTCATATATAATCCAAAAAGTTTGATCGGTAATTTGAAAATATATCGATGCGAAAAATAAAAAAAAAATTTGGTTATATCTGATTGTAACTTACATTTGACCGATTTGACACGTTTTCTTAGTGTTATCAATCTTTAGAGCTTAATTCGAAAATATATCGATGCGAAAAATAAAAATTTTTTGGTCATATCTGATTGTAACTTATATTTGACCGATTTGGCACGTTTTCTTAGTGTAATCAATCTTTAGAGCTTCACATCATAAATTTTGGTCGAAAAATCAGAAAAATCTCTAATTGTATTTTGATTAAACGTTTCATTATTCTAGCCTTAAAACAGACATATTTGTTATTTTTTATAAGAAAATATTTTATTTCAAGTTTTTATATTTGTTTATTCGAAAACATTTAATGATAAAATGATAAAACAGACATGTTAGACATATTTTAATTAAAACCTTTTTAACATTTGTATGTTTATAATAATAAGAGTTAAAATGATTTAATTGAGAGTTATAAACCTATTAGACTATCCATTTTAACAAGTCTAGTTATGCCACACTTTTCCTTTGAGGATAAGACAAAACATAGGGTTGGAGAACACACTTTCTAATTCCCACCATATTACATTAATACTTGCTCTATCCTCACTTTGTTGAAGTTATTCAAAATTGAAAAAAAAAAATTGAAACAATTATTTATATTCAATTTGAGATTTTAAAGTTAATCTTGTTATTATGGCAGAGGTTTAATTTTCATCACTTGCATAAACAATTGATTATGAAGGTGTTTTGTAAATTAGCTTATTGAACAATTTTAGCTTATTTTGATCTAAATAAAGGGTTGGGTGGTCAAACCAGCTAATGCTAGTATTCGGTGAATCAGCTGGTTGAAATGGCTTATTAAACGAATAAGCTATTTTTGAAAAAGTTGCTTATAGCAGCGGGTTCAAAAATCAGCTGGTTAAACTAGTTAATAAAACCATTTAATCAAATCAGCCACTATAATCAGCTATCAGTCATTTGCCAAACACCCTCTATATTTCCTCGTGTCTAGAATACTCTAGCTTACTTGGAATAAAAAAACTAAAAAAAAAAGTTAATATTAAGAATCATTTGTAACTACAAACGTTAACTACACATCATGCCAATAGAGTAAGGATCTATGACAAGGTGACAAACAAGTGAATCTAAGCACTTTATAGGTTGGCTAATTAACCCTTAAACATGATTAATATTAAACTAATTTGGAATATTGAGTTAAGAGTGAGTAGATAATTAAAGTATTGTTAGTGGATTTTAGTAGAGGAATCTCTTTAGCAATAAGGTGGATTCTGAGTGTATCAGTTTCTATGTTTAGGTTAGGTTGTTGCACTATTGTCATATAAAGTTTTGCACGGGTGAAAGAGGTTAGTACTTGTGTCCCCACCACAAACCTTTTTTCATTTATCATTAAGCGAAGAGATTGTGACATTTGGTCGTCTAAGAATTCCGGTTATCAGGTTGATTTCGGGTCAAGTGTTTTGGATCGGTATAAAATTGGATGTGTTCACATTGATTTTGACATAGTTGTAGATTCATTTTTAAGCCGGGTCAAATCGGATTTGGTTATAAAGTCGGGTGTCTATCGGGTCATTGGGTCTATTTTGAACACCTCTAGTTTACGAGAAATTCTTAATAAATAACGATATTTATAAAAAAAATAAATTAACTTTATAAGGTTGGATTTTATAAAATAAGAGTTTTGTGTTTTTAATTTATTTTTTATGATTTTGTTTATTTTATTATTATACTTTTTGTTCTTTTATAGTGAATTACTAATTATCGATGATCAGAAATTTTTGTTTAGGTAACTTAGTTGATTAGTCGATATCATTTGATTATTTATGTTACTTGATAAGTGAGTTGTTAACGGAAATCACTGTAATAAATTTAATTTTTCACGATATTAAATTTATAGTTATTTTAAAAATATCGTCGACTTATATTTTTAGTGTGATAATTGTTGGTTTTATTTTAATTTTCATAATAAATTGATTTAGTAACACTTAATTTGATCCTTAGTGGCAATGTAATTGTTACTATAATCTATAGTGGCATTTATGAGAAATGTCACTAGATTTTAAGTTGAGAAAAGCGTTAGTATGATTTTATATTAGGAAAAATTACCCTGAATAATACGACCTTTCACTGATTTTCCAGGAATAATACGAACTTTCAATTAACCACCAATAATACGAACTTTGACATGCATTTTCCGCTGGCATACATGACCTGTTTATAACCCGTAGTACAGTTCTTTTTTTGACCGTTGCTCAGCAGGTTTCATCTCGTATTATTGGTGGTTAATTGAAAGTTCGTATTATCGGTTGAAACCTACTGAGCAACGGTCAAAAAAAGACCTGTACTATCGGTTATAAACAGGTCATGTATGCCAGCGGAAAATGCATGTCAAAGTTCGTATTATTGGTGGTTAATTGAAAGTTCGTATTATTCTTGGAAAATCAGTGAAAGGTCATATTATTGTGGGTAATTTTTCCTTTATATTATGCTTAAGGGTCTAATAATTGTCACTAAATCTACTATATATACTATTAGAAATTTAAAGTAGTAACATCTAAATTAAATATTCTTAAATATATTTCACTAAAAGCAAATTATATTGTAGTAAATATTTGATAAAATTAAATAAATAATGATTTTGTGTCATTTATCATGAGAAAAACCACTGAAAGGAGCTCAAGTTACTTTACATAAAATATCATTTTTTTATAAGCTTTCTTAAAACCATTATTTACCCATAATGTATTTTTTAGCAGTTTAATCAACTAAAAGACAAAAATCAACAAGTAAATTCTAATATTCCATCATGTCATTATATTTGTTACATTTGACTTTTTACATAATTCAGTTCGTCATTTTGATCTATTATAATTTCATTACGCATAACTAAAAATCACAAAAGCTTAATATATTATACCAGTAGTATGCGAATAGACAATTCAAACAAGATTTTGGTAGACTATATTTGTTCTCACACATAAACTGTAATATACTCCCTCCGAATCTTTTTAGTTGTCCCATTTTCTTATCTGGCAAATTCATATCAATTATCTCATTTTCTTTTTTATCTATTTTTTTCCCTAAATACCTCCACTTTTACTATTTTCAAGTTTCAATACCCCAACTACCACCTTTAGAATTAATTTAATCAATTAAAATACCCAACTACTATATTTTTATTGGACCGCACACCACTCTTAATAACCGTGAAAACCCAAATGGGCATCTAAAATGACTCGGAGGGAGTATAAAACAAATTTAAATCATAATTAGTGTAATAGAAATTTTTGTGGGAAACAGTCTCTTAAAAAGACCATCTTTTATATACTGATCTCATTATCATTTTTTAGCTTAGTTAAACTTTAACGGATTGGATCTGAAAGACGTCTCTAAAAAAACGATCTTTCAGAAGACCGACGATAGAGTTGAGGGAAATGAAAAAGAGGAGGAAGAAGACATACATTTCACGGTTAGGATCACCCCAGTTATACCAGCCAGTAGGGAGTATAATATTGTCCATATAGGTGTAGGCAAAGACGACCCTAGAGAAGGGGCCCCAAGCTCTACCAAGGTATAAAGCTCCTGAGCCCGTGACCTTACATTTGACGAATGAAAATCCAGTATCATCTAGCATGCTGTGCCTTCCTTGTGCTGTTAGTGCTCCATATTTTGGTGCTATTGCATGTACATGACATCCCTGCCATTTCCAATTCCAACTTTTATAATTAAATAATTAATAAATTACGAATTACAGTGTTAAAGTTTATCATTTTTTGCGAATTACAGTCTTGATGTTTATTTTTGCGAACTACAGCCACCAAAGTATTAAAGTTTACAAGTTCAAGCCAAAACACAGAATTCCAACCATTTTGGTTGTCAGAATTTTAGGTTAAGTGGTAGGAAATTTGTGTTTTTGTCTTAAACTTGTAAAATTTGATACTTTGGTGGTTGTACTTCACAAAAAATAAACATTAAGGCTGTAATTTGTAAAAGTGATAAACTTTAAGACTGTAATTCGCAAATTATTCTTAAATAAATAATTAATCAATCATTTATCTATTACCAATTAATGAATTAGATAGAGTCAGATGTACACAGTCGTGTTCGTAATTTGCAAATTAACCCATGAATCAGTCAATACTAATATAATAAAGTCAAATGTTTAAGTGACACAAATTGTAATTACATGTAGTTTTTGGGCTTACCTAACTAATAAGGATTTATCTTATAACAACTTGTAATTAGAAAGAATATATTAGAAGAAACTTCTTCACATCTAAATTGAATATAAGGTAAATTAATTAGAATATTTAGACACCAGTAAACTGCTAAACATCTTTAAATTTAAAGGTTAATTAGGCAATAGAAATATATAATGCTTGGGGATGTTTGGCAAAATATGTTATTTATTATATTGTTAAGAATGAGCTAAGTTTAGAGAAGTTTTTAGCAGCTTGTTCAAAATTAATTGGTCAAATCAGCTCATAAATTAAGTGTTAATTAGTCCAATCTACTCATAATGGTTGCATTTTTATGGATTATTTGATTCTTTGATAGTGTGTGTAATTAGGTTGTGATCAAGGGATCTATAAGCTTAACTTTTTTTTTAAATGAATTAGCTCATGATTATAAAGTATTAGAGCACTACATAGAAATATTCACAAGAAAGTACACATTTTTGTCAACATTTGTTTCATGATTAGCTTGGTGAAAGTTAGTCATTGAGATGTCTCATTACACAACTTTTAATAAATATTGAGATAATGAAAAATTCCCTCCAAGAAGAGAACAAAAGTACTATACCATATTACCATATTTAAAGAAAAAAAAACTTAAATATGTTTTTATAGATTATTAATTATTAAAATTAACAATTCAACATTATTAACATTATTATTTTTACTTATGAATTATAAAAATAATTATTCCCAGCATGTTGGTTCTATATATTTCTCTACCTTTTTAATCTTTATGTAAAATATATAGGAGTCTAATATGGGTCATGTTTACGGGCCACACATTAAATCATGTAAAATTGTGAATGCGACACACAAATTCATAGCTTGTGTTGGCATGCCCGGCCACCCACATGTTGGTCCGATTGCACCTAAAAACCGATTTTGGTCTTTACTATTCATAAACGTATATTTCAATATGAAAATAAAAATATAACAAAAATTACCTCAAACAAAGAAAGGCCATCGCCAAAGATAAAATCAACAGAGCCCTCAATGTAGCAATCTTTGTAATAATGCCTACCATTATGGTCATAAAGGGTGTCTTGTGCTCCCAAGAACCTACACCCTACAAACGCTGCGGTATCAGCTGATATTCTAAATGCCACTGCTTGCACCCCTTGCTCTCCTGGTTTCGGAACTGGTGTAGTATTCTACATGAACCAAAACAAATCAAATTATAAGTTCGTCTGTGGCACTAAAAAGGGACTATTTCGTAAAATTTTAACCTTGGAATAATATTGTACATAAATATTATACAATATCAAACAAATTTCAAAATTACAGCGTTTAATTTAATATATAAAATTAATTACATAAACTAAAACAAATCTTCATATAAGATCGTCTATATATATAAAAGCTTAAAAGGTGAAACTGATCTGGGAAAATTTAGATAACCAAAAAGTGTAAAATGCTAGAATCCAATGCGACAATGAGTTTATTACATAGCAATTACTACCAACATCAATTTCAAAGCTTTGATCTCAATAATATGTAATTAGTATATAACTTTTAAGTTGAGACGTTTATTTACCTGTTCGGTTGAATTTTGAGTACGATATATATTTAGTTTGAGTTAAATTAATTTTAAAGTCAAATCAGATCAAATTAAACGATTACACTGTTAAGTTAGAACCAACAAATTAAAAGGAAAGACGATCTAAAACTCACATGCAAACATGTTGCATAAACAAAAGAAGGCAAAATAGTTGAATTAACTCAAAGTTTTGTCTCAGTCCCATCATCATAATACTTCCTCCGTTTCATAATACTTGCTACTAATACTGACATTTTCTTACATAATATGTCTCACTCAGTAACAACTATTATGAAACGGAGGAAGTATGATATATAAAGCATGAAATTGATACTAGAAAGGCAAAGATAATAAGAATTATACTAACTTTGAAGGTGATGTTCTTGGCCATGAAATAAGGAGAATTAACAGCAAAAGTAGCTGAATTGAAAGTTCCCAATGGTTTTCCATTGGGACCCACTGTCTTTGCAGTATCACCCCATTGGACTACTGTCTTCTCTGCTCCTTCCCCTATTATTGTTATAAAGGACTTCAATGGTGGTATATTCACCTTCTCCCTAACAAAAACCAATGCAAAATATTACTCTCTCCGTTTCTAAATGTTCTTCCCATATTTTTTACACAGTTTTCAAAGTAAATTTTGAGTCTAGATATCTTAAAATACGCATCATAAAAAATTATAAAAAATATATAATAAAAAATTATACATTAAGATGAATCTAACGAAATCTCACATGGATATATTTTGTCTTCTATATATGTCTTAAAAATTTTAATCAAATTTCTCTTTCCAAAATAGAATATTCTAAATAGGAAGAACATTAGGAAACGGAGAAAGTAGTTATTTTTATTTGTCTATTTTATTTTTTTCATGTTTTTCATAGCAAAGTTTGAGCGGTAAATCTTTAATATGCATCATAAATATTAAAAAATTAAAACGGGTAGTTCCATAAGTTTTTCCACTTTAGAATACTTTCCATTTTTGGAAAGTTTTTATCCCACTTTTACCCCTTAAAACCCCACTTTTCATACTTCACACTACTATTTAATTATTTTCTCTCTCATACTTCCAATACAATCATTACATTACACTATTATTTAATTATTTTTTCTCTCATACTTCCACTACAATTATTATTTTCCACTACTATATAATTAAAATAATACCCATTATCACTAAAGATTCCATTTTTCTTAATCTTGGTGAAAAACCCAAATAGGAACATCAAAAAGGAACGGAGGGAGTATATACTTTAAAAATCAAATTAAAATTTTTCTCAACTAAATTGAAAAAACTTAAAATGAACGGACAAAAAGGAACAAAAAAGTATAATCAAATACATAATTCATGTTTCAATCCTTTATTCATAAATGAATTCATAATGATCACGTTAAAATCAAGTAACTTTAGTTAAATTCATCTTAGTAACTTGTTAATTAACTTGTTGACCATTAGAACTCCTTATATAAGTCTCAACCAAAGATTAACTAAAAACAGAGGAGGTTATGCACACATGCAAAATAAGGACGTGTTGGGCCACCCATTCATAATAAAAATGATTTATAGTTTAAATTTTTATAAAATTTGTTATGTCAGTCTCATGGTAATTAAATTTTAATCATAAAGTAATTTCACAATTTTTTAATCATCAATAGATTTTTGTCACAATTTTCATTATAATTTAATATTACAAGTTTTTACTCACGAGATCACAATATTTTTTTTGAACTTTTACAAAAATTTAAAGCCTAATTAAATTATGGAAAAATTACCTTGAATAATCCAAACTATTCTTCATTTTCCTATAATAATCTAATCATCAATAGATTTATGTAAATTTTCCTACAATTTTTTAATCATCAATCGATTTATGTAAATTTTCAAAAATATTTTCTACTTTTAAATTAATATTTAATTTTTTAGTGAATTACCTACTATAGCAAGTCATCGGTTTACCCAAATTTACTCTAGGAAAATACCCTTTAAAGTTGGGATTATTCATGATTAATCAATAGGTGAGATTATTATAAAAAAAATCAAGTATTCTAGGTAATTTTTCCATAATTTAATTAAGCTTTAAATATTTGTAAAAGTTCAAAATAAAAAATTACTCAAAAACATATATATTTTTCATCACACCAAAATTCTTAAATAAAACAATCTCAAAAAACAATAAAAATTGTATCTCTATTATTTTTTTAATATTATTCTCGTAATAAAAATATATGAAAAAAAGGAAAAACAGAGCATTCAAATCGATATTAAGCATGAAAACAAAATAAAAAAAAAATTGAAAACTTACTCATAAATTCCAGCTTTAACCTTGATGACAACTCGAACAAGATTAATGGGTGGAAGAGAATCAATGGCATCTTGAATAGTAGTAAAATCTCCATTAATAGGATTTTTACTGACAGTTAAAGTGTAAGAAGGAAAAAGCTTATTCTTAGCTGATTTATAAAGGGTATGTTTAAGTTTACCAACAAAATTAACCCATTTCATAAATTGTTGTTCTGAATTATATTTTTGTGTCATATTTATGGTTAATTCTTTTGGAATACTTGGTTTTTTATGTTTTGTATGATGATTTTTACCATGTTTATGATTACTTATTTTACCATGGCATACTATTTGGTTGTTTGAACAATGTAGGAATATAAGAAGAATGATTGAAAGATATATTTTTATTTTAGACATGATAAAAATAAAATTAAAAAAAATTATGGGGAGAAGAATGTGGAGGGAATGTTGAAGTGATGAATTTATAGAGTGGGAATATGTTAGTTTATATATACTTCCTTTGTGTTTACGAGAAAGCATCATAACTCTAAACAATTCTTGTATAAATAATATATTTCGATGTTTTAATTATCAGATTATCGATTTAAGTTTTTGATTGAGTTGATTTCTTGATATAATATTAAAAATCTATGTATAAATATACATAGATTTTCTTCTTCCATTCCAAATTAGTTGCAACGTTAAAAAATGACACTAATTATCCCTTTTAATTTGTGATTAATTTTTAATCTATAAGTTAAAACATACTCCCTCCATTCTCAAATGTTTTTCCCATTTGGAATATTCCTTCAAGGGGATAGAATTTAATTAATGTATTTGACACATATTTAGAAGTTAATCCATGTGAGATCTCTTTAGATTCGTCTTGATGTATACTTTTTTATTATTTATTTTTTATAATTATTTATTATGTATATTTAGAGATATTAACGTTTAAAATTTGCATTGAAAACTGTGCAAAAATAAATAGGAAAAACAAAAAGAAACAGAGAGAGTAGTCAAGTGAAATCTTGTTTGATTCGTTTATTACAAGGATTATTAATATCAAATTTTTATAATTTTCTATAATACATAACTATAAATATTTAGGATTGAATTAGTGCATCGGATTGCGTGAAAAAGCAAGCGTTGTAAGTATATTGTAACTAAAGGTGTTCAAAACAGACCCGATAGACACCCGACTTTATAACCGAACCCGGTTTGACTACACTTTAAAATGGATCTACAAATATGTAAAAACCAATATGAACATAAAACCCGATTTTAAACCGACCCAAAACATCTGACTCAAAATCAATCCGATGACCCAAATGAACATCTCTAATTGAAATGGAGGAAATAGGAATGAAGAAAATAGTATAAAATAATAGAAGTATGTTTTAGGTAGAAAAGTGAGTTTGTTTTTTAGTAAACTAGTTGTGGGGCCGCGTGCTACGCACGCGGTCCCCCAAGTTACACTTTCGAAATTCAAAATGTTATTTTATACACTTTTATTGGCTATAATATGAATGGAAGTGTTAGGATATCAATGTATTGTAAATATGTGAAAGATGAAAGGTTTGAAAATGTATATGTAGCAGTTGATAGCAACAACAAACTAAGGGATGAAAAGGTATTGAAGGTTTTATTTACTCAACCATAAAACATAGCTATGTTGTTCAAAAACCAACCAATTAGATGTGTAAATGCTGCAATACTATTGTCAATTAGCTGCGCATTTAAGGAAAAAATAATGAAATATACTTCTGAACAACAATATTAAAACATTGGAGCAAGATTGACGAATGTTGTTAAAAATACTGTTGAATATAAGGACAAAATCGGTTGGAGATAGGGATGGCAATTCACTCCGAATTCGACCCTAGTCCGATTCGATCCGAGGAAAATAATCCGATTCGAGTCCGAGAAAAAAGTCATCCGACTCCGATTCCGACTTTACGATCTGAGTCTGAGTTAGAGACGGATCAGAGTTGGACCGTAATAAAAGTCCGACACTCTGACCCGACTCCGACCCTGAAGGACATCCGACTTTGAATTTGACTTTTACACTAATATTTTGTTTTCTTTAAAACTCTAGACGTTTCAAGCTCCCTCTCATACTAATTGCAATTTTCGGCTTTGAAATACTACTTGGTATTTTTATTTAGATTAATCAACCAAAATACGACAAATCAGATCAAGAAAAATAAAATACGCCAAATCAAAATGCGAGAAATTTTTGTTAAATTGTAGTATAACACTATTTCTCTTGTAAAACTTGAATTCAAAGTGCATATTTTTTGTTATATTGTATTTGAAAAATATATTTTGTTAATTTTGTATGCTTTTAAATCATTAGTAGAATATCACAAGATACTGTTTGATGATAATCCGACTCCACATCCGACTTTGTTGGAGGTCCGAGAATCCGAGTCGGGGCAAATATGAAGTATGCATAGTCCGACTCCGAGTGAAGGTGGAATGAAAAAAAACTCCGACTATTATCCGGAGCAAAATTGGAGTATGAATAATCCGAGTCGAGTCCGACCCATTGCCATCTCTAGTTGGAGATATGAGATCATTGAACATTTTTACTAAAAGTCCTAATCAAAGTTTTAACCGATTTTATGGAACAAAATACTTTTTAGATATATCATCATTATGCACCTTTATATCACCAACAACATCATCACTAATCAAAGTTATAAAGTTACAAACAATCCAAAAAATGCCCCAACATGAATTAAATCAAATTGAATGACATCAAAAACCAATCCAGTCGTTTGATTGTCAATTTTACCATTTTGGGCTGTTCCAATGCAATGAATCCAAGATACAAAATCTGTATTAGATATATTATTATTGAGCTAATACAAATCAACTTGTAAATCAACTATATCCATTTCAAAATCATGAAATACAATGCAAGCTAAATAATTAATGCAATTTAGTTGGGGGACTCCTTTCTTTGGTCGTGCTCTCCTATACGGGTATGAGTTGCCGCCGTCCTTTCCTCCCCAGACCCTGCACATATTCTATGTGCGGGATATACTGGGTAGGATGATGATGATGATGAGTTAAGGCAAGTAAAACTAAAAAGAACTGAGCAATCAACACATTGCTTTAAGTAGATTACAATGAAATCTAATCAAATTAATGCAGGTCCTCTTTGAAAGCTATCGACTCTATCACACTATCACTACAAGCCTTTTCTGACTCTAATTGGAGAGCTTAGCCTTACTTAGATACACACATTTGTTACTTATTGTATATATTCTTCTTCTTGGCAAACTTCATGTGAGCTGGAAGTCTAAAAGGCAAGGAATTATATTCAAATTTTACTCTAAAGCAGGTAGTCGTACCATGGCTTCTGCTGCATTAGAAATTATATGGCTCATAAGACTTCTTGAAAAATAGGTGTGCAAAATCTGCAACTTGTTGCTTTATACAGTGATAAACTGATAACGAAGTTGCATTACACATTGCACAGATTCATGAACAAGCCAAACACACCATCGAGTGCCACTTCACTTCTGAAAAATCAAAGCTAAAATCAGATCATATGAAAAGCAAAACAAAAATGAAAAGCAAATTAATGAAACTCAAACCCTTAAAAACGAATTCAAAAAACATATAATCCAAAAATCCAATCTTAAAACGAAAACAACAAAGTATAAAAATAAAAACGTACCTCAACTAAAGCAAGAACCTATTAACTTGGCTTAGATCTTCACCTCAAATTGATCATGAATGAATAATCAAAATGTAAATAAAATGAAAATCAAAACAAACCTGAAAATCAAATGTAAAAACTAATCTAAAAATCAAATGTAAAACAAAAATGAAAATCAAATGAAAAATCAAAACGAAAATGAAATCAAATGAAAAGAAAGCATCTACCTCCATGGAAACTTCTCCCGACAGTTTAAGATACATGACTTAAGGAATCATAAAAGCAAGAGAAGAGTTAGAGTGTGTGTCATGAATATAGAAAATTGAAAGATGAGCTTAGTTATGAGGTGCACCAAACAGGACAAGCTTCACAAAACAGTCGGGGCAAGGTGATTTCTTGCAACAGCATAGGCACACTGAGGTGTTGTTTATGTAAAAAGAATTTAACGGGTTCCTAGCTAAACACTTGCTATTTTCGCTGGTGTAATCAATTTTAAAAGTAGTTGGTTAATGAATGAAACATTGCATTAATTAACTCTTAAATAAAAAAACTTCAACCACTACTTGCTACTCTAAACCATAGCCATATTGTACGAAACTTTAAACTACAATAAAATCTAAACCGAGTCATACACTAATCACTACTTCAAATATTCCTGCCAAACAAGCAACTTAAACTAATTGGTGCTTACATAGTGTATATTCTTTTGATGAAGGAGAAGCAATAAACGGTTCCAAAAGGTGTTACGGTGAACAAATCCAATAACCCAAATTCTTCCATGATTTACGAACATGAACATGCAATAAAGATTCCTTAAATAATTTGAGAACAAAAACTTCAAAAAAAAAAACGCTCATAAATACTGTAATATGAAATTTGAAATGGAAGAAAAGCCCCATCTTACTGCATAAATGAAGTGGCGCTAAAACAGATGTAAGATTACAATTTACCTGAGCAGGGTCAATTTCAAATGCACGAGTTTCTTTCTCCCCAGCTGTCGCTGCCAACTCAGCTTCACTAAGCAAATCATCGTATCCACCTCCCATCTCACTCAATGCTTTGCTGACAGTGAAATTCACTGAGTGAATCCATCTGTCCCATGAGCTGCCTATGAATGAAAACCATGTTATAAAGTGAAGCAGAATATAAAAGTAAAAAATGCCACCACAACGTCATCATTTACTCACTATAGAAAAATCTAATGAACATGTAGGAAAAACGTTGCTACAAGCTATCAATGACGGGTAATTTAACCGGCATCCGAAGGTATCCTCTCTAGAACGCAAGTCATGCAAGCATATTATAAAACCCAGCATGAGAAAATGAAATGACTACATAGAGCATTCACACCTCTGGAAATCCTTGCCTTCCTAATGACTTCATCTTTACTTGCATAACAAACCATAGTATAAACACTGGATGAATAAAACTACATGGATTAAACAACTTCCATGGCTACCACATACCTTTGGGAATGGAGATTTAATAGTGTCGATTCTTCTTAAGCAGAAGCTTCACTGTACCATAATTCGTAGTGGACAATTGAATCAGTTCAATCATTTCTTTGGGTAGTTTAGTCTTGGACAACTTAATTAAGACTGTTATAATCGTTTCTGTTTCCAGACAAACAGAAACAACAACGTACAATGAATGCGGGGTCAAGTTGTACTCGTGCATCGATTTCGGCCCGAGAACAATCAAGATCAATAGAGTAGGGGATGACAGTGCACCTCTAACCTCCTACATACTATTATTTGTTCTTTTAATTAATGTTTTCATTTTCAGCTATGAATTAAATACTATGCTTTCCAAGAAAGCGGGGCAATGATAGTGCACCTATGATCTTCTACTATTTTTTCAATTAAATTGCTAATTTTGCAATATAATGGTTGCAGCTTGTAAGGAAATAATATAAGAGCATAAATTTACCAATTGACTATATGAAATTTTTATAAATTTCTTAAAATCTGCCTTCTTGTCCAATTTTCTTTTTCAAATTATAGGTAACAAGTAATTAACAATCATCTTTTATGATAGTTATATTATATGTATGCTTTTAGTTGGATATTATATTATATGAAATGATGAATGATTATGCCAAAGGTATTAACTTAAAGCACAAAATTAAAAAATAGTTTAGAAAAAGCTAAGAGGAATTCCCTACTAAATTCAATCATCATGACTTTCTTATTAAACTGTAGCTAATACAGTCATTCCTTCTACAAGCTTGGTTGTTTTCATAGACAAACTCATGTCTGACTTAAAATACCTTAAGGCTCTGAATATCTTATGTGTAAATCACGATGTAGCATATCATATTTGTTTAAATTGTGATTAATCTACAAAGGGCCCGAATTTACTATTTTGCCTAATGCCCCGAAAAGGTTAGGAAAACCGGGCCTGCACACTTGCACTCTCATCTTCAACTCATATCATAAGCATCTCAAACTTATAAATGATGCAGCAAGAGGAATGTGAAGTATGCATTATTTCAAAGAAGAAAAATTAAAAAAAATATGATTGTGCTGCAAATAAAAATCTAGCTTGACGTAGATAATCAGCGCCTTGTAGAAGAAAAAAAGCAGTGATAGCCTATAGAACCCCATATAGCTGAGATGATGTACAATACCAAGTGGTTGTACTATACTGTTTAAACTTTAAACAAGCTATGTCACAAGGGACGATTGCCATGATTACGCTCGAGTTTCAACTTGGTAAATTATGTCCTATTAGGCTCACCTTGTAATCACCATGAAAAAAACAAACGATTTCAGTCATCCCGACAAAATCATTTTTAAGGCATTATCCATTTAAAGCTTCCAATTCAATTCACAATTCTTTCCATCATCAATTTTTCTGAATAAAAAAGGAGTTAAATGAACAAACCACCAGGATTACGATCATCATCATTATCATTCTAATTAAAGTAAGCATTCCCATCTTCAGGCATACTTCGATGACATAACAACAACAAAATACGATACAATACAAAAAAAAAAAAACGCATGAGTGGGACAAAATTAGGGGGGAAATGAATCAAGAAATCCCTGATAAAATTTTGAGAACCTTAGATGATTTGTGCTTCTTGCTAGGTAGACTCTTTTCACCTAAACAATAAAGTATAAATAATATAATCCATTGTTAAGCAATGGAAACAAATCAGAATCAATGGTGGATGAAACAAAATCAAACTATGAAAACCATGATTTGTGCTTCTTGCAAATGCTAATACACAAATTAGGATGATCCCAATTTTGCAAGAGTTAGCTCAAGAATTCAGCAATTCTCAAGGAGAGGAAAATCCCAAATTCAATTACCAACAATGATTAGTGATGTAATTCCATGATTCATCCAAATAGAAAATTATGGAAATATCAATTAATCTCCAAAAATTAAAAATTTGAGGGAAAAATCCTAAATTTATAATTAAAAAAAATATAGGTTGCAAAATGATTCATCCAAGCAATCAATAGTAGTATTTGTACCATCAGTTAAAGTTAGAAACTTCTTCCAAGCATTGAAGTATAGATATAAACAATAAGAACACAAAGAAGAAAATGGGATAGCATAAGCAGATCAGTAGAACTATCACTCCGAAGTTATACATGCTTCCTTTTCTCATTTTGATGTTTCACACTATCACTCCAAAGTTTATGCCAAAGAATTAAAATAAGAAAATGAAGTTTTTGATTAAAATTAAAAATAAGTTTCCAAATAATATAGATTGCAAAATGTTTTCAAATAAACAAAACACAACCATAAACAGATATTTTCAAAATGTTTTGCAATAAACCAGACAACAGAATTCACGATTGGACAATATTTTACTCATAAGAAATATGATTTGACCAACAGCGGCACCATTGTTGACCAATAGGTTTTGAAGGAATCTGCAAGATTTAAATCCCTTTGTAAAAGCCAACCAAATTACGACATGCGACTCACAATCTCAATTGCTCTGAAAAAAGGACTCAAGGTACTTGAAACAGCCAACTAAGATTCTTTTAGGAAAAAGTTACAACCTTTTTTTACAGCCAGATGCATTACAAAAATCCCAATTAAGCTTTTATTGATCACAAGATCTTTTGACATATGCTTCACTTTGTTATATTTTGTGATAACAAGAGAACTTTTAATTCTTTATAAGTGGGCAAAAATTGCAACGTTTATGGAGCAATCATAAGAAATCACAGTTAAGTAAGAACTTAATAAAACCTGGTAGCACACTTTTGATTTGTGTATTTAGCTAAGAGTTGGCGGATTTAGCAATTATGTATTTGATTACAACTTTAACACTAAATTTGAAGCTCGAAGTTATCAGAGTATGCAAGGAGAAATCTATAAATTTTAGAAACTTGTGGATTTGTGTTATGCATCAAAGACTTGAAAGGAATGAAATTCCTAGATTTTATACTAAATCACAAGCCGTGAGAATTTTTTCCTGTATATTTGTTAGGCATTAAGTTGTATCATTGAAGGATATATTCGAAGGCAGAGTAGAAAAAAGACAGCTCATAACTACATTTCACTCGGCCATATTATGTAAAATACCTAGTTAGTCAAACACAAGTTACTCAAGCGTAGTTGGTATTTGTTTAAGAAACAATAATGAGTGTTTTATGCGATGTTGATTTTAGCATAGTAAAGAACTCGTGATAGAATCAACACTACAAGTTAATACCATAATTCAACAATGTCGACACCAAATGGTTCATTAAGTTGAGCACAACACTCGTCTCTTATCCTGTAGTGTCAAATTATCTTGTGCGGATGCATCAAAGGGGTTGACTCAATATTTAGAACTGTTAACCGACAATCAGAGAAATAATTTAAATGCCATCATAAAAGATAAAATTAAATGATTGTGTCACATGTATATAAAGATCTTAAATCTTCATAAATTTGCAGCTTTAGAATCTCAATAATTTGCAGCTTTAATTAGTAGTCTGGATAGGGACCATGCAAAGGAGGATGTGAAGAAGAGAAAAGAAAGACATTTCTCGGCATATGCAAAATTCAATAATGACAAATAAATAAATAAATAAATAATAGAAGGAAGAAAAAAAAAAGAAAGAACTACGAAAGTCGCCAATAGATGAAACAGTTTCAGACTTAAATTGGGCTTCTAGTCTGACATTTTTCAGCCTATTAAATAATGAAAAGTAAACAGCTAACTAATACAAAAATCAACAATAGACAAATTGGAATTAACCTACAATCAATCAAACAAAAGAACCATACCTCCAAACGGTGTCTTCATGCTCGGCTCAAATCCATCTTAAAAATTTTACTAAATGAAGCATATTCAGTCCAGAATCCATCTGACATTAATCAAAAATTAAAAATATAACCCTAATCACATTAATCAAAAACAATATTGAGGGAGAGCAATATTCAAAGAACACATTGTACATTAATTTAACAAAATATATAACTTTAAAACAGATCAGAATCACAAATTAGATTAGGAAAAAAAGAATCTGATGAGTTTATCGCACTTTGTTAATGAACATCAGAATCAAAGTATAAAACAACCATAGTTACATGGAACGTGGAACGTAGCCACGTTCCACGATCCGGGAACGTCTGTCCCCAATCATCATATGAATGCGACCCAAATCACTTAAAGTGACGTTCCGGTTTAAAAGACCTATTTTAAAAGGTATTTCGGTATTAATTTGTAAATTACAGGAAAAAAAGGTAGAAAAAAAGAGACGGAACCTAGAAATCAAAAAAATTCCACTTGAAAATAAATTTAGAAAGCAAAATAATCATTTTAATCTAATTTTGTTTTCAAAAATATATTTTATACATAATGTATCTCATATCCAATCGTTCCCGAATCAATTTAGGTTGCGTTGCGTGTTCCCGTTCCCAATCCCCATTCCAAACCGAATGTCGTTCCAAGTAACAATGAAAACAACATCATAATCGCAAATTAAATTAGGAAAAAGAACCTGATGAAGTTGACATCTTCATTCACAGCACAAAGAAGCAAGGGAGGGAGTTCGAACCTGAGAAAAACAATAGCTGATGAGTTGAAAACTGAGGAAATTGAAAACAACCAAAACAATACTACTCGAATCAACAAATTTACACCTTAATTTGGGACAAGGTTCTAAGTAATCACTTTAACATTATAAGTGATCACTTTTTGCAAGATGAAAGGCGTGCATTTAGTACAAAAACGGTGGTCACTAAAAAATCAAATGAAGGCTAAATCTGACCTCATGAGTACTTGGAACCAACATTGCTGCAGGCGTAACACGAAATTCAGGTCAAGGTCTTTAAGGGTTATAAGTCTCATCAATTTGACCTTCAGGTTTATCGATTGAGCGACCATGGGAAGAGCCTTTTAGGTCAAATCTTTTATGAATACAGTACTCAGAGTGAAACAAGTATCCCACCACAATGAAGCATGTCTAGTTAGCCAAAAAAAATACAGCAACAATCAGTTTTTCAGACCGTAACTTCTCTAAGATTACTCGGCTTAAAGCATTAGATTGACCTTCTGACTTCCTACCGCTTTTAGCTCGACACAATGCACGCCAAAGAACTTGGTCACCAAGGTGTTCTTGTACTTGGAATCATGATCATAGTAATTTGGCAGCATCTTGATGAGCAACTGACATTATATGAAGACCAGAACCATCAAATTTCTCAACAAATAAGCTCAGCCTTAAAAAAATTAGAAATAAGAACAAAAACCCTAGAATTCAATGATAGAAATCATACTTTGTTGAGAGCTCATTCCGCCTTTGCCACCTCCAAATGCCACTTTGAAAGTGCCAGAAGAAAGTAAAATTGAAGCAATGAAATCCCTAACAACAAAAGGCGTCCATAATCAAAAAGTTCGTCAAAGAAGCAAGGTGGTTTTCCACTTTGACTGTGACAAAAGAAAGCAAAATTGAAGCAATAAAATCTCTAAAAAAAGCGTCATTAATCTAAAAAATTGTCAAAGAAGCAAGGTGGATTTTCCAGCATTATCAAGACCCAAAAACAAGATCTTAAAGACCCAAATTAACGGTTCTGCAACATTAAAAATCAAATTAGAAAAACCCAAATAAATTGAAGAAGAAATTCTTCAAACCATGACAAACGTAATGATTTAAAGCAAAGAAACCCTAGAACAAACCCTATATTGAATTCATCCTCACAAAATTTTTCTTAATTCCAACTTTCCAAGCAACTTACAAAACAACGAAAATGAAAACGAAAATCAAGAAATTAGATGAAGATCCAAACTTAAATGAAAAATAAAAAATTCATTCCAAAAATCCAATGAAAACGAAGATCCAAAACCTGAAACGAAAACAAAAATCAATTTCCAAATAATGAAAACAAGACCAAAAAATTGAAAAAAAGCACCTAAACTTCAGTAATGAACGATCTAAAGAACCAAAGAGGAAAGAGGAATGTACCTACAGATCAATGATGAACAAAAACTTATATGAGCCAAAACATAATATTCATCAAAAAAAATTACAAAGACATGAAACAATTTGACAAGCTAGACGCCTAATCACCTAAAAAGAGTAAAATAAAATAAAGCATGATGAATTGCTATCCAAAAATTAACAAAGATTAGCGCTAACCACCTTTGATGAACTTGAACAATGAGCAACATGATGATGACGAACAACAATGTACGAATATATTAATAAAGATCGATGCAAACTTTGAGGATGCGATATATGACCGAAGGATATGATGAAGATCCCGATTAAATTAAATTGCTTGATCTTGATGATGAAAATGTATTGTGATGAAGTCTAAAAAACCATAATAAATTGCTACCCAAACATTAACAAATAGTAGTTAACTTCCATTGATGAACTTGACTAATGATCAATGCAACTAATGTTGAACCTACAAATAATGTTGGGAGTATAATCACATCGCATACTTATGTAATGCTATATAAGTATATACTTTAGGTTGTCGAAGACTTTTCTTTTCACCTCGAATACCCATGTCACATTGTTAAGCCTCCTAAATTGAATTCTATGATAACCCACGTATGTAATGCTATATAAGTATATACTTTAGGTTGTTACACATTAGTTAAATAAGGCAGTGGTTAGACTTAGTTCTATGATAACCCACTTATGTAATGCTATATATATGCATAATACACTCATGTATTCAACCAACGAGATGATGAATGAAAATTAATTGAGTTATCACATTGTTCTTTGATTTTTTTTTTCATACCTTTTTTCATACTTCTTTTTTCATTGTACAATTTTTATGTGTTTTTGAGTATTAACAATAACATGGTACTAATTTATTGTATCTTCAAAGAAATTTGCCAAAAAAGAAAAAGACAAAAGTGAACTTACATGTGATATGATTTTCTGGATCAAAAATATCTTCAAAAGTTTCAATCTTTCTTGATAAGCAAACCAATCCACATAGTAGAATTAAGAATAATTCCAATCTTCATCTCCAGATCTGCATTGTTTAAAAATACATTCACAAGTTTCAATCTTAAATGTTTTTAGCCAAAATAATTAATATTTTCCAAAATAAGAAAATTAAGTTGATGATGTGCGTGTGTTAAGATTAATACATGAGAAACTAAAATCATATTGAAAAACAACAACAATCTTAACCCAGCAAATTGTTTTTAAAAGAAATTGGTTTCAATTAACCATAGAATTTAATTAAGAAATTTAGAGAGAGTGAAAAAGGGTTGTTGTGATTTATTCACCTCAAATACAAACACTTGCATTGTATTTTTTTTCATCACATTCCACAAACGAGAAGATTAAAAATCTTGAGCTTACCTAAATTGAAACTTGACAGGCAACCCAAAAAAAATAGAACAAGAAATTAGGTTATTTTCATAATTAAACACTTAATCTCAAAAGAACAAGAAACCTAAAAACCAAATGAAAACCCAGCAAAACCTAGAAGCAAAGTTTTCATAAATGGAAAAAAAATCAGGAAGAAAGAATAAACTTACACTGAGACAAATTCTTGCATTTCTGCCCTTAATTATTTTGTCATTTTAATAAATCAACCATCAATTGAAAAAGAACCCATGAAAAAGAACCAAACATGAGAAATGTCAGATGAAGTTGCGGAACCCATTCCGTCACCAAACTTATTTACTCGATGAAATCGTAGAAGAAATCCTTATCCGTTTACCCGCAAGAACGATCTTCCGTTGCAAAAATCCTATCAAGAACACGAAATTCAATTTTCTCATCTCTCTATTTCAAGAAATCCTAAACTGCTTGCAATCCAACCCCATCATGGTTCATCTTCCATGTAAGGTTAGGGTTTATAGTTTGGAACAAGATTTGGGGAGATCGGGTTCGAGAAAAGTTTGAGTTCAGATTTTTTTGCAAAATGAAATGAAATGAAGTTTTAGAATGAATTGGAAGAAGAGTTAACCATTGAGAGAAAGGAAGAACCTGGAGAGAGCATGAAAGAATGAGCGAACAGATGGAAATGGAATGGCGCAAATGAGAGTCGTGTAAATGAACAGTGATTTAACTGTTCATGATGAACAGTGTTCAGCTCTTACAAACGTTTTATTGTTAGAGGATTGTCTAAGAGAATGAAAATAGAGGTCACGGGTGCTTCTAATGACAACAATGCACAAACAAAGGGAACAGAGAAAGTGATTCACAAGTGAAAAATGTAGGCCACAATGACATAGGAGACTGCCATATTTGCACTATTACTTAATAATGTGTTTTATTTAAACAACAAACTTAACTAAAAGTCTAAATTAAAATTTAAAGCTTCATAATAGTTTTATATTTTAACAGAGCTTTTTGGGTTAAAAGTATGGATACAACATATTTCATCCTTATATACGATGTTAAAAAATTCCACTTAAAATAATAAAAGATGGATGAACTCTGAACCTTTAACCTATTTCTACATTGACTCCTGATATCAAATACTCCTATATGTCCTATATATGTTCAAGTGATTTGATTGTTATTTACTCCCTCCGTTCCTTTTTGATGTTCCTATTTGGATTTTTCACCAAGATTAAGAAAAATGGAATCTTTGGTGGTAGTGGGTATTATTTTAATTATATAGTAGTGGAAAGTAATGATTGTATTGGAAGTTTGATAGAAAAAAATAATTAAATAATAGTGTAATGTAAAGATTGTATTGGAAGTATGAGAGAGAAAATAATTAAATAGTAGTGTCATAGTGTGAGGTAAGGAAAGTGGGGTTTTAAGGTGTAAAAGTGGGATGAAAACTTTCCAAAAATGAAAAGTATTCTAAAGTGGAAAAACTTTTGAAACTACCCGTTTTAGTAAGGTGGAAAAACAAAAAAGAACGGAGGGAGTATATTATACGGGATAGGGAATTTGAAGGCTCAATTTTTATATAAATGTATAAGGAAGTGATAGTTCTTATTTAGTTGAGAATTGAAATTGTCGTTTGACACTTAACATAATAATCATAAATCAATTTGAAAGATAATCATGCATTAACACTTAATTAATATCTAGAAGACCAAGCGTTAACACTTAATATCTTTCTTAACATTTAATGAACTAGTTACTAGTTATTCAAAATATTATTACCTCTTTTCTTATTTTTCTTCTCCAAAAAATTTACCTATTTTAATGTAAAATTTTGATTATGATTTTTTTTTATTGATTTATATAAAAAGCATTCATATGAGATCTTAATAGATTCGTCTCAATATATACTTTTTAAATATTAATTTTTTTAAAATTTTTAAAAACTCCAATTAAAATTATTTAACTATTAAATTTATATTAGAATCCGAAAAAACAATTAATTGAGAAGAACAAATAAAAACAAAATAAATGATTAAGTATAAACTTCTTGTATAGCTTTTTAAGGTTCATAACTAATTAAAGACTTTACACATGACTCAAAATATTTTAGACCACTCTTACTATTTAGTATTTACCTTAATTAATTTACTCATTTATTACACGGTATTATGAGTTTACACTTGACTAAAATTTATCATGACTAAAGTGGTATGTATTTCTTCCCGGTATCCCGCACAAGGCAGGATTTGAGTGAGGTTTTTTTTCTTAAAAAATGCGGACAAATCATACCCATACCCCCAAGGAGGTAGTAAAGAGAGATGCGCGCAGTCAATAAACCCCCAAATGATACATGCGCCTAGTAGGGGTCGAACCCCAAACTTTCTGCTCCACATGCAAATGCTCTATTCATTAAGTCATAAGCGCTTTTGGTTATCATGACTAAAGTGGGATATTTTTAATCATATTATTATTATTTTTTTATTTTTGATTTGAGAAAATGTAGTTTTTGATTCAAGAAAACATCTTTTAGTTACTCTTTTGAGTTGGTATAATTAGCACCCGTGAATGAGACTTAATTGGGGTTGGTTTTGTTTTTCTTGTTTGTGGATACATTATTGTTTAAGTTGTACTATTATCAGGAGGATTATGTTATCTTGTGAACTAAATCAACTAATTGGTCTCGTGATATGAAATTTGGTGGTCAAATTACTTAATTATAGCCTTTTTTTATTTGGGTCCGTTTGATTATCGATACTAAATCTAACAGATGCTCTCTTGAGAGACCGTCTTTTGTAAAGACAACTCTTAAAAGTCTAGCCCAAATCTATACTTAGAGTTGTAACAATATATATTTAGAATTGGACTGGACTTTTGAGAGACGTCTTTACAGAAGACGATCTCAAGTAACAATTGTGAAATCTAATTGATGGTAATGGAAATTATTATTTATAGTGTAAATTTTTATAATAGATATTATGTGTAACACCCCTGCCCAATGGACCACCTGTGACTACTCATGCAGACTGTAGATTAGCCCCACAGACCAACACAAGTCTTTCCAGCGCACTTTGGCCTCACTCGTACGCACCCAGAAGCTTCCCAGAAGGTCACTCAGCCTAAGATTACTCCCCACCAAGCACACTTAATTTTGGAGTTCTTAGCAAATGGGCTTCCATGGAAAGAAGATGCACCTTGTTAATATGAGTAGTCTATCAGTCCCTTTTCAAACTAAATCTAGGGTATCACATTATGTCATTTGTATGGTAATGAAAGTTTGGCCATAAAAAGCTTTTTTGTACAAAATTTTCATTACCACCCACATTTCAAATAATAATGCATTAGAGAATGAATTTTGTGAAGAAATTGATATTATTGAAGAAGAAAAATTATGACTATTAAAATTGTCAATAGATATTTCTATTAAAATTACACTAAAATTTTATACTGTTTCTACCATTATATTTAACACGGATTACCAAACAAATCATATAAATAATGGAGTAGTAATTTTCATTATTAGAGATTTGTGGAAGTGAAGGTGACAAAATCACTGTGATCATCTTGGAATTTTCTATGGATATGTAGGGAAAGAAAATCCTTTTATTTTTGGACTGATTTGATTCTAATGATAAACTAGGGCTTCCATAGTGGTTGATCTTTCTTTTATCAATAATTTCAATCCCTTTTTATTTAAAGTATTAAATTTATAAATAATGATAAAATTTGGTGATGGATTTAACTTTTACATTTTATTAGCACATATATTTTTGATTACATATATTATACATGTGTTTTTCGATTAATTGTTAAAATCATCTCTATCTAAATCATTGAATTATGCATTATTGCATTATAAAATTAATCATAAAAAAAGATTGACCATTCTACATAATGTTATGAATCTTTTAAACTAGTAAAACTATAAGTATATAACATAGTTAGAAAGAATTGTGTGTTTAGATTTACCATTTTGAAAGGAGGTATCAGGATAAGAGAAACACATAGTAATTCCATATTGCACACAAAATTTTTAAAATGACCCATTTTCAAATTCACCCCGTGGTCACACTGAAACTTTTGATATGAAGGCCAACATTGTGTAAAAATTTATGCTTTAAAATTGACAAAAATTTGATAGACATGAGATTTCTTAAATGAGATTTCTTAAAGAGTGAAAAGATCCATAAATAATTTGTATTATGGTTAAGAAATAGAACATAATATTTATAACCAGAAGAACTAGAACGGGGAAGTCTATTAATCTTGTGTATAATGTCAAAAGGCCTAGAATAATGAAAATCTCAAGAAAGAAAAGGTTATTTAAATTGTTTGCCCAATATATAAGAATAACATGTAGAAGAGGGAATTTTGTGGCAATCAATCTAATGACAAGTTCATAATGTAACACCCCGGCCCCTCGGACCGCCGGTAACTACTCATGGAGACTGTAGACTAGCCCCACAAACCAACACAAGTCTTTCCAGCGCACTTTGGCCTCACTCGTGCGCACCCGGAAAACTTCCCAGGAGGTCACCCATCCTAAGATTGCTCCCCACCAAGCACGCTTAACTGTGGAGTTCTTAGCAAATGGGCTCCCTAGAAAAGAAGATGCACCTTGTTGATATGAGTAGTCTATCAATCTCTTTTCAAGCTAAATCTGGGGTATCACACTCACCCCCACTTAAGAATACAACGTCCTCGTTGGACCGTCACTTAAGGATCTTTTCCCCCGCTAGGTGCGCTGAACACACAATCAGCCACGGTCGCAGGGTTGCTCTGATACCATTTGTAACACCCCGGCCCCTCGGACCGCCGGTGACTACTCATGGAGACTGTAGACTAGCCCCACAAACCAACACAAGTCTTTCCAGCGCACTTTGGCCTCACTCGTGCGCACCCGGAAAACTTCCCAGGAGGTCACCCATCCTAAGATTGCTCCCCACCAAGCACGCTTAACTGTGGAGTTCTTAGCAAATGGGCTCCCTAGAAAAGAAGATGCACCTTGTTGATATGAGTAGTCTATCAATCTCTTTTCAAGCTAAATCTGGGGTATCACACATAAATACTGCAAAATATGATTACTCGGATGGCTTAAAAGGGAACGCCAAATTTTGGTTGAAATAGTGGAAAAGGTCGAAGGGAGGGAAGAGGAGGGAGATGATGTTCCAGGGGGGTCAAAGTGAAAGGATAAAGGTTGCACAAATTGTTACATCTAAGAATTGGACTCCAAGTACCCTCAGCCTTGACAAAAAAATCAAGTGGGCCAAACTCAACAAAAACTTTATCACCGTGCTATCAAGCCACTAGAAGAACTGGCAGTTTTGATATTATAATACAACACTCATTAATTGTGTTATACGTAACTGAATAAGTTCTTTTTTCGTTCTTTCATTTGTATATATGCTCATTCGGTAGATGAATGCACCATTGTCATCATTAAGTGAGCAGATTAATAACGCTTGAAAATTTGTTCTTTATTGTTTTAAATTGGTGAATCTGGATAGTTGTTGGTTTTGTATTTTGATCATAGTGTTCAAGACCATTCTTGATCCACTTATCATTGTACCTAGGTAGTATGGGGCTCAAATTCATCAATTAGTATTAGAGCAAGAATTTTGTGTTGATTAATTGTGCTTTCTTAATTAGTTTTTAGGGCAAAATGACTTCAATAATGTTGGACATTTAGTTTGTGACAAGTCAAGGTGAAGGCTATTTTTATTCAACATGTAGTGCAAAAAGGATTAGATGGAGTTAACAAAATGTCCAATAGTATGACATTGGTAAAATAGAAGGAAATCAATGCAAAGGCTTTAGGTGACATTCAATTGTGTCTCTCCAATAATGTGCAAAGTGGTGAAGGAGAACATAACCAAGTATATATCGTATAAGATTGAATCCTTAAACATGATAAAGAGTGTGACCAATAGATTTCTCTTCAAGAGTAGATTATATGATCTTTGCCTAAATACCGTGGATTTGCACAATATTGATGTGGTTGTTGAAGACGAGTATTTAGTTATTTTCTGATTTTTTTTTATCATTCTCTTACAAGAATTTTCGTGAGACATTACTAGATGACATGGAGAATTTTAGTTGTGATGATGTAAATAATGTTTTGATTCCAAAGAGAACTTATATAAAAACAATCGCCTAAGAACCTAAATGGGTCAAATGAAAGATTGCATGTAAGAGGAAGGATGAATGATAGGAATTCTTGTGGTGGTGGAATGAATATGAGTAGCACTAAGTTCAAGACTTCAAATAAGGGTAAGACATGTCACTATTACAAGTAGAAGGAGCATATAAAGAAAGATTGTTGGAAATGAAAGAGAGTGCAAAAGAAGAATGACTAAAAAGATTCTACATCCGGAAATACAAGCTATGTGAATAATAGCGATGACGGTGGTGCCTTATTGGTAACACATGGGTACAACGGAGAAAATAAATAAATAGGGATATCTTTTGTACCTATGAAAAGGTGGATGGTGAAAATGTAATCTCGGGTAATGACGATCTTGCAAGGTGGGCAACATTGGTAGTGCTATGATCAAGATGTATGACTACATGGTTCGGACTTTGTGTGATGTTAGGCATGTTCCAGGGTTGAAAAATAACTTCATCTCTTTTGGTACATTGGATGCTTTGAGTTGTAGATGTTCTTGTGAAAGTGGTATCATGAAGATGCCCGAAGGCTCGCTGATATTGATGAGAGGTGTCATGGTTGGGAGATTATATGTGTTACAAGGTTCCTTGATTACTAGATCGGTGAATGTTACCACTTCTACTTTGTTTAAGTAAGAGACCAAAGTATGGCACATGAGACTTGGCCATATGAATGAGCAAGGAATGAATGTGTTTAATAAGGGTGTATTTGGTAGGAATAAGCTTGAGACATTCTCATTATGTGATTGTGTTATTGGGAAACATAAGTGAATTAGCTTCAAGCCTGCTGAGTGCTGACCATAAAACCAAAGGTAATCTAGATTACATTCACTAAATCTTTGGGGGTCCTTCAATAAGTGATATTATTAAAATATAATTAAAAAGTAATTACATAACGAAGGCCTTCTTTGTTTATCAATAAATCAAAATGTATTTTTTTTAGGAAAAATTACCCAGAATAATACGACCTTTCACTGATTTTTCAAGAATAATACGAACTTTCAATTAACCACCAATAATACGAACTTTGACATGCATTTTCCGCTGGCATACATGACCTATTTATAACCGGTAGTACAAGTCTTTTTTTGACCGTTGCTCAGCAAGTTTCAACCGGTAATACGAACTTTCAATTAACCACCAATAATACGAGATGAAACCTTTTGTATAAATTTAATTTCAAAAATAGACTTTTGTATAAATTTAATTTCAAAAATAAGCGTCTTTATGTCCGAACCTAAGGTTAGGTAAGTTTGCAGTTATTAACCGCAAACAACAGAAAGACAATGCCATAACATTAGATGAGACAAAAAAAAAAACAAAAGAAAATTATGTTTGTTCGCGGTTAGTAATTGTGAACAAAAATTGCTTCTTTTTTTGTTGCATCTAACGTTATGACATTGTTTCTCTTTTGTTCGGAGTTAATAATTGCGAATAAATAATTTTGACTTTTTTTGACCTTTTGTTTTTTTGAAAATTTTGACCGATTTTTTTGTTCGCACATGAAGTTGTTTATTTTTGAAATTAAGTTGACCCGAATCTTTTTTTTTTTAATTTTTTTCAAAATTACTTATTTGTTTTAAATTTTCATTGTTGGAGCTAGTATTTAGAGCAAAAGAAAAAAAAACTTTTTCTCATACCATTTTTGAAAAACAAAATTTGTGAAGAATTTTTGAACAAAAATGTGATAAAAATGATGCACATTCACAAGCACAATGCTTATTGAAAAATTCCAAAATCCAATACTTTTATTCACCTTTTCCCCCATGTAAAACCCCAATTAGGCAATTACCAACAAATCAAAATCATCCTCCATTTCCATGGATTCCTCCTCCGATCAACCTCACCCAGCAAATTCCATCAACGAGTCAGAGGAGACGATCACCTCTCTCGATCTAACGAGTTACCAGCTTCACGACCTTGACTCGGTCGAGTTGCCTCCGAGTCTCGTCGAGTTAGACTTGACTTGTAATCGTCTTTCTCAAGTGGATCCTCGGATTACTCTTCTTTCTAATCTTAAAAAGCTTTCTCTTCGCCAAAATCTGTTTGATGATGCTGGCATTGAATGCCTCTCTCATTCTCATGCAATTTCTTGTCTCGAGGTACAAAAATTGGATTCCTCCCTTTTTTTCTTGTATAAATTATTGATTTTCAATTATTCATTGATTATTTGATTTTTTATTCTATGAAGTTTGAAGTTTTCTAATTTTTAGGGCTTGAAAATTGTTTTTAGTCAATTGCTTCGATTAGAACTTATGTGGATTATTTAAGTTTTGTATTAATTTATGCCATTATTTACACTGTCGCTATACTAACAAGAATGATTGAGTTGATGTTTAAAGTGCTTCTCCTTCTTTTTTTTACTATATAAATGTTTTGCTTTGAGTAGAATTTGTGTTCATTGTTTATATTTGCATTTTGATATGGGAAAATTTCAGTATTTGGTGTCGCTTTAGAATGGTTGAATTAACTTAAAGATTAGAATGCTAATTTAAAGTAGTGATCTGCGTAATACTTTACTATATATTAGTAGTTGAACCCAATTTCCGTTGTTTAGTTTTGCAATTTCCCCTAAATTTCCTGAAACTAGCTCATTTCAGTTAGTAATTGGTGGGGGGCTTACTCCTTAGACAACACTTGTTGTGAAATCATTGACAACTTTTGGGTGTGAATGTAATATTTCTATAAATCATCTTAATGGTGGTGGCTCGCTTTAACGCTCCGTTTGGTAGGTGGTATCCAACGGTGGTAATGGGAATGAAAGTTAGTGTAATTTTGGTTGACAAATCTCTTGGATACTTTGATGGTCTTGCTTGTCCAACTTCAATCATCTCATTTTTTTCATGAAATTCATTCCATTTCATTACTATTGGGAGATGTGGTATTAGATGGTAATGAGGTTTTGTAAACAAAATACACATTTTTGTGATCAAAGTTTCATTATCATGGTAATGACATGAAACTTTTGATGAAATTTTACACTATAAATCATTTTCATTACCATCATTTAATACGACTAACCAAACGGGCCGTAAGTTTTGAAAATTCCATCTTTTTAAGTTGTCAATGGGGGTTGAACAACTTCGCAGATATCTTTGCTAATTGTAGATAAGAATGGACTTTTGGATTTCTTGAGCTTGTTTCTTTTGAAGGCTTCTAATGAATCATTCATGAGACTATGGTAATGCAAAAATACTAAACTACAACGCAAAAATCTTACTATGAAATCTTATATAAGATTGAAATTTGAATCGTCAAGTATCAGTGCATCACTACTTCCCTTACATTTATGCGAAAGTATCTTTGAATTACCACATCACGTTTGATGCACAAGTCACAAGATCTACTCATTGTTTTTGTATCCCATGTCTTAGCTTGGGCACTGATTGAGTTCAGGAGTTAGATCTCTGTCGATTGAAAATAGTATCGAGCTTCAAGGAATTAATTTCATGGCACTTTCAGTGGATAGGTAACAATGATTCTAAATAAGACAATGCCTTATTAGGGCATGAACCATGAAGTTAGATTCATGCATTGGGGACTTGAGTTGAGACAACTTCAGTGTTGGTATCTCCCGTCGTCTCAATATCTTGGACATAATAAGAAGGTTCAACAAGTATGCCCTTAACCTAACCAAAAATACTTCTCTTCCTCCTTCTTTGCAACTAAATGTGATAGGGAAGTTAGGTTCTATCTACAGGAAAAATGGGTCTAGGTTGAATTTAGTGCAATAAATGAATCGGGGATTTGCAATCAAAAGTAACAAAGTAAAATACATGGGGGTTTTGGAGTCACAAAAGTTATACTAAACACAATAATATGCAATCTACAATCTAAATGAAACTATGAAAGAGGAAGATGATTATGACTAAAATTCAATAAAGACAAATCTCAAGGAAAGTTGCTTTTCCACTCCCAGCATACTCATTTATATTGAACATACAACTCAAATCGCACACCTTTGGTCACCTATCATGAAGATGATGATCTATTCTTTTTATGAATTATGATTAGCTATTTAATCTATAGATTAAAGTCAATTCAATTGTACCTTTGTAATAGATGATTAATAAGTTGATAATGTCTCCAAAGCAGTGATTGTTCAATCAAAATATAAGATTTTCTCTTGTTCTATTCATCTATGGATGCACATCTAGATAGAATCTAGAGTAACACTTGATGACCATAATCACAAACTGATTTGATATTGCAGTTAGATATAACAGTTGAAATAATACAAATAAATTAGTAGCATTCCTTGGTAATCAAGTAATAATTAAGCAATAAAAAGTAAGAAATCAATCAATAACCAAAGATATAGAGTTGTGAAAAACCTATAGTGAGTAGATAAAAGCTTCAATCAACTGGCCTCCATTAGATTAAGCTACAATAACAATGGCCATGGCTTCCAACTTACCTAAATAAAACATGAAGAACTAAGTTAATCTAGAGAAGATGAAGAGGTATTTCCCTTAAAGTTATGTCACAAGATGAGATACATATTCAGTCTTATATAAAATGTTTGTTGTGCTTAGTCCTCCCCCTTCCTAAGCCTCTTGCTATAATATAATAAAGCGGCTTGAAAAAGTATTAATAACC
Organism: Amaranthus palmeri; assembly: GCA_019776075.1. NCBI lineage: Eukaryota > Viridiplantae > Streptophyta > Magnoliopsida > Caryophyllales > Amaranthaceae > Amaranthus > Amaranthus palmeri. The sequence continues at coordinate 444,658 of JAAKBH010000031.1, read as the reverse complement.
ACCTAAGACTACAAAATCCATGAGATCGAGCCACTTCTTGCGCTTTGTTTCTTCCTTGCTTGTACTTAAACTTAACTAATATTAATTCAAAAAAAGAGCTTTACATGAAATCTGACAATCATAAGTAGTTTAAATTTAGATCTTACAAAATTAAATCTGAACTTTAACTAATAAAACCAAAAATTACATTAGGAAAATGTGCATAATTTGTTTGGCTGCCTCCAATTCTCCGGAAAAGGTTTTCTCGAGAAACCTCATTAGGTGATCGAAATGTATATTTAGTTGTGGGGTATATGATTCCATGTGAATGTCAACAATACCCCTATCCCTATGTCTGAAAAAAATAAATCTAATTGGACAGTTTAAGTGAGAACCTTCCTTAGTCCTAAATAACAACCCCAAAAGAAAGATAGGGAAGAAGAACTTGACATGTTTTTGCTGATTTTTCCCCCTTTTAGATGTGTGCACTCAGTGCTAACTTTTCCTGTTAAATCTTTTCTTGTATTTGTAATTAGAGGAAGCATCTAAATTCTGGAAGTATACATGTTTGACTTTTGAGACTATGCTACTATGTCTATGCTATGTGAATGATAATAAGCAGAAACTCTTATTCGGATTTGTGGCAATTATTTTACTTTTCTGCTATTCTGGTATGCAGGAGCTGGTACTTAGAGATAACAAACTTATGAAGATACCTGATGTCAGCATATTCAAGAATCTTTTGGTGTTTGATGTATCGTTCAATGAGATACCTTCTTTAAATGGATTGTCAAAGGTCTCTAACACTCTTAAAGAACTTTATGTATCCAAAAACGAAGTGACCAAGATAGAAGAAATTGAGCATCTTCATGGGTTGCAAATTCTTGAACTTGGCTCCAATAGATTGCGGGTTTGTTTCCAGGGCTTTTCATCAGTTATATGATTAATTACTGTGGATAAAGCTGGAGTTTGAATACATTTAAGATATATTATGCACAAATTGCCCTTCTCATTGATATGATTTTTTTTTAAATAGTGATAAATTCTTCAACCTTTTTCTCTGGATTTAAAAGGTCTGTTAATATTAGAACTTCCTTTGTTTCAGGTAATGGAGAACCTGGAAACTTTATTAGACTTACAAGAGTTGTGGCTTGGTCGAAATCGAATTAAGTTTATCAACTTATGTGGGTTAAAATGCATTAAAAAACTTAGTTTGCAGAGCAATCGCTTGACATCTATGAAAGGACTTGAGGTATGTTTTATATTTCAAGCAATGGTAGATTTTACTTGGTTCCTTTTCAAGGCTATGGGTTTTCTGATGTTATATAGTGACACGAAAATGTAGGAATGCGTTGCGCTTGAAGAATTGTACTTGAGCCATAATGGTATATCTAAAATGGAAGGGTTATCAACTTTGGTCAATCTCCGTGTTTTGGATGTTGCATCAAATAAGTTAACTAAAATAGAAGATATTGAAAAGCTGACAAGGTATGATGATTATCTTCTAACAAAGTTTTTTTCATGTATCTATCGGTTGGCTCTTTCCGTGTAATTTGTCTTGAAATATGTATTTTTTTTTTCAGGTTGGAAGACCTATGGCTTAATGATAACCAGATTGTCTCTCTGGAGGGTATGTTAGAGACAGTTTTGGGATCAAGGGAGACAATGACCACCGTCTATCTTGAGCATAACCCATGTGTATGCACTGCAACTTTAGTCATTTTGTTCTAATTTGCGTGCTAGAATATGAACCGACATAGTTTGCAATTTGCATGTTAGGTATTGATGTCTGATAACAGTAAGGATGGGCAGAAGGGGAAGGGGCTGGATAATCCAGCTCCAGAAAGTGGGAGCTTGCTTTTATTTATTTCTTCAATCAGAATTACTAATATGCAAGTTCTTTTTTTTTTCTTTCTTTCTAAATCCTTTCCCCTCCTCATACCTCTTTGAAGATCTAGTGAAATAAGTACCTGAAGAAATTGAAGGGTCTAGTAGTGAACTGCTGTCCACAAACCAAAAATCACTTAATAAGCTTGCAGCTCAATTTAACAAGGACTATAATCTGTATTACTCATGATTATTCTTGTGAATTGGCTTCTTCTTTGACTTATGACAGGAGAACATGTAGATCGAATAAGACCAGAATCTAGATAGATAAATATCTAGGATGTGCTATGGGGAAGGGAACACAAAACAATCACTCCATTGTCTTTCCCCACCAAATTTTGGTTCCATTTTATTTCTTGTCCTCATTATACTTGGAGAAAATGGATCGATTACTCCCTGTTATGTTTATCTTCAAATGCACACATCGTAGAACATTGATAGGTGGGAATTGGGATAGTCTATAGCGACATGCTATTCTTCTTTTTATAGATCATGGAATTATTCTTCTTATAGATCATGGAATTTGACTTTTTATAGATCATGCAATTTGACTTTTTTTTTTCCTGAAACCAAGAATGAAAGAAGTTGGATATTATGACAGCTTAGCCATTTTCCGGTAAACTACTTGATCTCTGTCGTTTGTCTCTAATTTAGACCCAGTACCAGCTCTTGGGGTAGGCAAGCAGTGCCACCAGCCACCGCCCAGGGCCGATCCCATTTAAATATTTTGTAATTTCCAACTAGCCCAAACTTTTAGTTTCTTGTTCCACACGCAAACCTTATTTTTCTTTCTTGCTCCTCTTATTTTGAAACCCCGATTTCTCACCTCAAACCTCTCTCATAACCCTTATTACCTCATCTTTCTCCATTCAAATCTCTTTGTTGCCAAATATTTAGAAAGCAGTACGTTTTCTCTCTCTTTAGTCTTCACAACTCTAAAGTAATGAAAGTTCTTGTTTCGATTTGGAATTAGTTTTGATTTATGGGTTTTTTTCCCCTCTTTATCCTCCCAAAAAAACTAGATGTACAAGAACAAAGGAGAAAAAGCAGTCTCTCACTCTCTCTAACAGATAACTACAACAAAAGCGAACTAGAGAGCTTTCATCCATTTCATTCCAACACAATTCGCTTTTTTTTATTCGTTATTCGCTCAAATTTACCCAAAATTAGCCCAAAGTTGACCACACCTTGCTTTTTTTGATTTGCTATTCATTGGGTATTAACCGAATTATGTGACACTGATCCATTTCATATAACATTAATAGTGATTTTCTTCCTCTATCATTCTTCGTAGTCAAGTAAAATAGATTTTGTTCTCCACTTCTATACAAGACACCAAATAGTTTTTATACACGTGGTAAGTATGAATAATTCATATGCATATGCAAAACCAAATTGATTTTCCTTCCTCATTTATAGTTCCATATCCAAACCTTATGGATACTTTCATACCACTTTGCATGGATCGAACTCCAATGTGGATGTGTCTGCCCAACATCATTGTCCCACTAATATACAGCTTATCTCAAATTTTCTTTTGAGTGCATCATTATATTTCATTGTTTGCTTCTATAAACAATTTTCTCCGAAACAATTGTATCACTTACAGAACACACCTCTTAGGCTCTTACCATTTGAATGTCTTAGTCTCTTATGAATGTCTTAGCCTCTTCACTAACCCATTTTGTCTTCTACATGTAAAAAATATTGATCTTACATTTTTTATAACATCTATCAACTCTAAGTACTTCCTTACAGAGTTTCAACATTCCAATATGTTAATATTGGCTTAAATGACGATCTCCCAACTCTTGTACACCTAAAGCAACACATTCGTCTTGAAGATGAAGCGTAATGTCCTTGTGCATTTGGCACCATATTTGGGAAATTTGGCGCTCTGCTTTTAGGTGATGACCTAGAAACACTTACATTCTTGTCACTGTGCATTCTTGTTTCACGTTAATTTGAATTTGGCTCGTGTAATAAAATGTGATATAGTTTACGATGCTTTAATAATATTTCGCTACACTCCTTTTTTACTTGGACTCGAGACTAACAATAGATATCGGAGCATTAGCCAAACTCAATATGCTACAATTTCATCAACTATGTCAAGTATGCTAGCTAGCCCATCTTCGTGCACTTCCAATCGAAAGAACTAGTAGAATATTGACCAAAAAAACTGTGTCGAACCATTACTTTGCCTATAGCGTATGGTCAAATATTGTTTGTGATATGAAATCTGCTTTTCTTCTTATTATGACTACTACATTTTTTTTCTTCTTAAAATTTACGCGAAATGCAGCAATTGCCTAACTACTTTCTGTTACCTCTCAGGCAAACTCTCCTAACTACACGGCCACTTTGAGAGAGGTCTTCCCCAATATCCAGCAGATTGACGCTCAAATTTTTGCCTAGATAGACTTGATCACTCGAGAGTGTATAACTTTAATATCAGATTCTGAAAATGCAAGTTTTGGCATCCTGGTAATGTAAACCACAGAGTCGAAGTGGATGGAGCATAGCGGAGGACATGACTACATAGTTTTTTTGTTCGAAGAGCCAATAGCCTTCGATAAGCTCCATCTTCATTAATGAGCTTTGGGCATCCGTTGGGCCGACTATAAGTCCATGTTGTTCAAACGAGTACTCGTATGTTTAAAATCTGGTACTTTGAGGCTTCATCACCTTTTCTCCGATTACTTCAATCATCCATTTTAACGATGATGCTTTGATCGGAAGACTTCTTTTGTGTTGCATTGTTTATTTTGATCTTTCTAATTTTCTGACAAGTTTTGAACGATACGATACCTTTGCATGTTTGGGATCTATTTGTGACTTGGAGTAAATGTTGAACTTTTCATGCAATTTATTGTGCCAAGTCTCTTGAACAGGAGTTGATATTTAGCACCTAGCAACAGCCAACATATGGGGATTTTGCTCAAAGTAATGCTCAAATTATTTAGGTGAAATTGTGAAGCAATTTTAATAGAACGTGCTCCTTAATATAGAAAAATCTTTTGAATCACATAGTGTTAGTAATCTCACATTCAAAATTTCACCGGGTTTTTTTTATCTTCTTTTTTGATCATTTAAGTTTGCTCGTTCAATAGAGGCTGAAATTGATTGTTTTATGGGTTTTCGCTCTCTAGATTATGTTTTTCAATGATGGATACCTTGAACTTAATTTAGCTATTCGTTTGGCTCATAACTATTTTCTTGTCACATTGTTGAGTTGTCAGTTTCGTTATTAACTAGTTCGTGTGAGGCGTATGCTACGCACGCCCTCTCCCAAAAATTTGTATGTTTAAACAATTGCTATTTAAAGGGCGAATCATCTTAACAATTATGACTCTCCTATACCAAATGGTTCAACCAAGAGTAGCCAATATCTTTCTTGCATCAATGGCCAAATTGTTCAAGTCTTTAACAAGTTTAAGCCTACCAAATCCAGACTCTAGCACTAGCAGTCAGAGGATCTACATGAAAGCCTAAAAGTTCAAGTATTTTTTTTACAAGTTTCAACTATGGTTATTGGTTAGCTCATTACTCCAACAAATCATTAAACACATGTAATTTTCTAAAGCAAGAGACTATCCCTTGTAAATTTGACCATCTAATAAAATGGTGAACTTGCTAGAGCATTTTCAAATGTTTCAGATGCTACGAATTTTGTGAGGATGTTAGCTAGTTGATCTTTAAAATTACGAAAGGAAGATTAATGATCTAAGTGTTGACCTAGAAGACCGTTCTCGAGCCGGGGGACTCTTTGATCGCACTCTCCTTTATGGTTATGCGCTTGCCATCGTTCTTCCCCCCAGTTCCTGATCATAGTTTTTTTTTGATGATGATAGTAAGTAGGCCATAACCTTTAATGTGCTGGGCTTGAGATACGTCTACGGTCTCTCAAAAGACTAGCTGATTTTGTAAATGTTTCAAATTAAACCTCTATTATAAGCTTAAAAGAAAAGGCCCTCAATTATTAAATTAATTTAATTCTAATTTTTTGGTATTGAACACTTTTGATACGTCCCGATGAACAGTTTTGTGTCTGCATGAAGCACTCGAAAGTCATGAATTGATGAGCTTGACCTTTGCAATAACCAAAAGAATTTAATTAACACTAGATGGAATATATTTAGAAATTTGAGCTAATCTATAATATTTTTTTAAAATAAAAAGGAAAAAATTACTATTTTATAGTATTTTTCTTTATTAATAAATTTTACAAAAAGTTACTTTTGCCAAACCGTTAGTATTATCATAACATTTCAAAAAAAGGTTAATTATATAGTCATTGGGACCATACCTCCTAAGTTAGAGATGATATTAATGCTAATTGAACTATTCTTCCAAATCATGGAATATTTGATTATATAATCGAAAATATTAATGCTAAAAAATAAAATATAGGATACCTATAATTAAGATGTGGAAGATATATTCTTTGAAATCATGGAATATTTGATGTACTTAGCAAGAACATGCCATAAATGCTCGTAACAAAAAATTGCAAAATTTTATTAAAAAAATAACACGTCATCCTTATATAAATGAAATGTCATGCTCGAACACATAAGAACACAATTGAGCTGCTACCAGCCTACCAACGTATAGTTTTTTTGTGTCGGTAATTTATCATTCGCCCATTAATCTAAAACAGGCTGACTGAATTATCTGAATATATTTTAAACATTTTTAAAAAATTATGTGTGAAATATCAATCACAAAGTAGAAAGTAACTTTTTAAAAAGATGCCATAAAAACTAAATTTCCGAATGTGCACCAGCTGACAAGGAGTACATTGTTTGGTTTCTGCCAGCCAAACATGACTACTACATATTTACAATTAATATTTAATTATTGATTAATTACTAATTCTTTAATTGATAAAATGACTAATATTTTAGTTAATTTTAAGTGGTGGGGTATGGTAGAATCATTACTTGATTCTCAAAAGGTAGGTTTATTCTATAAAGTACGTTATAATTTACTTGCAATATTTGAAACTAATCTCAATTAAGAGTAATAAATAAATAATGGAGTATCATTTTTACCAATGTTGCAACTAATTTGGAACGAAAAAAATATATTTTTGTTGGAGTAGTTTTTCTCAAAGGGTAAATCAAGACAAGGGTAGAATTATATGAAAATTAAATTTAAAATTTTATTTGGAAAAATGGTATTTATTCTAATTAAAATAAAATTCAATTATCAATTTTTAATTTAAAAAAAAAATCAAAAACTAACTATAGCTTTGAGTATCAAATTTATTTATTTTTTTAAACTAAAACAAAACAAATTTATTTTGGTGAAGTAAAATGTGGTTGATATACTCTTTAGATTTTCTTTTGTTTGTCAACTTTGAAATTTTTCTACTTTAGAAAGGAGAATTGTAAATAAGATTTTTAAGGCATATGTATTAAATATAAAAATACTACTCATGTGAGATGTTATCAAATTCATCTTATCGTATAATTTCTTATCACGCACTTTTATAATTTTTTATAATGCATATTTAGAAATATTCAAATTAATATTTACTTTTAAAGCAATGTAAAAAGTAAATTGGACAAACAAAAATATAAATGAAGGCATAAAATATAACTTTTCTTCCTATAAATTTTTAATTTAATCGATCCTTTTCTACAATATGTAGGATGATTTTCTTTTATTGTAAATAAATTATTTGATCATTTTTCTAACACCCTATCTATACACCGACCTTGCTAATAGCTACTCCCTCCGTTTCTTTTTGTTTTTCCACCTTACTAAAACGGGCAGTTCCATAAGTTTTTCCACTTTAGAATACTTTCCATTTTTGGAAAGTTTTCATCCCACTTTTACCCCTTAAAACCCCACTTTTCTTACTTCACACTACTATTTAATTATTTTCTCTCTCATACTTCCAATACAATCATTACATTACACTATTATTTAATTATTTTTTCTCTCCATACTTTCAATAAAATCATTACTTCCTACTACTATATAATTAAAATAATACCCACTACCACCAAAGATTCCACTTTTCTTAATCTTGGTGAAAAACCCAAATAGGAACATCAAAAAGGAACGGAGGGAGTAACATTTAACTTTGAAAATCAATAATACTTGAAAAATCATCATCTCCATACTCAGTGTATCTAGCTCATAGAGAACTATAATTAGATTTTGAGGAGAGAAGAACGACGACAACTCATACCCATACGGGAGAGTGCGACCAAAGAGTCTTCCGGCTCGAAAACGGACTTCAGAGAAACCTGCAACTTACAGATTTGATAAGTAGAATACATACAATAATACTAGAAAAATGTAGAAGTATAAATAATGTAGCTCCTATTGCATCTATTAGAATATTGAGTAGCTTTGAGCTCACTTGAGATTTTACTTCATTAAAATCAACTATTCTTATAAAAGATCGTATTTTAAAGAGACGACATCAAAACAAGAAGCCCGTATTCTTATTGTCTCTTTATTTTGTATTAACCGGGCTATTTAACCCATATTCTCGGCTAGTTTAGTTGGAGCTGGGGTGGTTGTTCTGAAATGGCATGATCATCGTCGGATGGTATGCAGGGCATATTCCGCAAACAAAAGAACAGATGAAGTATTATTCCTTCTTAATACCTCAAAAACCATTGGGATTACAGGTAAAGAATCAGCAAAACTAACCATTAAAAACTTGAACAGCACTGACAATGGTAACCAATAGCTAGCATTCATTCTTTGCTTTTCCTCTCTGCAAACATAACATAGACAATTGAAGAGTTATCGTTCTTTCCTTCGTTCAACTTGAAACATTTCGTACTTTCAATCCTAATCATAATTCATCGAGTAACATGGTAGTACATTTTGCTTGATATTATGACTATTAAGATGTAACATGCTTGCATCCAAATAGCCGCATAATTTCAACCAACATGATCAAAGATAAAACGCATTGCTACAAAAAATTCATTCATAGCAAACATCTTAAGTCCACTGTCCTGTCATTTAAATAAAGAAGGTCGTATTTAGTTAATGAAATCCGAAACCATTACTATTTCATCAACTTTCTCCAGAGGACTACTTATCCTCTACCTCATAGTAGACTAGCAGCTGTGTAAACTCTTTAACCTAGCGACAATTACTACATGATGAATAAGTTTCCTCGTTAAGACTAAATTCATATATTTATTATTCTCCAGAATTAATTTCAGAAACTCACATGTAGCAGAAGCGTAAAACTTTTTATTTCTGAAACTTTATCGACATATTAGGCATCATTTTATTGTTTAATACCAATATTTTGAGTTCTCAAAAATGTTTAAGCATCTATTACAATGAATTTTCATTTGCCTCTTTTTCATTTGCCTCTTTTTCATTTGCCTAATGCATTGGAGTAACCTCCTTATTTTTGACACTTAAAAATTCATAGAGAAAAGAGGACTAAAACGTGAGAAAGATCACCTGGTGAAGTTTCCTTCCTTCCGGACCCAATTTTCCCTTTCAGCCCGACTTTCTTCTTGGATCGAACCTTATTTGATTTCCTATTGGATTCTTCACGAGTTCTGCTCAGAAGATCAGCATACTTATGCAATAATTTCTCTTTGTCATCCACCATGCCCAACAATTCATATGCATCTGCTACTTTCTGCACTATTGACTTCTCTGGAGGTTTACGATCAAAAGCCTCCAGGCTTTTGAAAAGCTTCAGGGCAAAAAGTTATAAATTAGGCCAGCAAGATACAACAAGAACAAGCTTAATTTTCGTTTGGACAAGATTTTAAGAGGGAAAGGAAAGGAACAGAAGGTAAAGAGAGGGAAGGGAAAGGAAGGAGTCATACAAGATGCCATATAACAATTATGATACACACATTAGCCCATTAATGTTCATATTCTCTGTCAGTATGCAAGTTTCGACAAGAAAATATCAGAAATCCTCTAAGATACCAAACCAACGCTTTATTTCTATTTAGACCATAATTGCTCCCATAAAGGTTAAAATTAGCTAATAAATGATCTTGTTTCGAATAAATGGAGTCATACAAGATGTTACATTACAATTATGATACACACATTACAATTATGATACATTACTCTCGGTATTTATACTTTTGAAGCATAGTATGACATAACTTAAGACTTGTAAAAAGTTCGGAACCATTTATGCCTTACAAAACGTGGAGATAGAGCAAAGAAGAGTATATTTTGATGTTATACCAGTAGGACAGAAAGTTCCATATTTCAATAAAATAAAATTCTAGCTTTCAGTAAAATGGAATTCCGGGTTGTACCTTGCGAATTCTTTTAAGATACCATTACTGTGATTCCACAATCTAAAATCATGACTTCTGAGTTACATGACAGATCTGTGTATATCTATATCCTTAAGAAGCATGATTTTTGCAGTGCAGAGGCAACTCATAAAAGCTTACACTTTGTTTGGATAAAGGAATTGGAAGGAAAGGTACAGAGGGATTAGGAAGGGTACAATTTCATTCGTTCTGATAAAAAAATTGGAGGAGGGATTTGGAAGGAAGGGATTAGTTCCCTTAATTTTGTTAATGACAAAATCTCTCCTTAAGTAGAAAGATTTAAATGGAAGGAAAATGGATTTTTCTTTCCTCTCCTTATAAGGGAATCTTTTCTTCTTATTCCATACCCTTCCTTTCCTTTCCCTCCCTTCCCCTTCCCTTCTTTTCCTTTACCTCCAAAGTTCTTATCCAAATATAGTGTTAATGAACCTTCGTCGACTATTTTCTTTTGTGACTTCAGGGCATCTCATATTCCCATTATGATCTCCACATACATCCATAAATTGTCAAAGGTATGGCGAAGATGGATCTAGCCCCAAGACGTGTGTAATAAATCGGCCAAGACCCGTTACTGAAACCGATAGTATGGACACTTCGAGTCAGCCCACTAACTCCCAAAAGGACGCTTCCTTTATCATTCAATAAATCAAAAGTTAATGAATTATTACCAGGGTGGCTCTATATATAGCCTAAGTCCCCTAGAGACAATTTAAATTTAGCTATTCTAATTACAAATTACAAAAGACTAATTAATATGAAATGCCGATAATGCCGTAGGACCCTTTGACCTGAGTCATGACAACGTGAAGCACCATTGAAAGCCCCTAATCAACTACTTTCAATTCTTTGGACGGAAGACCTTTAGATCATTTGACACTCAATTCTTGTCCAGAAAACAAACTTGTAAAAAGTCAATTCTAACTATTAGTTTTTCTTCCATGCCAAGCATATCACAACAAACATAAAAATGAAACAATCAAAAGTCAACAAATGCAAGTAATAGAATCAGATATCTCAATATCACAAAAAATTTCCAGCTTATAAATACTGGATTGTAGACACAATCCAAATGGCTAACTTGACAATACAATTTGCAATTCCATTGGAGTAATTTATAACATCAATCTTACTATGATAAATGACAAACATATTGTTACAGTTCACTACATGGTTCCATTCCATCCCGTAAGACTTATGACAGACATAAGGCCACATACCTTAAACTCCATTATGAGAAAGAAGAGAATAAGGTTCATGAGTAGAGTTGTGTAATGGGTCGGGGACCGTTGGAACCCCTTATCCAACCCTTAATCTCAAGGGTTTAAAAAGAATTGGGTAGAAAACGGGGCAGTTTATATGCGGGCCTTATTAATATGAGTTGGATAAGTGTTATAAGAAGGTTGGATAAGGGTTGCACCAGCACAACTGATGAAGAAGACAAAGGAGAAACAATACATGGACTCTGTTGAAGAATGCGAAGAGGAGACAAGCAGTCATGTCTAATTTTTTTTTGGTTATACATGTTCAACAATGGAGATGATATGTAGCAACAAGCTGTAATTTACTTTTCCCGCAAAGGAAAGATGGTGCCACATATCAAGCAAAGCAATAATACAAGAGTAATTTGTTTGCATAGTATGCTTCTAAACAAGGTTATTAGGATCAGGATTCTACCTAGGATCGTTGAAGGGGAAGGATCGAAATCGGTAGAATCGGATCTTAGAATCGTGTGATCCTACAAATATGCATTACTGTGCTTTATAATACTGATTAGAAAACATATTTGTTCTCATAGCAAACCCATTACCATGGACCATAATAATTGATCACATATAAAATCATTCTGAAAGGGGAAGGATGAAAGAGAGAGATAACAAAAATGTACCTTGACTAGACGATCTAACATATTGTTTCGATGATAGATTGAAATCATGAGATGGCATGCTTGCCATGGCACTGAATGAAGATCATTACCAATCTTTCTCATCCAAAAACTATGAGCTTCCTCAGCTCGGTGGTCCATATCTAAAGCTCGTATCAGCTGCTGGTATGTTCCCATTGTGTTGCCTTGACCTTTGCTTAACATCCATTTTATTACCTTAAAAGGACACAACACAGAAAACTTCAAAATGAAGAAGATAACAAATACAATTGCAATATTTTTACCCATGCCTTAGAAACTATCTAAGACTCACAAAGAATTTTGCTAGCTAACAATGTTATTTATATGTAAAAAGGTTTTTGCAATGAAAACACAAGAGACTTTGCTCATCTCCAATGTTGCATCAACGTGAGACTTGACATAATTAAGCAAAAAGAAATGACCTTGGTTCATAATACGAGTACAAACACAAAATATATTTCTAAACCTAGTAAAACAACCACCTAGATTAGTGATTCCATTCACCATGGTGTCAAGTGTGGACCATGTGGTATTGCATCCACAAAAGTTCCATCACACTTGATTTTCAAGTGGTACTCACCAGTTGATGAGAAAATGCACGCGGAAAATTCTGAACATCACTGCATTATTCATAAAAGTGTGATTGTAAACAACATACGATTCTTATTTTGTGGTTTCACACATAAACATATCCTTCCAATTCACTCCTCTTCCTCACTTAATATAAGTGCACACACACACAAGTGAAAATATTAGCTAGTACCTGTATAACTCTGTGCCATTGTTGGTTTTTTTCAAGAACCAACATTACATTCTTGAGTGCAGCGATTGGAAAATCCTTCTCCCAAGCCACCCACGCGTCAAGTGTGCCATAGATAGCTTCTTTACTATCTTCCAAATCAAAAAGCTGTAAGAACACACAAATTCAACTCGTATAGAAATAAGAGTGATCTATCATATATCCTACTCTTTGAAACATAATGTATTCCACAGGAAGTAAAACACATATGCTATACACGACATTGAAATATTATGAACAAGTGTGGGTAATCAGAACGTTAAATGAAGCATCGGGTACAAACGATCACAAGGCCCTCACTACAAAGTGGGTGAACATCAACCCTAACACAATAAAGTTACAACTACGGGTATAACAAACAATAGTTTAAAGCCAATCAAATTACTATCTCCATTTGAATAAAGAAACAATCAAGAATGATAGAAAGTAAAATCTAATTGCTAAAACTTGTCCCAATACAACAAAACAATCAAGAAACATTGTGAATTACTAACTCCATCCTTGCCTTCCTTGGGTAAAAAGTAAAAACCCTAAATAAACTATAGTTGATAAATCTAATTTTCTTTCACAAACAATTAACATTCTCAAACGAAAAAGTTGATACATTTGTCTTGTCAAGATAGGCAAAACATCAACAACACAAAAATACAAACTAAAGACAAGGAAAACAAATAACAAAAGAAACATCAAATCCTATTGCACAGACACACACCAACAATGTCCTAGATAGATTAAAAACTAAGCTCCTGTTCTGCCCAAATTACGAAAATTAATATTCAATAAAAATTTGTATTAAGCCATAAAAAATAATTTTGATCAGTGAATATAAGTTTTAGTTAGTAACAATTAGTCATAACTTACAATCGGTATAGCTCTGTTGTATTCAATAAAAAAAACTTTAATGGCAGAAATTATTTTTGTAAAAGCAAATAAGGTAGAAAAAACAGCGGAAAAATAACACCATATTCCAAGTTTTTGTAATCTTGTCACACCCGAGATGCACAGTGTCAACAGCTACACCTTTCATGTAATCATGGGACCACCAAAAACAAAGAAAACTACATACCACTGATCTCAAGTTCTCAATCGGGTACACATCCTAGTCCAATGGCCAGTTGACCACATTTACATAGGTATTTGTCTTCCATTTTGAGAAACAAAAAAAAAAAAACAATTTGTAAGCGGTATAATCCTCCAAATACTGCTACAACAATGAACCATGCCAAAATCTTGATGCCATTGGGAAAGAATCAGCTGCATCTATTACATTCCGTCATCCACAAACATTATACATTAATAGTTCTATCAATAGCCAACATTTCTTGTAAGTCTACTTTTCTACATCATTTTCGTCATCTAGAACTTCCTCAAAATTTGTGTTCCCAACTCTCCATTTTCCTTGCCGATGCATTTAGTGGTCAACAATGGACTTTGCAAAGCCAAATCAACTAAGTCTCTTTTATCTTATTGCCTTGATATGCAACTCTAGTTGCAACCCCCACCCCCCCCCCCCCCCCCCCCCCCACCCTATGTTTACACTATGAAATCAATCCCTTGGAGTAGTTACCATAAATCCATATCTAACATATGCATGGCTACAATCCTTATTAAAGGCCCTCCATTTGGACCAACATAAAAGTGTTGTTTTAACTTTAAATAGTTGTTTAAAAAATTTACCTTCAACTATAGAGGTATGATACAGTCCACAAAATCTCACTCAACCTCTCTAAATTTATAAGTCCATTCCTCTAAAAATCAACCCAGGTACTTCAAAGGCTCACCTATAGCTCGCTCGTTGAAATTGTTGTCACTAGAATATAATGATATAGCAAGATCCTTCTGGCAACCTTAGCTTCTAACTTCCATATTAAGCAAAGGCCAACACTAGTTTATTGTTATTCACTATTTCACATGCCTTATTGGGAGTTTAAGTTTCTATCAAAAGGGGGAAGATAGAGAATGAAAATTGGAAAGAATAATATGTGAAGCCTTTGGCAATTGGCACCATAGTTGAACCCAAAGATGATGAGGAGGTCAATCAATTTATTAATTTTCTTCATCTCCTTACCACTACTTAATATCAACCACTAGGCGAAGCATGTATGATTCAAGTTTTGAATGTCAACTTTTTGAAAATTTTCCATATTGTTGGTCCAATTTGAAGTGTTGATACTCCACAACATTGTCCAAGTAGCTTCTCCTTATTAAGGTTTTGAGCTACGAATCCAAATACCTTAATCCTACGTTGTATATGGTGTATGAATGATCTTGTGTCCCTTAATTTCGAGTTTTTCCAAAGATCTATAGTTCTTTGATTTCGGATCATAATAGAATATAGCAAAACGACTCATTAAATTATGTGCAACTCTTATTTATGTGATAAGAAGTTGCATATGATGTTTGCTACCAAGAGCCAATCAAAAACAATCTCTTTGTTATCACTAACAAGATTAACAAGGGCAAGGATGCGTACATCTGACACCCCTAAACTCCACCTTATGTGGGAGCCACTTAAAGGTTTTAGTGCGAAGGAATATTGGAATGTTGTTGAATGAATCTTCTAGCACCTTTTCTAACTTAATTAGAAAAAGCTTTATGGCTTGTCAAGCTAATAAAGAATAATGTCAATATATAAACCATCAAAAATAAGTACTCGAAGCGACAAACTCAAAATTAGCTTTGACCAAACACCTTACATAGTAAGCTAGATCATTCTCATACTGCATCACCAGAAAATAGCCTTTGTGCCTTTTACATAGTAAGTTCAACAATAAAGTACGCAAGTAAGAGAATTTAAAAGGAAGATATGAATGAGATCACCTCTAATTTAAACCACGATTTGCACCAATGCTCAAACTCACTACTATGCGAATATGGGCACTTAAGACCCCACCATGAGAGCAATGACTAAGTTAAAGACCTTTAAAGAAAGACGAAGCTTGCAGATATTGCAATCCCTCATTAATTGACAAACCAAGGAAGGAGAAATTCCTACGTTTCCATCAGTCGTAACTATGCCTGTTCAAAAAAAACCTAATTCGCTTGACCCGACAACCCGCATCATAAATAACGGGTCATAAAATCAAAAAAAATTATAAGTTACGGGTCGGGTCATGGGCCGCAAGATAATGAATTAAGGGTACCCATTGAACCGTTTACTGTATATTTGCATTGTCAATTATTAACATTGTCTTTTAATTTGCAAAGGATTTGGAGGTTCTTTCTACTGAAGCTATGGAAGTCTACTTTCTTATTGATGTCTTTGCAAACTCTTGATACACCTTATTCACATTATGTTCTTCGTTCAATTCACAGTCATCCACACCAATGATATTTTGCCCATTATTAACTTGCCCAACCTCATTTAGACTCTCTAACAAGTGATAACCCTTGTAATTCATTCTTTATAGTAACTTTTGGGAGGCCTTCTTTTTGTTTTTCTAAACAAACAAGTGAATTCAATAAATTCATGTTCAATGCTAAAAAATTGTCAACTATCCAATAATTTCAGGATTTTCTTGTTCAATACTCAAATGTCACAATTAAAATCGGGTACTTGGTGTCCCAACCCACTTTATCTGGATACCCGGATAAATCGGGCCGAGATACGAGCCATTAAAATAGATACCCGACTAACCCGATACACGGCTTTCTGAGTACCCGAAATGACGGGTACCCAGTTATGAACACCCCTAGTTGTAAAATCATCTTATTACTTTTATCTATTACTCCAAGTTAGAACATTTATCATATATGTTGAGCAAACTGAATGGAATAAACTAAGAAAGGAACACATGGAAGGTAATACTATTGGATTGAAAAAATGAGAAAAGAGCTCCTTAACATAAAGAGAAATATTTACACAAAAAAAAAATTAAAAAAAAAAAAAACAATTGATCAAGTAACAAGAAAAAAACTTATAAAACAACCTCAGCTTAGTCAAAATTTGATTGGCCTTCACAATTTTCAAACTAATGTGTCATTTATAGCATTCAAGGTATTGTTTCAACAAGAGAATACCCATATTTATAGCCAGTGGCTTCCAAATCATTTTCCTAATAGCAATCTATGTCCACAAAAGGTAAAATCTCAAGGCACATGAACAGTATATATTGCACGATAAATGATTGCCTAGGGAATATGAGCAATCAGTCAATCACTCGCAATCCCAAGCTAAATTTGCAGTATCAATCATTTTTGTCTAAAGCATTAAACTTCTCTCTCCTAGACAAACTAATTCGTTGAAAAACTTGAAACATGAAAAGCTTCAATCTTCAACAATGCATAAATTATCATAATTTATAATTTAAGCTCAACTTAAAAGAGTGTCGAATTTTGCCACATTTTCCAACTGCAGAGTTGTGAGGCTCCTAAAAACTCATGTCTAAGTACGCCAAGCATGACCCAGACTAATAACCGATTAAGTGTTTATCAGCGACAATTAACAACATTTTAACATATTATTCCTTGGACACTTACCAATTTTAGACTTAACGGATTAAGTATCGACTAACCGATTAAGTGTTTCTTAGAGACAATCACCAGGACCCTCACTTTAACACTAAAGAAAAACCAATGGCCTCGTAGTAGTTGAGTATGATGAAATTTAAGGGGTGTCACTCTCCATATGCTCAATGTGCAATAGGAAATGTGTGAAATGTGAATTAGTACAAGGACACACTTTAAGAATAATTAACAAAACAAGGTAGAAAAATGATTCCCCAAATTTGTTCCCCAAATCAAGCTGAACCACGAACCAAGTAACAATAGCATTATTTTTTATTTTTCTTCACAATCTAGAGCTACCAACGTGTTGTCTGCCAGTCACTTCAATAGGCAGTTATTCTTCTACAATAACATCCTGGAGGTGTAATAAACCAGAATCGTAGTGTAATGAGCACTTATTATGGTACTCCGTGTTTATTCATTAAACTTAGTATCATCAATACATGTATTTAATATAATTCATCGAACAACACTCTAGAAATGTTAACATTTTTCACCATTTTGGATTTTGGCAATATGTTCACCAAAATGAACTTCAGGTCTAGTAACTCTATGCCTCTATCACAAAGAATGTTCAAGTTAGTTAGGAAAGTATAAGAAGATTATGAAAAAATAAGAAAACTTTACTACATTTACAATTGAATCTTATGATTCTTACGATTCACTTTACCAATTCACACAATTGCCAATAAAAACTTACCGTCTTGATAAGAAATTTGGTCTTCTCTTTCCTTGTAATATGTTGTCCTATAAGAAAATTATGTTCACTACTATTTCCCCTCCTAGGTTCATTAGATGTCACCTTGCTTCGACCCTAAAAAAGCAAGGCAATAATTATAGAAAACAAAGAAATTGCTACGAGTTTATGCCCTTTGTGAAATGAGATAGATTGCAATGTACCTCAGCTTGGGGCATTGTACAAAAATATAGTTTCGGGGATCGGCATCTAACCACGCTGATCTCCGAGCTACGACGTAACTAGAAAAGAAATCAAATTTACAATTATAATCATCATTCTCTCCACAAAGATAAATTGATGACTAATTAGTAATTAGGGAATTTTATACTCTTACCACATGCCGCACCACTGATCGAAACATCAATAGTAACAGAAGTTGTTGACTTCGAGAAAATTCTGTGAAAGGAATTAAAAATTCATGAAACAATAGCACATGAAGCAATAGTATATTAAACAGTAAAATTAGGGATCAAGGTTTTCATTGAGCAGTAATGAAAGTGGAGAATGGTGGTGAAGAAGGCTGAAAATGGAGATGAGATGATGGTTGCGGCGGTGCCGCGAAGGAGGTAGATATGACGGTGGACCTACTCGCCGAGAAAACTCCGGGGCTGGACAACTAGTGGTTTCTGGTTCCAACCAGGGCAAAAGGAGCACGAATGAAATGAAGGTGGAAGGGGAAAAAACAAAATAAACACAAATTCTTAGATGAGAGATACTTCCTCCATTCTTTTTTGCTTGCAACATTGTTAGATGAGAGATACTTCCTCCGTTCTTTTCTGCTTGCAACATTGTTGACTGCGGTACTATTCATTAAGCAAATTGACTTTTATATTATCGGTAATCCAAAAGTTAAAACATAGTCATACGAGTTCTTGTTTGAATCAATTCGATCAACTAATTTTGGGGTATAACGGTTCGCGTTACCTAAAAATAGCTAATCACAACTAAGCCTTACAATTTTCATATAACACTTATATAACGATAAGGCAAATCTTAGGGTTATCGAACCGCGATATCATTTGTTACCTTCTCCAAGCTAGAGGGAACTACAATCAAAACAACGCGACAAGTAACTTTAGCAACCATCGACGATAAGTTGACATTATTCTCTTGGTTTACTAACTTTATGTATTATGACTTCCATAACAACCTAATAAGAGTACTAGTAGTTCGCACCAATCAACCGCAACAAATAGCAACCATTATTCCCAATTTAATCAACCAAAAATCACTTCCATAGTCGACTAAATCATCACCATTACTAATCATCACAACAACAACAACCAATTGACTAAGTCAAAACAACTTTATAAGATTATTTAGTCGATCATAACCAAAATATGGCATAAAACACACATCATTGGTATTTCATCTCTAAATCCAAACCCAAGTCATTTCATGTTCAAAGATAACAACTTTAAGTACTAACCATACTAAGATTCAAAGAAATTAATACAAAAATTAACATTCAACCCGTAAATTTTAAATCACACCCCAACCCCAAGTCATAAACATGCTCAATTCATCGATCAAACTATTACCCACAAAAAAATTCAATAAAAATTAACACAACCAACATCAAACTCAAAACATTTAATAAAACTCCAATTAAAACCTTAAAAAAAATAATTTAGAGATAATAAGAGATGGCTCACAATGGAGACTAAGAAAAGGGTTAAGAAGTTGGTGGTTCTTGTGGTGGTGCTGGTGTAGATGGAGCACGGTATGGTGGGGCCCAAAAAGAACGGTTGCTGCCGGTCAGAGGGGCGAAAATGCAGCAGCTGCTGCTCGTGGAGGGAGCCGGTTGCTGGCTGCTGTCGTGGGGAGGAGAAGAACGGCCGGTTCTGTAGGCTGCTGCTGGTGGTAGGCACGGTGGCGGTGATTTCTTGAGTGAACCGTGAGTGAGTGTGTGAGGGAGAAGCTTAGAGAAGAAGAGAGGGAAATGAGGAATGGGAGTGACGGCTCATATGACCAAAACTAATGGTCTCACTCAAGAATAAAACTCTAATTTATTTAATTATCTTATTTATTTATTTATTTATTTATTTATTTATATTCTCACAAGACCTAACTAAAAAAACTCACATTCGTTTTGTTTATATATTTTTAATACGATTATAGTCATATCATTCGGACCTCTTTTTCTTAGAGATCGTAACTACTTTTTTAAAATATATATATATATATATATATATATATATATATATATATATATATATATATATATATATATATATATATATATATATATATATATATATATATAACTTTTTTAAAATATATATATATATATATATATATATATATATATATATATATATATATATATATATATATATATATGTATATATATATATATATAACATTTAAATTCGTATAAGAAAGAAATTTATTAAACTAATTCAAAATAATTAAATGTATTTGCAAAATTTTTAAAAGTTATTAAAATGTTACTTAATTACGTCATTAAGTCTTGGAGTGTTACTTAGAGCCTGGTTTGAGAGATTCACCGCAGCAATGTTAATGTTTGGGTACAAGCAAAGCAATTCTGATCACAACTTATTCCTCAAGAGAAAAAATGGTCGTATTACTTGTCTGATCATCTATGTGAGTGATATGATTATTAAAGGAGATGATAAGGATGAGATTGATACACTTAAAGAACAATTGTTTTGCGAAGTTGAAATGAAAGACTTGGGGCGACTCAAGTATTTCCTTGGAATTGATGCATATGAAAGCAAATTTATCTACTTTTTTCGTGGCACCAGAGCGCAAACTCTTCTTTCCCTTGCTTATAGTCGACCCTGGTGTTAGACGGTTGCTTTGAAAATGTTATAAATAATAAGCAAACCTTTGTATATGGCAATGGACTCCTTGCTTTGAATAATCATGAAATGAACACCGTAGTGAAGATTAGTTTGCGACGATAAACATTTTGCGACGATAAACATCGCTCGGAAATCTTGATATTGATTGAAGGCGACATCGATACTTTCCTTTTGTGATATTTCCCCCACAAAGGTACTTGGGTTATGAGACCGGAAATTCACAAAGAGATACAATCAATCACATCAACCGATTAGTACATATCGATTGAACTAAACGACTTTGTGTTTTTGTAGAGATCGAAATCAGAAAAACTATAACGGAGTTGATCACTCTCCTTTACGTTTCAAGAGAATAAGAGAAAGATGACAAAATTTTTAATTCTAACAAGTGATTTGATATCCATGCACTCCCTCTTATTTATAGAGTTGAAGTGTCACATGGTTTCATCCAATCCATACATCGGTTGACGATGTAACACATTGATACATAACAACACATTAGTTCATGAAACATAACTTTGTTTCATGAACAATCACTTTGTTTCATGAACAATTACTTTGTTTCACAAAACAACTTCCAGAAACTTTCTGACTCGAAAATCTCTAAGTGCTCGAACGAGCCACCATAGTGCTCGAACGAGCAAACCACCAAAACATCAAACAGAATGTTTAGAAGCATTTTGACCTGCTTAGAGCCACATGCTCGAACGAGCATAATAGTGCTCGAACGAGCAGCCCAATGCTCGAACGAGCAACCCACATGCTCGAACGAGCATTTGCTCGTGATGCCTCGTTTTGGTTCCGATGTTACGTACTTGCTTAGTTTATGTAATACATGTTCTAAGCCTTAGATAATGTCCTACATGCTCTAAATATACAACATAAAAGAGATAAAAGAAACGAAAGAAGAAAAATATAATCAATAGAATTTAATAATTGATATATCACGTGGCAGGAACGTATCTTAATTTTTCTCGGGCCGGAGGACTCCTTTTGGCCGTACTATCTTTTAAGGGTATGAGTTGCTTCCGTCCTTCCCTTCCCATATCCTGACCATAGTTTTCTATGAGCGAGATACATTGGATATGATGATGATGTATAATATATCAATTATTAAAACTCTATCCAACTAATCTATCTCATTAATATACTACTCCCAAAACCGCCCCATTAATTATTTAACCTATATAATTTAACTTATAAGATGAAAACCATAATTTTCAACGGCTCAATAATGTTAAATTTAGGTCAAAGTTGAATTTTTTTGAGTAATGAGATTAGGAGAAATGAAAAAAGTAAAGGGGTTGATTTTAATGATGGAAATATGCTTCCACCATGACAGCACAACTTAAGTTTGGTTTGTCAACGAGAAAGTAACCTCGAGCAGCAACTTTGATACCTTAATTTTCTTTCTTTTTTCAAAAAATATTTAATTTGTGATGCTATCACTATCATATAGATAATTCTTAGATTCTATTAAGCTTTCTTTATCATGATTTTCATTTCTTGTGATTAGGATTTAACTTTAATTCATAAAATAATTGCATTAGGACTCTATTACTTTAAGTAACTAAGTTATGGTTGTCGAAGAACCAATTCAACCTAAATCTTAATTTGATGATTGAAGCCAAAGATATATTGTATAATATAAACTCTAGTTATACGACCCTTTACACAAGAGTCCTTTGGGCTAGAAGTGTAGATGCAACACGGACCTTCCTCATAAATGACGCGAAATATTCCACCTGAATTTGAGGGGTAGTTGAGATTCAAACCCTTGACCTTTTTGTCATATTGATTACTTATACCATGTCAATAAATGAACCGAAAATTATCACAAATGTTGATGTGAAAGCCGATGGTGTTCACAAAATCTGCAAATCGTTGATATGAGGCCTAAGGAACCTATTTCAGGGCATAAAGTGATTTGCGTAAACAACATACATAATAGGGATGAGTAGTGCTAAGAAATCCCTACAGTTGATACATATAAAATGTTTGATTCAAGTGACAATGCAGAACAAGCATTTTTGAGATCTAACTTATGTATGGATCAAGTTTTAGCAACAACAATCGAAGAACAGATAGAAGCAGACTTAATAATAGGACTAAAAGTCTCATCACAATCAATACCATCACGTTGAGAGTTACCATCACCAACCAAATGAACCTTATAGCGCTCAAAAGACACATCAAAATGTGACTTATGCCAAATATCCATGGATACCGGATAATACGCTTTTATCTTTTTGTCAATTGCAGGTTTCTCTTCAAATCCTACATATTTTGTTTTGTCATGTTGGACAAGGTTCTCTAAGATGCACATAGTTGCTTTGTTATTACACTATAGGTCGGGTGCTTTTTCTCTTGGAAAATCAAGTTTATTCTTTAACTTCCTTATCAATAGAATTTCTGTTATTCGCTTGGCAATTAATCTGAATTTTGGTTTTGCACTAGACAAGACTGAAAGAGGAGGCCTTGGACCTCTTAGGTTGAACAATGGAAGAAGAAGAAGTGTAAAATAATGAAAGAAAAACAGAGTATTAATCAAAGATGCAAGAACACAATGTATGAGGTATCTTATGATACCTCCCCCTCAAAAATGGTTTCTTATCATTAATGGATTCAACAATACAATAATGACTCAACCCTAACACTTGAGAACAACTTCTCAAGCTTGTGAATCCATTCAACAATGGAGTTCACACCTAGTCTAATACAAAGAAGAAGAGACTCTCTTAAGGTCCTCAAACCCTAGCTCTCTAATGTGTATAAGACTCTCTCTTAACCCTACGTGACTCCTAAGACTCTATATATATAGTCCTAAGATGTATTAGGGCTCCTAAAACAATTGGCTTAAAAGCCCACAAACCAAACATCAAAACAGAAACTGACGTTTGCCTCGCTGAACCTGGCTCGACCTCACCGCTCGATTGGACTCTACCGCTCGACCTGGTCGAGCTGCATGCTGCTACCCACTAGATTGGTCGAGCTTAACAGCTCGACTTGCTGCTACTTTGCTCGAGTGGTCGAGCCCTTTCATCTCAGCTTCAAGGCACCTCTTCCATGGTGTCTTCCCTTCACTAAGACACCCAAACCATCATCATCTTCATTGATCAACTTGAGCTGCTGCCCCATGCTTGGGCAATCATCATCTTTATTCAAGACATGATCAAAGCACTTGATCTTCGTCGTACCCACACCATGGCACCCCAAAGATCCTCCACATATGTGAGAATTGGGTCTTGCTCTAACAAAGACCACTACCTTCTGATCCTTGCCTTTTAATGTAACCAAATTTCCCCCGATAAAGTAAAGTACCCAAAAGGTTGATTTTCTTCCACCTCGATCACGAGTCCAATTTGCATCTGTGTATGCAATGAGGTCTAAGTGACCATTCTTTTTAAAACATTGCCCCACCCAATTGTTCCTTTAAGATGTTGGGATGGTTTATCTCACATCGACAAATTAAAGATTGTATGCATGCTTTATAAGCTATTAAAGACCTTCTTCCCATTTGCCATATGGTTTTGGCATAATATATATCTCATTGACTTATAAAGTGTATGCACCTCGTGTCTCCCCGTAAATATGCTGGTATTCACAATAAGTCCAGCCTAATTTAACATGAGATATCTCAAAATTCTTATAACAACATCCATATGACGTTTGTGGTATATGCATAAATCTGCTCATTATTCTAACTACATAAGGAATAGTTATGAATTGGCCATCTATGCTATCTGGCAGAGTCGGAATTCTTCGGTTTGGAGTAATATAGTGCCTTGATCTTCTTATGTTGTTCGCCGTATCCAACAGGAAATTAGACTCAAAATTACTGCCTTGCATTTCGACCTTCTTGTGCACCTGTAATCTGGTGCTGCTGTGCAATCTTGTTGCTACGCCTCTTGCTATCAACAAGCCCAAGCCCAACTTCATCACGTACCAAAGGAGGAGCAAGAAGAAAATCAGTAATGATGAGCTGGCCATTCTAGAGAATACTTCTGTTATGGAGAATGATGAATTTGTAACTGAATTGGGTAGTGGAGGGGGGTAATTTCTGTTATGAAATGTATGATGTGGCAGTATACTACTATTATAAATAAGGTAGTGCTTAATGGTGTAATCATACAAGAAATTAATAGTAAACACTGGTTGTATGGTGGAGTAAGCTGGATACTCGAATTTCTCAGCAATTATTCTTTTCTTAATTTCTTCTTTTCTTTTCTTTTCTTGCTATTTACTGATCTCTGTTCTAGGGCTCATACCAAACCTGGTATCAGAGCAATGGTGAATAATACTCAGCGTATTGATCGCCTGGAAGGTGAAATCCAAGCCATTCCCCTCCTACTCAGCTCTGAGATGGATCGGATCCGTTCAGAGTTCAACCTTACCACCCAAAACCTTGGCTCACAAATATCCACCTTAAGCCAAACCTATCCTAGCCCTGAGTGAAAAATTCTCTAACCCAGTACTACAAAACCCAAACACCACAATCCCATTAACCCACACAAACTCACCCTAATACCGACCCAAACACCACAAACACAAATCTGAACAATGGAGAATTTTCTCAGTTTGAAGGAGAAACCGAAACCCACCATGTGAATCCCGAAGAAGAAGGAGGAAACTGGAAGGGGAGACAGTTGGAATTACCTCTGTTTTACGGCGAGGACCCGGATGGGTGGGTCATCCAAGCGGAGCGATACTTCAACTTTTACGGGTTGAATGAGAAAAAGAAAGTGGAATCGGCGGTGGTAAGCTTGGGAGGAGCTGCCCTCCAATGGTTCCATTGGGAACATCAACGTCGGCCAATACGGCGTTGGGAAGAATTGAAATGGGATGGTGTTGCGGCGGTTTCGATCCGAAGCGGAGGGTAGCCTACACGAACAATGGATGAGGGTTGAGCAATCTGGAACTGTGGCTGAATATAATTTGGAGTTTATAGAGAAGGCAAACCCATTGGGAGAAATACCAGAAAATTATTTAATGGGGGCATATTTTAAAGGTTTGGAGGAGCAAGTAAGGAAAGAGTTAAGGCTCTTTGCACCAGTCAATGTGGACCATGCTATGTCCCTTGCTGAACAAATAGACCAAAAGAATTTTATACCACCAAATTACCCAAATACCCACAAAAGCACTCCCACCCACCCACGACACGTGTCAAGTGTCAGGACAACCCCCGTACAAATGTTCCCTCCTAAAAACTCACCTCATCATTCCCATACCCACAAAAATCAATACCCACCCAACAAAAATAATTACCAGCTTATTCCCACAAAATACTCCAACCCACAAAACCACCATTATAACTCCACTCAAAACCCATATCCTGGAAAAATGAAGATCACCCATAGAGAGATGATGGAGAAAAGGGCAAAGGGTCTTTGCTTCACTTGTGATGAGAAGTGGTCCCACAACCACCAGTGCAAAAATAGGCGTGAGTTAAACGTCATCCTGGAGGCCGGCGAAATAGAGGGCGAATTGGAGGAAGGTGAGGCCGAAACTAGTGAAGAAGATCCTTTAACCATGGCGATAATTTCCTTGAGTTCTGTGGTTGGACTATCCCAACCGCAAACTATGAAGATGAA
This sequence comes from Amaranthus palmeri, assembly GCA_019776075.1. NCBI lineage: Eukaryota > Viridiplantae > Streptophyta > Magnoliopsida > Caryophyllales > Amaranthaceae > Amaranthus > Amaranthus palmeri. The sequence continues at coordinate 418,126 of JAAKBH010000031.1, read as the reverse complement.
AGGAGAAATTCATGGTCAAGAAGTAGTGGTGATGGTGGACTCTGGAGCAACCAACAACTTTATTTCAACCTCGACCGTCGAAAGATTAAGGTTGAAGCCTGCTGAGGGAGATCGTTATGAGGTTATTCTGGGCAACGGTGAGAAAATTTATGGGCGAGGGAAATGCAAGGGGTTAGTAATGAGCATTCAAGGGGTAGACATAGTAGAGGATTATTTAATTCTTGGGATGGGGAGTACTGATATTATCCTGGGAATGCAATGGTTGGAAAAATTAGGTGAAGTGGTGACCAATTGGAAGCAACAAATCATGAAATTTTGCTGGGAAGGAGTAGAGAGAACGTTAAGAGGTGACCCATCCTTAAAACGCTCTAAATCCACACTGAAATGTTTAAGGAGAACGTGGGGAAAGGCAGACCAGGGAGTTTTGGTGGAAATTAATCTTGTTGAACCTACTGAGGCGAGTTTACTACCCATTACTGAACCTTACCAAACTCTTATAGCAACCTTCCAGGAGGTGTTTTCTGAACCACAAGGCCTTCCGCCTATTCGAAACAAGGCACACGCAATTAATTTGAAGGAAGGGACAAGCCCGGTTAGTGTTCGTCCTTATCGCTACCCCCAGATTCAAAAAGACGAGATCGAGAAGATGGTTAAGGATATGTTGGATGCCCACATCATTAGGCCATCGACGAGCCCTTTTTCTAGCCCAGTCCTTTTAGTCAAGAAGAAGGACGACTCATGGAGGTTCTGTATTGATTATAGAGCCTTAAACAAAGTCACCATTCCAGATAAATTTCCTATTCCGATAATCGATGAGTTGCTCGACTGAGTTGCACTGGGGCGCGTGTGTTCACAAAATTAGACTTAAAATCCGGGTATTTCCAAATCCGTATGAAGGAGGGTGATATTGCTAAAACGGCCTTCCGCACTCACGAGGGGCATTACGAATTCATGGTCATGCCCTTCGGGCTCACCAATGCTCGAGCAACCTTCCAGTCACTAATGAACCAGGTTTTTAGACCTTATTTACGTCGTTTCGTACTAGTATTTTTTGACGACATATTAATCTATAGTCGAACGGAAGCAGAACATGTCAAGCATTTGAGCATGGTCCTTACCATACTCAGAGAGCAGAAGCTGTTTGTTAATAGAAAAAAGTGCGAAATTGGTGTGAACACAGTGTCTTACTTAGGGCATGTTATTACTGGGAAGGGGGTGTCTATGGATATGGAGAAGGTATCGGCTATGTTGTCTTGGCATTTGCCTAAGAATTTAAAAGAATTAAGGGCATTTCTTGGGTTAACAGGCTATTACCGAAAATTCATTAAGGGGTATGCTATGATAGCTAAGCCACTCACAGAGCAGTTGAAGAAGGATGCGTGGGGGTGGACCGATGATGCCACGGTGGCCTTTGAAAAATTGAAGGAGGCACTAACCCAAGCCCCTGTATTGGCTCTTCCTAATTTCTCCAAGCAATTCATTGTGGAGACGGATGCCTCTACTGGAGGTCTTGGAGCAGTTTTGACACAGGAGAATCACCCAATTGCATATTTCAGTAAAACATTGGGAAGTCGAGCATGTTTGAAGCCTATATACGAGAAGGAGCTAATGGCGATCGTTTTCGCCATTCTCAAATGGAGGCACTACTTACTTGGGCGAAAGTTTATTGTGAAAACGGATCAAAGCAGCCTTAAATTCCTCTTGAGCCAACGGGAAGTTGGGGATCGAATATCAGAAGTGGCTTATGAAGATAATGGGATTCGATTTTGAAATTTGGTACAATCCGGGAGTTTCGAACAAGGCAGCAGATGCGCTGTCCCGCAAAACTGATGCTGAAGTCATTCTCAGCTCTTTATGTACTACTCACAGCATTGATTGGGGATCCTTGGATGAGTCAGTGAGAAAGGATGGGTTGCTAGGGTCCGATTATCAAACGCCTGGAGGCAGGAGAGGAGGTTCTACAAGGATTTTCTATGGTACATTCGCAGCTACGTTACAAAGGGAGGTACGTCTTACCAAAAAATTCACCTCTCATTACTGCTTTACTATATGAGTATCATGACTCACCTTTAGGGGGACACATGGGGGAGCACAAAACTTATTCAAGAATAGCTGCGGAATGGTTTTGGGAAGGCATGAGAAGGCAAATCGTGGAATATGTGAAAAATTGCGGAGTTTGTCAAACTCAAAAGACATCCAACCTGAGTCCAGTAGGTTTGTTGCAACCAATTCCGATACCCAATCATGTATGGGAACACGTGACGATGGATTTCGTGGAGGGTTTGCCCAAATCACAAGGGAAGGATGCGATTCTTGTTGTGGTGGATCGACTCACAAAATACGCTCATTTCTTGAGCCTAAAACACCCTTATACTGCCGTTACTGTGGCTGCCTTATTTGTGAAGGAAGTAGTACGCCTACATGGGTTTCCAACATCAATCATTTCCGATCGCGACAAAATTTTTATGAGTTCATTTTGGAAGGAGTTATTTAAGGCTCCAAGGGACGTGGTTAAAGCGTAGCACCGCATACCACCCCCAAACGGATGGCCAATCGGAGGTAGTCAACAAAACCTTGGAGACCTATCTAAGGTGTTTCATTAATGGGAAGCCAAAACAGTGGATGCAATGGTTGCACTGGGCTGAGTATAGTTATAACACAGGCCACCCACTCCGCCACCAAACTCTCTCCTTTTCAAGATCTGTATGGGCGAATTCCACCTCATCTATCTCGTATAAACCCCGGTGACACTATGGTGGGAAGTGTAGAAGCTCTGCTTGTGGAGCGTGATGCGATATTGGATGAGCTTAAATTCCATCTCCTTAGAGCTCAACAGGTCATGAAGGCTCAAGCTGACAAAAAGAGGCGCGACATATGTTACAAACCTGGAGATTCTGTGTATGTAAAGCTACAACCCTATAGACAGCGCTCATTGGCTCGTCGCAGCAATGAGAAACTGGCTCCAAGGTATTATGGACCTTATACAGTGTTGAAACGAATTGGTCCGTCTGCTTATGAGTTAAAACTCCCTGCTCACAGCCGTATTCACCCGGTCTTTCATGTCTCCCAATTGAAATTGGCTAGTGGCACTCATACCCCTTTGGAGTTACCATCACAACTCTCTGAAGAATTGGAACTACAAGCCGTGCCTAAGAATCTGCTGCAGTGGCGGTATAATATAGCTGGGCAACTGGAAGTACTAGTACAATGGGCTGATTTACCAGAATCCGATTCCACTTGGGAAGATGCCTCACTCTTGAAGACCTTGTACCCAGAATTCCACCTTGAGGACAAGGTGTTGCTTCTAACGGGGGGTATTGCTACGCCTCTTGCTATCAACAAGCCCAAGCCCAACTTTATCACGTACCAAAGGAGGAGCAAGAAGAAAATCAGTAATGATGAGCTGGCCATTCTAGAGAATACTTCTGTTATGGAGAATGATGAATTTGTAACTGAATTGGGTAGTGGAGGGGGGTAATTTCTGTTATGAAATGTATGATGTGGCAGTATACTACTATTATAAATAAGGTAGTGCTTAATGGTGTAATTCATACAAGAAATTAATAGTAAACACTGGTTGTATGGTGGAGTAAGCTGGATACTCGAATTTCTCAGCAATTATTCTCTTCTTAAATTCTTCTTTTCTTTTCTTCTCTTGCTATTTACTGATATCTGTTCTAGGGCTCATACCACTTGTTTCCTTGCTGCTTCACCTATGTTGCTGCTGGTTTTGTGGTTTGAGTTCAGGACTGCTTAGTATGTGCAGGTTCTCTTTCCCCCCTGTCTTAGCCTGAGGTGTAGATCATGATGCTTGACTGATTTGTTGCTGCTGGTTTGAGAGTCATGGAGCTATGTTTGTGCTGGTTCTGCTGAGTTGTTTGTTCTGGTTTGCTCCTGATCTGCTCTGCTTGCTGCTTGCTGCTTGCTGCTTTCTGTTCTGGTGTTTGTATGCAGCTCCTCGACAGTCCTAATGCCCTGCTTGCTCCCTGATCTGTATTGAGTATGCTATGTGTTGGTTTGAAGGCTTTTCTGTTGCTGGTTGCTGCGAATCCTGCTGATATGCTAATATATCCGTGAATATGCTAAGCTGATTTTGAATGTGAGACTAGGGTATGGGTATTTCTGCTGTGCTGGGGGTGCAGTTGCTTGATGATCTCTTGTCCTCTTAGCTGATATTTGAAGTTGTTGCCTGCTGGTTTGTGGAGTTCATTGAGGATTGCACTCAACATGCTTGCAGCTGCCTGCTGATCTGCTGAAGCTGCAATTTAATGAGCACTTCATGCCTTGTCTTTACTGCTTCATCTTGCTGTGGATTCTGTCATGCTGTTTGCATACTTGCTCAATATTCTGCGTACCTCTGTGTTATTGTATTGGCCGAGTTGATAGCTTTTTTCTTTGGTATAGCTCTTTTAGCTTCTTTGTTCAGCTTTGGATATTTGCTAACACTATGGTGTTGGATGTTTTAGGCCTCGCATTTCTCGTATGCACATGAAGAGTGGAGCGGGTCAATCCTTCATAGAAGGTGGACCTCATTGCCACACTGATGCAAGTAAGAAAAGTTGAGGTTTTTTCCTAGCCTTGATGTATTTTGTTTTTTCTGATGATTTATGTATGAAAATACGAGGGAAAGGGCAAGAAATCAATAATATTGCAGTAGGTGCACAAAAAGGTGTAGAAAATAAGAAATTCAAAGAATATGTATAATAAATATGACTACAAAATTTAATTTGCTTTAAACAGAAACAAATTATATATATTTACAAGTATTGATAAGAATATAAATAACTAAAACTTTATTAGCATAAATTAAGTCAACTGTATCCTTCAAGAGCTTGTATGAATAACTTGTTGAGATATATACAAGGCTAGCTCAGCTTTGTGGGCAGACCATAAGTCTTCTTCAGAAACTTTGCTGCCACTTCATCGTCTCGGTGGCAGAGAACTCGCAAAAGTGTATTTGGTTCAGTTGCATCCCACTCTCCGGTTGTCGGAGGCAAAGGTAACCTAGATTTGGCTGCAGAATCATAATTTTCCATAATCGTTTGCTTAAATCGCTCGATCAAGCTATCGGAGTCCATGCGTAGAAGAGGGAGGATCGTTCTCAAATTACTTGCGAATCTGTCGATTATTTCCGATGGCAAACCATCCCCGTTGGACCAAAATAGATCACATAGGTTCTTGAAATCTTCTTCTATGATGACGGAGTCTTGTATTGTGAACGCGCGAGAAGGGCCTCCAGCGAGCAAAACTAACAAAAACCCGTCGAATGAAGCTTTCATAACCTCGGTTATGAGACGAGTTCTGACTCTATCATGCACTGTTGTTGCAATAGTTTCCAAGTAATGGTCAAGCTCCTGGAGGAAAGGTTCTATTCTAGATGAAGAAGCGTCGCCCACATATAAAGCGTTCCATAAAACATGATTCAGCTCATGAAAGATGATCTTGTAGCCAGTCGACTCACAGAGTTGGTGGATCGCTTCAAAAGAAGCGGAAACGGAGAGTTCGAACTTTGTCCCTATCCCTTTACCATCGACTTCGGTAGATCCTGGACTTTTAAGGTAGGTAATGGTCTTTTTCTCCAACGCATCAACGCCTGAGTGAATCCGCTGAATTGAGTTGATACGGACACATAATTGTGATATCCCGAAAAGATCATTCACATTTGTACTTCCAACCTGCGATCTTCTTCTCATTGGTATTTGCGACTTTTCCTTCTTTTTGAAGAATTTAGAGCCAGCTGAACATCTGGTTAAACCAGGCAAGCTTGGTAGGTAATTTTTTCGAGTCCCTGAATATGAAAACCGAAATAATAAGTTCGTGATTGCTAACCACTTTTAAGTATAAAAAAAAGCTATGTAATTGTCCGTGACATACCACAGCCAGATTTCGCCTTCAGGATGTAATGTTGCAAGCATCTGTCCAGACTATTGGTCAATTCAGTAACCAAGGCTGGCTGCATAGGTATCGGTAACAGGAAAAATGCTTCTAAAGTTTCATCAACAATACGCAGAACTTCTATAGCAGATGCGGCAACTCGGTCTTTGTTAGCTTGCACATTCCAAACCTAGAGAGAACAAACACAAAGAAAGAAAATTAAAATCAATATGGCAGAATGTCAGTGGTGAAGAGTCCCTCGACTCGAGAAACAATAAGAGAAGTTTCTGCAACAGATAGGACCGTGAGGCTGAAGCAAACTCAATTTTGTGTACAATGCAATTAAGCTTATTTTGGGATCAAATTTTTGAAATTTTAAGTACCTCTTGTTTAAGATAGTTGTCAACCCATTCTTTCAGTCGCTCAACTCTTGTCTTAATCCATGATTTTACCAATGTTCCTATAATAGCTTCAGTGTCGTATGGAGGCATTTCCTTGATTATCGATTTCCCACCATCATCACTTTCCACAGCATCCTCCACTGCGATTTGTACAAGTTGCTTTTCCAGTCTATCAGCAGCCAATAGTACTTGCACAGCGTCAGGTGTTAACTCACTAATGCGACCAACAAACTGCTTTAGCTCATTAGCAAAACAACCATGAAGGGTAGCAACAGCAACACCAGATGAAAGAGGGTTCCATCTTTTGAATACAGGGCTATAAATTTCCTTCTCATTAAGCGCTAAATCAGTAACTTCTTGGGCAAGGAGAGAAAGAACAGGTATCGGATTATGCTGATGCTTAGAAGACTGCTTGCTCATATTGATCTTCTCCATTTTCTGTGTTACAGGAACAAACTCTTTGTTAAGTATAGAGCTCACTAGCAACGGAACGTGTAAAAGCTAGAAAATCATGGATAATCATCATCATCATCATCCCTAGTGTATCCGGTCATATGAGCGGGGTCTGGGAAAGGAAGGATGACGGCGACCCATACCCATAAAGGAGGATGCGGCCTAAGAGTCCCCGGCTCAAATTTGGTCCTCCGAAGAAGTTCTTGCATTTACTTGCCAGCCTGCACCATATGTTCTTCCTACATTATAAACAATGCTATAAATAAATGAAGTTATAAGTGAAAACCTGAGCAAAAGCAGTCCGAACAGATGACCTAATGTAGGTTTCAACCCTATCACGGGCCACATTAACCTCTTTCCGCTTCTTGCGATACTCCTGAGAGATGTCCTCCACCAGTATTTTAGCTGAGGTCACAGCTAAAGTAGCAATACTTTGCATCAACTCGACATTCCCATTTCTAAATGTATCATGGTAAGTTAATAACTGTTTCTCAGACCACCCCAAAATTTCACTTAATGAAGAACTTAAAACCTTAGTATATTCTAGATCTTTTACAGTCTTGGCATCATTTTCAACTTGTGTTATAAGATTGCTTGCTGCAAACAGGAGATCGTCTTCGATTTCACCAGTTTCTACATAGTAATGAAACAGAACCCATAAAAAGCAAATGTTATGCAATTCTTGATTCATGCCAAGAATAGCCCAAGTCTTCTTGATAAGTTCTAAAACCTCGTCAACATCTTCAATAATAGAAGTCTCATCATCCACATCGAAACAAGCCTCTAGAAGGACTTGATATAGTTGAATATTTAGTGGAAACCCATCTGCCCAATGGCACATATTTGAAGGCTGGTCATCAAAGGATCTACATGCCAGAGTCATAACCACAGTTCGTAGGACCTGCATAGACTCGGTATTCTTTCCTGTCTCCAGAGGTCTTTCAGACGCACTTTGAATTATCTGCTTTAGCTTCTGGGCAGAAGCGTCTGACTTATCCAAGGGCACATGAGGATAAAGGAGGAGCCCAGCTTCAAGCATCTTCAAGCTTCTCTTCTTGAAAGCCTCAAACTCTTGCTGGTTTGAAAAATCAGACGGTTTTAACTGTTGTAATAGCTCCAACGGCAGTACGATTGACTCTACCCGTCTTCCTAGCTGATAAATTGTTATGAACCAAAGATAAATTGTTATTAACCAAAAATAAATTTAAGTTGTTTATAATAAAAGTTATCATAACATCCACCCACAAACTGTACACCCAAAGTATCAAAAACTTTAGCCATTGTAACAGCACAAACTTATATCACTTGTAAGTTGCAACAACTAAATTTCAAATGTTCCTACAAGCATGAAAGCACTAGAACAATCCTTCCTACCATATACATCCACCTACCCCCTAATTCGTTGTTTTTGATTCACGGGTAGGCTAGAGAACCCTACCTTCAAGCCTAACCCTCTAGAAAGAACAAAAACCGTCCGTAATGTGTCAATGTTACTTAATGAAAGTACTAAGCAATATCACATGATCCACTAATCTCCTTGCAAATAGCCAAACAAAAAAAAGCAAATTATGGCCAACTTTGGGCTATTTTAGGGTCAGTTTTGGCGAGTCGTGAATCCTAAAGGCGAATTAACTGGCGAAATGTTACACTGGTACTAATCACTAAAACAACACAATTGCAATTCCAAGAACAAACTTTGACTACACTTATCAATCAAAAAACAAAGAAAGAAAAAAGACTACAACAGTTATAAAATACTTTTTTATTATTTTAACTGAGACCAAAAATATATACTTTAATATTATTATATGAAGTAGCAATTAATACAAAATATAATTTTGTTTTGAGAAAGACATTGCAACATATGACACATGACACCTCACCACCAAGATATAAAACAAGAATAGTTATCTATTAAAAAAATAAAGGAATAATTGAAAATTAATAGAAAATTCAAAGTAGGCATTGAGAATAATCACCAGTTCACCAATACAATCAAAATCAAGATAACATGTAATCACTACCATTAAAAAATCCACCTTAAAAATCAAGAAAATCGATTCAAAAAAAATCAAAATTACTAATTCAAATTCCTACAAGAAACCCATAGAATAAAATCAAAATCTCCACCAGAAAATTGCAATTAATTATATTTTCTATTTCTTATTTTCATAAGTAAATTTCTAATTCTTTAATACCATACATATTTCAATTTTTTTTATAGAATATCAAATTTGCTATAAAAAGAATAACATGGGTATAGTATTATAATTTTGCACAAGTATATGACAATTAATCAACCAATTGATGTTAAATTCAAAAATAATAAATTTCCTGAAAAGATTAAAGAAAAGACCCAGAAAACAGACCTGACCAGCAGCAATTCTAAGAAAAGCCCTACGAACCCTAGAATCAGTCTGTTCAGAAACCTTCATTTGAACCCTAATCAATTCTCCAACAGTGGCCGCCTTTTTCTGTGCACTTCTTTTCCCACTACTGATTCCAAGTGCTTTCTTCACTTTACTCGCCGCAGCTGACGTCAGAGACCTCTGCAAAGACGGAGAAGTCGTAAGTGATGACGTACCATTCCTTTCTCTTTCCGTTGACGAACTCCTCTCTGATTGCGGAATATAAGTCAAGGGTTTTGACCCAGTCGAACTTCGACATGCTCCGATTAAGATCTCGTAGGCTGTTTCTCGGAGGTCCGATTGTGAAATTTTCCCACCCAAATTCCCAATTGGATTCTGCATTTTTTCCATTACCATTAAAGTGCTTGTTACTGTGATTTTTAGTGGGTTTTGTTGGCAGAAGAAAGTTTGTGTTGGTGATAAGGATAATTCGATGCTTTGCTTTGAAGAAAAAATGGTGGGTAGAGAGAGAAAATAAAGAAAAGTAGAGAGAAGAGAAAGGGGTTTAAGGAAATTGAGGAAGAAATAGTGAATAGAGAGAGGATGGAAAATCAAAAAAAGTAGGCGTTGGTTTGATTTGATTTATTCAACTTGAAATTGTAGGCCTAACAGTATTGAGTATCCAACTGGAGTATTGGTTTATCAAGAATTGTTATGTATATTTAGATGTAAGTCTCTCAAATAGATCAGGTTGGTTTAAGTTTGAGTTCGAGTCATATATAAATATGTCAAAAAACCCTCGATCTAAATTCAACTCATTTAATTAATTGGGTCGAAAATCAGAATCTTGACCCGACCTGCAACAGATCAGGTTGACCTGATTTCAACCACTTAACCCGTTTATAATATTTTTATATTCGTTTTAATGTTTTTAACGTTGTTTAAATCTAATTTTTTTTAGGCTTTAATTTTAACTTTATGTTTTTTATGTTGTTTATTTTGTATTTACTATGAAAAATAAGAAAAATATTAAATGAACTAAGTTTAGCTTATACTTATTGATTTAACCCGAAATTAACACACTTAATTAAGTGGGTTATACAGCTTTTTTCAGGTTGAAATTTTTGACCTGAACCTAACCCATTTAATTAATTGGGTCAAAAATCTCAACCCAAACACACTTATTTCGGGTTAGGTTCAGGTCGGGTCAACTTTTGCCATCCCTACTTGGGTGTTTTCAATTTGAAATTTTTGGAAAGATATTTTTAAATAATTAGAAAAATTATTTATAATATTGTTTCCGTTTCATTGATTTTTGTCTCATTTAATTTAACTGTGTTGAAACATTGATATCTCTTATTGTGCATAACTCATCATCATCATTATCATACCCAGTGTATTCTGCCTATAGAAAAACTACGAGCAGGGTCGGGAAAGGAGGAAAGTGTTAATTTATACCCATAAAGAAGAGCACGACTAAAGAGACCCTCAATTCGCTAGAGATCAAGAGAAGTTCATGCAATGAAAATGAATGAGTGAACGCGAATCTAACTCTGCAAGTCTGCATTATGATCACACAAGCGAGACCCTTAAACATAAAAGGAACACATAAAATAAAGATAAATAAAATGAATAGAAATAAAAAAAATATCATCATCATACCCAGTGTTCCCGCACATAGATAAATCTATGGTCAAGGTCCGGGGAAGGAAGGTCGACGGCGTTTCATATCCATAAGGAGGGCGGTCACAAGAGTCCTTCGGCTCTAGAGGAGTCTTCAACGATAGGACCTGCAAATATTCGAAAACCTGCAAATTTAATAATGTAAAAAAATACAAGTAAAAAAAATAAAATAAAATAAAATAAAAATAAAAACGAGTAAAGCCTAGAGAACAAGAACATTAACAGGTAATCGAAAGGAATTATTAGTTAAAAACAAAAATAAGGTGCCTCCAACTACCCATATTCCTGGTCAGTAGGTCAGGTCCTCGAGTTAACTCTTACAAGTTAACTTTTATTTGCTCTTTTCAAATTCGTCTAGATTTTCATCGACTTCTCTTATCCTCTATTATGATGATTTCTATCATCCTTATAGGGGTGTCAAAAGTCTTTCTAACCATCTTAATCTATTTTCACAAATTTTTACTGAAATAAGAACAATGTTTAGTTTCTCTCTAAACACTTGATTCCTTATTCAATCCAACAATGTGTGGTCGTATACGTATTTATGTATCTTTGATGGCATTTCCGATGAGTATGCCACATCATCTTTTTAATGTTAAGGAAGAGGAGCCGAATAAAAGCGGCAAAAGACGAAGCATTCGGTTGCACGGGTGTGACTTGATAAGCATTGTTTAATGCTTGTTTAAAATTGTTGGGTTATTCCCTCCCACTTGGAGGAAGAGTCCAATTAATATTTTAATTGTCTGGGCTTTAAAATATTATGGACTTATTAGGGCTTTAATAATAATAATAATAAAAGCCTAAAAATTAGGAACTATAAAAGCCTAAAAATTAGGATCTCTAAAAGCCTAAAAATTAGGAGATAAAATCCTAAAATTAGGTAGGAGCTTTTTCTATATAAGGCAATTGAGAATAGAATCTCATACACATCAAACAAACACATCTCACGCACAAAATCAGAAACTGCGGCAGAGAAAGAAAAAGGTGCGACGTGAGTTTTTTCGGCGATCCGATCGAAGGCCGTTCGTACTCCGATTTTCGTCAAATTTTGACACGGTGTTCCTGCCTACCCAACCTACATATTCAACGGTTGGATTGTCGTTTTGTGCACTGTAAGTGGGTAATTTGTTTTGCCCTAATTTTAACCCTAATTATTATTTTACCACTTTTGAGTGAAGTTTTAGGGTTGTTTGGTGTTTGTATTACCTCTAGTATTGTCTAGAGAGGATTTTGGGTGTACATATTAATTTTATTGGTAATTAGTGGAAGAGTGTGGTACCACTTACGGATTACGGTCCCGTGGTTTTTTCCCGCATTGGGTTTTCACGTAAATATTGTGTGTGTTTTATTTTCCGCATTTTTACTTTATTGCGTCTGATTGTGGGATTATTATTGTTATTACAATTGGATTGGTTATTTTTCTCATCTAATAACACAAAGGGAGAAAGCGTGTGTGTTATATCGACACTTTTCTCAACATAGTGGTATCAGAGCTTGGTTATATTTTCTTGGGTGATATTCTTGTGTTGTTTTATGATGGATGAAAAATCTAGTATGCACGGTATGATTTATTTGGACTCTACCAATTACGCTGTGTGGAAAACTAAGATGGAAGATATTCTTTATGTGAAAGATTTGTATGAACCAATCTTAAATGAGTCTATGCCCACTGGTCAAGATGAAAGTAAATGGAAAATTTTGAATCGGAAAGCGGTAGGAACCATTAGACAATTTGTTGATGTTAGTGTGCTCCAACATATTTCCAATGACACGAATGCTTATGAATTGTGGATGAAACTTGAGGCTATGTATGAGAGGAAGAACGCCTTAAGTAAAGCGTCATTGATGAGAAAATTGGTAAAGCTAGAACTTCACGATGGTAATAGCATGGTAGTACATTTGAATGATTTTCAGGGTTTGATTAATCAGTTGTCTGCAGTGAAAATGTCTTTAGATGATGAGTTGCAGGCACTATTGCTACTCTCCTCATTACCAGAGAGTTGGGACACACTATTTGTATCACTTAGCAATTCTGCTCCTGATGGTAAGCTGACGATGGAGAGTGTCAAAGCTAGTCTGTTGAATGAAGAGACTAGGAGAAAGGAGATGGGTTCCTCCAATCATTCTGAAGCTCATTATGTTGCGCGAGAGTCTAACAGGGGGAGAAGTAAAAGTCGAGCTTCTCAAGGTAGAGACAATTCCAGAGACAAGTCTAAATCCAAGAGTAAAATTATTTGCCATTACTGCGAAAAGCCGGGTCATATTAAGAGGTTCTGCAGAAAGATGAAAAGAGACAAGTCAAAAGATAGAAAGGGTGATTCCTCTGAATCGAAGTCTGAAGAGAAAAATACTACAGCTCTAGCAATCAGTGATGATGATTTGCTCTTTATTGGCGATAAACAGTGTTTGAATGTAGCTGGGGATGACTGCAATTGGGTGATTGATTCGGGTGCTTCGTATCATCTTACTCCGCATCACGATTACTTCTCATCCTACACTAGTGGTGATTTTGGTAGTGTTAGAATGGGGAATGATGGGTCATCCAAGGTCGTTGGCAAAGGCACTATTTGCTTGGAGAGTTCCACCGGTTGCAAGCTAGTTTTGAGAAATGTTAGACACGTTCCTGATATCAGATTGAATCTCATTTCTATAGGTCGACTTGATGAAGATGGTTACTTCAGCCACTTCAATGATGGTAAGTGGAAGCTCTGCCAGGGGAATCTTATAGCGGCCCGAGGTAAGAAGCAAGGCTCTCTTTATATGATGCAAGCGAAGGTTTGCACGGGTGAGGTAAATGTTGCAGATGAATGTTCTAGTGAGTTATGGCATAACAGACTTGGTCATATGAGTGAGAAAGGTATGCAGATGCTCTCTAAGAAGCAATACCTTCCTGATGTCTCAAGTACGTCTCTTAAATCCTGTGTTGATTGTTTAGCTGGTAAACAACATAGGGTTGCTTTTCATTCTCGCCCCCCATCTAGGAGAAAGTATCCTCTTGATCTTGTCCACACTGATGTATGTTCTATGGATGCTAAATCCCATAGTGGTGCTCTTTACTTTGTTTCCTTTATTGATGATTATTCTCGAAAAGTGTGGGTTACCTTGTTGAAAACCAAGGATCAGGTACTTTCTGCTTTCAAGGAGTTTCAGGCTAGAGTTGAGCGAGAAACAGGTAGAAAGCTCAAGATTGTGAGAGCTGATAATGGTGGTGAGTACAGAGGCCCGTTTGAAAGCTACTGCAAGAGTCAAGGCATCAAGCTTGAGAAAACAGTTCCAAAGACACCTCAATTGAACGGAGTTGCAGAGAGGATGAATAGAACAATTGAAGAAAGAATTCGATGTATGCTCTCTCATGCAAAGTTGTCCAAGTCTTTCTGGGCTGAGGCATTAGTTACAGCTGTATACTTGATCAACCTTTCACCTTCAAATCCTCTTGATGGTGATGTTCCTCAGAAAGTTTGGACCGGTAAAGATGTCTCCTACAAGCACTTGAGGGTATTTGGATGTCGTGCTTTTGTTCACATTCCTAGAGATGAGAGATCCAAGTTAGATAAGAAGACAAAGCAGTGTATATTTTTGGGGTACTCTGAAGATGCTCTTGGGTACAAGTTATGGGATCCAGTAGATAGGAAAGTTCTCAGAAGCAGAGATGTTGTGTTCTTTGAAGATCAGACTGTTGAAGATTTTGAAAAGCCAAAGCAACAAACATCCTCTCATACTCCTATCACTTTTGATCCAGTCTTACCACAGATGACTCCTAGAGTTGAAGGGGGAGATATTCAGCATGATGATGACAATGATGGTGATGATGATCGTGATGATCAACCTGAAGTTGAGCCACCAGTTGTTGAACCGCAACCACAGCCTGATGATGTGAGAAGATCTACCAGAGGTCGACATCCTTCTATGAGGTATCCTACTACAGAGTTTGTGTTACTTACTGACGGGGGAGAGCCAGAAGACTTTCATGAGGCTATGTCACATGAGAAAAGTAAGGAGTGGTACAATGCCATGCAAGATGAGATGAATTCCTTGCATGAGAATCACACTTATGATCTGGTAAAGTTGCCTAACGGCAAACGAGCACTCAAGAATAAGTGGGTGTTTAAGCTGAAGCCTGGAGAAGATGGTCAACCACCTAGGTTCAAGGCTAGGATTGTTGTGCGAGGCTATGAACAGAAGAAGGGGATTGATTTTGATGAGATTTTCTCTCCAGTGGTGAAGATGTCTTCAATCAGAGTTGTACTTGGTTTGGCTGCCAGCATGAATTTGGAAATTGAGCAACTTGATGTGAAGACTGCTTTCCTCCATGGTGACCTAAAGGAGGAAATTTACATGGAGCAACCTGAAGGCTTCAAGGTCAAGGGAAAGGAGAAACTTGTGTGTCGCTTAAAGAAGAGTTTGTATGGTCTTAAGCAGGCGCCTCGGCAATGGTACAAGAAATTTGAGTCATTCATGATTGATAATGACTTCCACAAGACATATGCTGATCATTGCGTGTTTGTGAAGAATTTTGCTGAAGGTGACTTTCTCATTCTCTTGTTATATGTTGATGATATGTTGATTGTTGGTCGAGATCCCAACAAGATTGTTGACTTGAAGGCTAGTTTGAGCAAGTCCTTTGCTATGAAGGACCTTGGCCCTGCAAAACAAATTTTAGGCATGCGTATTTCTCGTGATAGGAAAAATAAGAAATTGTGGATATCACAAGAGAAATACATTGAAAAGGTGCTGAAAAGGTTCAATATGAACAATGCTAAGCCTGTGTGTTCTCCACTGCCAGTGCATATGAAATTGAGTTCCGAACAATGTCCTACAACAGATGAAGATAAGAAGAAGATGAAAAGTGTGCCTTATTCATCCGCCGTGGGTAGTTTGATGTATACTATGGTATGTACTAGGCCTGATATAGCTCATGCTGTTGGGGTAGTTAGCAGGTTTATGTCTAATCCTGGAAAGGAGCATTGGGCAGCAGTTAAGTGGATTCTAAGGTATCTCAGGGGTACTTCTAGAGTTAGTTTATGTTTTGGTCCTGGCGAACCTGTGTTATATGGGTACACAGATGCTGATATGTCAGGTGATATTGATTCTAGTAAGTCTACTTCTGGTTACATGATGACGTTTGCAGGAGGAGCTGTTTCTTGGCAATCTAAATTGCAAAAATGTGTTGCCTTATCGACTACTGAGTCAGAGTATGTGGCAGCAGTTGAAGCTGGTAAAGAGTTAGTGTGGATGAGGGACTTCCTTGAGGAGTTGGGTTTGGAGCAAGACAATTATTTGTTACATTGTGACTGTCAGAGTGCCATTCACCTAGCTAAGAATGCTACCTATCATGGTCGAACCAAACATATACGAAGGAGGTATCATTGGATTCGAGATCAGATAGAAGAAAATACTTTTGAGCTTGTGAAGATCAGTACTCATGAAAATGGATCGGATATATTGACTAAGATCCTACCTAGAGACAAGTTAGAGGTGTGCCGTTCGAAAGCGGGGCTTGTCTTACCCCCCAAGTTGGAGTGAGGGGGAGATTTGTTGGGTTATTCCCTCCCACTTGGAGGAAGAGTCCAATTAATATTTTAATTGTATGGGCTTTAAAATATTATGAACTTATTAGGGCTTTAATAATAATAATAATAAAAGCCTAAAAATTAGGAACTATAAAAGCCTAAAAATTAGGATCTCTAAAAGCCTAAAAATTAGGAGATAAAATCCTAAAATTAGGTAGGAGCTTTTTCTATATAAGGCAATTGAGAATAGAATCTCATACACATCAAACAAACACATCTCACGCACAAAATCAGAAACTGCGGCAGAGAAAGAAAAAGGTGCGACGTGAGTTTTTTCGGCGATCCGATCGAAGGCCGTTCGTACTCCGATTTTCGTCAAATTTTGACACGGTGTTCCTGCCTACCCAACCTACATATTCAACGGTTGGATTGTCGTTTTGTGCACTGTAAGTGGGTAATTTGTTTTGCCCTAATTTTAACCCTAATTATTATTTTACCACTTTTGAGTGAAGTTTTAGGGTTGTTTGGTGTTTGTATTACCTCTAGTATTGTCTAGAGAGGATTTTGGGTGTACCTATTAATTTTATTGGTAATTAGTGGAAGAGTGTGGTACCACTTACGGTCCCGTGGTTTTTTTCCCGCATTGGGTTTTCACGTAAATATTGTGTGTGTTTTATTTTCCGCATTTTTACTTTATTGCGTCTGATTGTGGGATTATTATTGTTATTACAATTGGATTGGTTATTTTTCTCATCTAATAACACAAAGGGAGAAAGCGTGTGTGTTATATCGACACTTTTCTCAACAAAAATCATGATGACATTAATTGAAACTTAAGTAAATAAGAAGATAATTAAAAATGAAAAACAAAAAGTATTTAAAAGAGAAAACATAGAACCTCACTAATATTATATCTATGTTTCTCAAATTGTAATAACTATTTCTCAGATAATAATTAGAGATAAAATTTAGGATTTTACGGTTGAAATAGTATATGACACGCCCAAAATCGATAATCGAGCAAGGTGATATAGTTGTTTTAATTCAAAGAAAACAAATATCTATCTTCACTATCCAAGTTGAATTTGTATTTGTGACATCAATAATCCGTGCACCGCATGCACAGATTCTCTACTCTAATCGTTGATTATTAAACAATGTATAGTTTTTAAAGTTTTTACTCTCTACAATATAGTCATATGTTTCTTAGTTAAGAAGATCATCAAAGCAGATTTATTGAATAAAATTTTTAGTTTTGTTTCTTTATGTCTATTTGTCTAGTGTTGTTATTTTCACAATCTTAAAATTATTAAGTATAAATTTATATTAGAATAGCTAACGCATAACTGATTGAGATGTTACAAAATTGTCATAGGTTTCGAATTTGGAATAAACAACCTAAAAAATTATTACTAAAACTATTTAATTTTTGTACGTATGAAATTGAGATCATTAATTATTCAAAAATAATAGGCTTTATGGATAAAAGTTGGTGATATTGAACATGATTATTCTTAGAGCTGTTCATGGGCGGGCTACCCGCTAGGCCCGGCCCGCCCGGCTCGAAAAACGGGCGGGCGCGGGTAGCATTTTTAAAAAAAATTTAAAGTTTGGGCGGGTAATACCCGCCCGCCAAGATAAATGGGCGGGTAGCGACAATAAAAAATTACCCGCGGGTATACCTGCCCGCCCGCTTATTTTAATATATTAATATTTTGTTTTTATGAAAGGTAACATATTAATACTCCCTCCGTTCTAGTTTACTTGTCTCATTTCCTTTTTTGGCAATTTCTCATTACTTGTCTCATTTCCTTTTTTGGATATCCTTTTTTTACCTAAATACCCCCACTTTTCCAATTCCCAATACTCCACTACCACCTTTACAATTAATTTAATCAATTAAAATACCCAACTACCACCTTTTCCAATGGACCCCACTACTACCTTAAAATCCGTGTTTGGTCAAATGGGACTAGTAAACTGGAACGGAGGGAGTATTAAGTAGTATACTTTGGGCTTTTAAAGTAAGTCCAATAAGTGTCCACTTCTCTAGAATATTCATTCACTTTAGAAATTACAATGTCTTACTATTCTTAGGGTTAGAGTAGAGAGACTTTAGTCTTCATTCTCTCAACTTGTGCTGTGCGGCGCCTCATTCTCTCAACTTCTTCATTCTCTTCAACTTCTACTCTTCTAGTCTTCATTCTTCAACTTACATTCGAGTTTCGACATTTGATTATTTTGAGACGTTTTATGTATTTGTAGTATTTTGGATTATGTATTGTATTTTAATTATTATTAAAACTTAATTTTATATTTTGTATTGTATTTTTGGTATTTATGAGGAAATACCCACGGTGCCCGCGGCACCCGCCCGCTTTAAAAATGGGCGGGTAGCGACAAAAAAATATGCACGCAATCGCGGGCGGGCATTTGAATTTTTCTGCCCGCGGGTAGATTTTGTAGCAACTACCCGCCCCGCTACCCGCGCCCGCCCGTCCATGAACAGCTCTAATTATTCTTAGTGATATACTTAGCTTAATGCAATGGCTTCAGGCTAGAAAGACGCATGTAGTTGAGATTTAATCATGATGGCATGAGTAATTTCAAAAAGGGTTTGATTTTTTCTTTCTCCAATTCAATTTGGTTCAGGGGTTTGAGAACACGTGGTTTAGTGTATGAGCCCATAAGTGTCAAAATATCCCTTCATATCATCATTTACACTTTCCCTTTATCGTCAAACCTAAGAATTTTAAGATAAATTCTATATGATAACGAAATTTGATTTTTTTTTACGGTTGTATATGAGATTGTAAAAAGATGAAAAAATCTCATGTGGTTTGGTGAATGAACCCTTTATTAGGCCGTGATAATTTGTCACATAATCTCATTGTGGCCCACTCGTGGGGACATGGGAAACCCGTAGGCTTGGGCCCACAAACCCACGGGTCAAGAGTGTTGACTTGCACATACACTCGATGAGGTTCATTATTTCCCAAAACCATATGTCAATAGGAGGATTATCTCACCAAGTATAATTGCTAGTCCACAACCTACTTTTTTATTGATGTGGGATCTTGTCTCACATGTGAAGTATTTCCAACACCCTTGAAATTCAATAATTTTTTTTATCATATTTTTTTCCTAATAAGGTAAATCTAAGTCATTTGAGTGCAACTATTAATAACCAACAAAAATGCAAATCTATTTGACCAAACTTTGGCAAGACCTCATACATTATTATGAATAAATATAATAATTATCATTTTCTATTAGCAGGTAAAGAAGTTTGTCTCTGACCCTTAACAAGAATACAAGTTTTAAAAGAAAAGTCCTTAATTATTATATTTACAAAAGCTAAAAAAATACGATCTAAATACCCAGAAGATGTGATCAACACGACAATGTCGTAGCCAAATTTGAAGTTCCACATAGTGTAGTCCTCCTTGTTTAGTATCACGCTCAATTATATGTGTTGTTCGAATGTATCTAAAGTAGACAAAAGAGTAAGTTACATTTGAACAACAAGATTTAGTTCTATTGTTATATTTGACTGACAGACAAAAGTTTATAGTAGGATTACATAGGTACTAATTATATGGTAACATAAACTACCATATTTACAAGATACAATTTATAATAAGCCACTACAACAAATTTAGCTTTTTGCGACATTGGATTTAGTGACATTAAAAAAATGCTACTGGTTCATATTTTTAGTGTAATAATTATTAGTTTTTATTTTAAGTTCTACCATAAAGTGATTTAGTGACACTTAATTTGGTCTTTAGAAGCATATGTAATTGTCACTATAGTCTATAGTGGCATTTGTGAGAAATGTCACTAGATCCTATGTCGTTAAAAACTTTAGAGTGACTTTTTAATATGTTGCTAAAGGGTCTAATAAATGCAACTAAATCCTCTATATGCACTATAAGAAATATGAAATAGCGACATTTTAATTAAATGTCGCTAAATATATCCTACTAAAAACAATTTATGTTATAATCAGCCTAGCTAGAAAATAATCTAAATCTGTTCTATATTTATAACAACCTCTTTTGTATTAGATCGTCTCATCGTGAGATGAGTCCATGCAAAAGTTTTATTATACTAAAAGTTTATATATTATTGGCATATGTAACTTACGCATGGAGTATGTTTTTATTGTGAGACTGTCTCATACAAGAATGTGTAATTTGTATATAAATAATATATGCAAATCTTTTATTTCGTTCTAAAAACATTACAAATAGCTAGAGTGGACAAGAAACATCTACAAACCTACTTAGACTATATCCACCAATGACTGCTATGAATGAGCTGCAGATATTTTATTATTATCAACCTTCCGGTTGGAATATTACTATAATAATTAACAACTAATAATAAATGAATATAATTATCAAAGAACATATAGAATAAGCTACAGACGAAATATAATTATATTATTTAAATATCATGTCTATAAAATTTAATAATTTAATTAGTTGAGTTATACGCAATTGCTTAAATAATGATTATGATGAAAAAAATAATTCATATTTTCTCCTTCTGAATTATTGTTCTTATTTTCTACAAATAAAACTTTTGCATAGTTATTTCTATTACAAATTTTTCTATTTTAAGACATCATATTGAACAAAAATAATTTTATTTGTCTAACACATTTTATTAAAAGGACATCATATATTTGTGATTTTAACCCTAAAGTTTACTTGATTATGTCATATTTAAATACCGCTCTTCTTTTTACTAAATCAATTTAAAGTACTTATTTTATGATTCAAGCAACAATAATTATTACTTATTTCAATTGATGAGTAATCATAATGAAATCTGATCTATTATTATTACTCTCATTAGTTCTTCCTTACATTCTGAATGGGATAAGATTAGAAAATGAAGAAATTATTGTATGAAGCGGTATCATCGTAAGAATTAAGATGCACTTCATATATGGAATACATAGTTCAAGTAACAGAATCAAAAAGAAAATTTAGAATATAAGTTTTCATTTTAATAAGGTCATCATTTATAAAATCGTTTTTCATAAAAAAACAACTGCAAAGTAGCATTTCCTCCGTCTTTTACACTTGCTACACTTTTCTTGTAGAACTGTTTCAGAATACTTGCTACATGACTATTATCGGCAAAAACCAACTATGTAAATGTCTATTTTATGCCTCATTTTTTTGTCTTATCCCATAACTCAATAAACATTTAAATTCTTACGTATTTCTTTCTTTAGAAGTTATAATGGTCTTTTTAACGCAAATATATCAATTTCTAAATTTTTGTGTAAAACCCTTCTGTAACAGATAAAATAGAACATAGGAAGTATAATGGTATAAGATATAAAAACCTAAACAATAATAGTTATTTGTAAATAACAAAAAAAGACAAAATATATAATATTAAAATAAACAAAATAAGAAATAGATAAAAAAAACCCAAAAGCCCTTCTATTAAATGGGGACACATAAATGTGATAAACTACTTTCTTAAATAACCGTTATTTACCTATACATCTTTGTATAAGATACGTATAGCAATAATTGGTTAGTCTACTTTATTGATGGTTTGGCCAATTCTATCCATCGAAGTGCTTAATCGATAACGGCTGTCACTAGAAAGCCTAACTAATAAACCAAATACTACTAGTATTATTATTACAGAAAGTCTCTTGAGAGATCGTCTATGGCAAAAACGGCTCTCTAAAACAGCCCAGTCCAATATTAAAATGCAGTTTTTATTTTTTTATTTAAAATACTAGAAATTAGAAACTGATTTTATAATTGGGCTGATCCAAAACGAATGGTCTATGGCAAAGACCGTCTAGAGTGAGAATATAATTGGTGTTATTAAAGCTGGCGAATTATACTTTTCTGCAAGATTCATTGAGGATAATGGATTGCTACATATATTACATAATGTATTATTATGCCAGATAAATCCAACTGTAGATCAATAATGAAAGCTTATGATGGCACCAAATCTTAATTATAGTTAGCATTTCTAAAAATCATTAAGAGGGGGTTACAATTATTTCATTTGTCTTTATAAATGCCAAAACAATAGTCTTGTTTCTATTGGTTATGTTGTCAAAACTACAACAATTGTTATCAAGGATATAATAACTTCATCTATTTTTATTAGTAAAATTAATTGTTTTGGTTTTTCTCATCACAAATTATTGTTAAAGTTGGTGCTTTGATAATGTTGTTGAGAAATATTGTTTAGAGTCAAATAAAGAATAAAAAGTGCTCATCTGAAAATTAATTTAACATGAGTTGATATTCAGTGTGCAAATTAAATATTAAGAACGCGACATCATGTGACACATTCTTCTGCAATGACAATCAATGAATAAAAATAACGGTTTTAGATTAATTACATAAAAAGGTCATGCTTGTAAGTAGTTGAATAACACAAAGGATCGATACAATTGTTGATTCAAAGAACTTACGAGTAGCTAATTTAAAAATGACTAAAATACATGGATATCATCATACCATTGACAATTTCCTTGTTTTATTTACTTTATCGGTGTCTCTAATGAGACTAAATGAGAATCTGTGATTTGAATACCACAAATTTTTGTGAAAGACCATATCTAATAGGACCTGCTCATAAAAGAAAATGTAGAGTAAGTTACTCGATGGGCATTAAACATATTTTAAGTAGGCATTTAAGATATTGTAAGTATTGCATACTTACTCGGTGGGCTTCAAGGATATTATAATTAGGCTTTTAAGATAATGTAAGTAGGCATTAAGTATAAGATAAGTAGGCATTTAAGGATGATGTAAGTAGGCACTAAGAATACTATTGGTTGGCATTTAAGAATAATATAATTATTATGGGTATTGTAAACAGACATTAAGAATACAGTAAGTAGACATTAAAGATGAAATAAGACGATAAATATGTAAGTAGGTAATAAGAATAAAGTAAGTAATAATTTAAATTTAGTGGGCTAGGTCTGAATGACGTCTCTCAAAAAGTCGGTCACTCAGAAGACCAGCTGTTTTAGGAACGTATTGAAATACTCGTCAGTACAAAAATTTAGAGGCCCATAATCTGCCATAGGAAAGCCCAACTAAAACTGGCTGACGCCAGAAAAGCAAAGTCCAAAGAGCAAAATAGTCATGTACTCAATTCGCAAAGCCTTTTCGACACTTTCTCAGGCAAACAAGATTTATAAGTGCAATCAAATTTTGAAACTATTTCTCAAACTAAGCATTTTTTAACGGAGTTAAGGTTTGTAATTGTTCACTGTTAATAGCAGCGGGCAAATAAATGAGAAAATCAATGGGCCGCTGTTACAAACAACGGACGATTAGTTTGGTCAAAATTCACGGTCAACAATCATTTTTAAAAAGTGAATCAAGAAAAACTTGAATTTTAGTCATATTGATATAATTGTTTAGATATATACATATATATACATAAGTAAAATTTGGATTATATGAAAATTTTGTACGATTGAAACTACCCGTGGTAGGATCGGATCGTAAGATCGTAGAATCGTGTTATGATCCTACCACTTAAATCTTGGAGCTATGTAGGATCATACGATTCTACCAATTTAAGATCTTACCTACGATCTAAATCAGTCGCCTATAATTTTAGATCGTAAGATCGTAGAATCGTTGATCAGGATCGAAATTCTGATAACCATGGTTGCAAGTCACTACAAAATAAATGAACCATCAGAATAAAGGGATGAATCGTCACTTTCACCCAATCTAGAAGGGATGAATCGTCACTTTGTAGGGAATTGTCATTTTATTATCTACAACCTATAACTATTACTAAACCAAAACACTGCTGAAGTAATCATTTTTAAAATTGCTTACATATTACTTTCTCAATAAAAATTTTCCCTCTAAAACTCAATGATGATGTCATCGTATTTATTACTAATGTTTATATCTGTTGCTTTTTTATTTTCTAATTATGACTACAATATTATCAATATTGATTAATTTTTTACTTTAGGTTATATCATTAAGTTTATTAGAAAATCGTATGATTTATTTTATTTTCTTTCAATTATTAATAAAATGAGTATCGTATATTTTATATGATTAAAACATAAAGCCATCAATTTTTGATTTTTTAGTTTAAATAAATATGCCAAAAAATTTTATAAAACCGTGCATCGCACGGGCATTATCTAGATTTTCAGTATAAATTAATGCAAAGAACTTTAAATCTTTGGTCCTCTTCAAAATGAGGCACATTGATTGGAGATTTTTGACAAGATTAAAAGGTGAATTTTATCGAGTTGCTGTCTAACCTGTCTATTTATATGGGACAATTTGTTGACAGTTAAAAATATATATAAGCATAAGATAAAAGTAGCAGAGATGCGCATGTTAAATGTGGATGTGTGAACACACTGCACCAAGATAGATAGGATTTGGAATAACCAACTTTTGTAGAGAAGCTAAATCTTAAAGTTCGCACTCATTTCTAAAAAGATGCGTGAAACTAGCTGATTGTGATAATTTTGACATGTGCAAAGAAAAATCTTCAACAAAACTAGGTGAATATATCACAAATAATGAAAAGTGAAATAGTGATAGACTCGTACTCATATGAAAGCGTGAGAAGTGGAAATCAGTAACATAAGCAAGTTGCACCTCTTTGAGGACATGACTAGGCAAAACTAGCTAGTAGGAGAAGCGGAATTACATTTGTCTCCTAGACCATCAATAGTTATCCTTGCAATGATTATATTTGTGTATATAGGATTATTATTTATATTTCTTTCATATGTTATTAGTCTTGTCTTATCTTGCTATACTATATTTGTTTTGTTTTGGTGTATTATGGGTTCTTTGTTGTTGTTAATGCATGTGCTATATCACCCAATATTTGAAGTGATTTTGATCACATCGTTACTCATTACATGGCATATATCGTTGATAAGGATGATGGGAAAACAAGAAGGAAGGAGTGACATGAAGCTGGTGCTTCAAGGAAGCAAAGAGAGGGGAGGGTAAAATAGATCCCTCTTGAATAAGGCAACATGCAACGCAAACATCAAAAGCAGGATCAATTCTAAGCAAGTGCAAGTCGTGCTTATGCCTAGGGCCTCCAAACAAAATTTAGTTTCCAAGTAGTGCTAAGGTTCGAATTTTTCTATATGTATCCATAAATACTGTTTCGTCCTGGGCCCCTAAAAATCTAGCGTCTGTCCTGAAGTATCTTATGCAATGTGTTCGAACGACCACATGAAGTGCAACCACCTTACTACCTCTAATAAGCGATAACAATTTGATCTGTTAACTTATATTTCTTTTCAATTTTAATCATAATTTCTAAGAATGAGATATATTGTATATGATAATGATGATGATAAAAAATACCGTAAATAACAACTTGTGTATCTTGAAGATCTTGATTAGTTTTGTATTAAAGTAAATTGAATATAGAGCATACCAAACGCATTTCTAAATTATTTTAATATATTTTAGTGCACCATTAAAAAATGGATTTTGATTAGCCTTAGAGAAAAGCATTATTAATAATTATACACATTTTGAAAGAGACAATGCAATAGTATTAGATGACCAATTATAGTCGCATTATATAGGGCTAGAATGTCAAGTCTTATCATGAATAATTGAAATAATTAAGAAGGTAAAAAGTTTTTGGTATTAAATAGTGGTAGTGAGAATAATAATTAGTGTAAATTTTTATGTAATGTATCATGTTAGTCCCATCGTTTGAAATATTTTCTTCATAAAAAAAGGATTTTTGTTCATAATTTGTCATTACCACCTAATACCAAATCTTCAAATATAGTAATGCATTCACTATAACAAATTTCACTTTTTACAACATTGGATTTAGTGTCATTAAAAAAATACATTTGATTTATATTTTAGTGTAATAATGTTAGAGTATATAACATATTTTGGGACCTCAACCATCAGCTTAAGCTTTTGGTTAAGTTGGTTCCTTGACATGGTATCAGAGCCAACGTGACAAGAGGTCACGGGTTCGAATCTCAAACACCCCTCATTTAAGTGGAATATTCAGCACCAGGTATGAGGAGAGCCTGTGTTGCATCCACACTTCTAGCTCAAAGGGCTCTCGTGTGAGGGGGCGTGTTAGAGTATATAACATATTCTGAGGCCTCAACCATCAGCTTAAGCTTTTGGTTAAGTTGGTTCCTTGACAAATAATCATTGGTTTTTATTTAAAATTTCTTATAAAGTGATTTAGCGACATTTTGTTTGGTCTTTAGTAGCATATGTAATTGTTTCAATAGTTTATAGTGGCATTTGTGTGATTTTTTATTATGCTGCTAAAGGGTCTAATAAATGTTACTAAAACCTCTATATATCTAGTAAAAATTAGAAGTAGCGAGATTTACATTAAATGCCGTTAAACATATCCCACTAAAAGCAAATTATGCTGTAGTGATTAAAATGAACTTAATAAAGAAAATAAGATGATTGAAGTAGAACATCAATAACTCTAAAACTTACTTAGAATTTTCATATCATAATTATAGTAAATTCTGATTATCATTCCCGTCATTCAATACCAACTACCAAACAAGCTGTATATCACACATCAAATAGAAACTATGTTTTGGTAATTGACAAATACAAGAGCACCAAAATCTTTACCAAAAAGCATGATCTATAAACACCATATCCTTTTTGGTACATTATTACCCTTTAGCTTAGTCATATTCCCATTCAATTCAATAAATATAATAAATTAAAATCAAAAAGAATTCAGTGATGTCTATTTCACTTTAACCAATATGTCTAAACAAAGTGAACTTGATTGATCTCTATTGTACCTTTCTTTGTTTAATCCTTTTTTCTTTTTGATCTTGATTGCATTGCTTATTTTAAAGTGTTGGAAATAACTACAAATTTCCACGTGCATGTATATGAAAACAATAAGCTACGTAAATCCTCTATATTTTTTTTTGGTTTTATTTGAGGACCTACTCGGATCTAAAAATAAATTTTATAATAAATGAGGTTTGAGTTAAATATATATTCTCATTGTAGCTTCAATATTTATCAAAAAAGATAACAATGTTTTACTTAGGATTTGATGTATTTTTGTTAAGTAGCTAGAACAAATAACATAAAAAGATAACTTAATGATATCACATACATTGAGAGAACAAATTACACACAAAAATCCAAAATTATATATGGTATGTTCATTTCAGTTAATTCCTTGAAAGGATACGAGTATAGTCTGTTAGCGCCTCTCTCCAGGATCCTAACTTTATGCGAGATATTGGGCTAATGACCATGACCATGTAAAATTGTCATAATATAAATAAAAAATGTTAAATTTTTGGAACTCAAAGCCTTCAAGTTACCGCACTCAGGGCCGAGGGACTCTCTGACCGCACTATCTTATATGGGTATGAGTTGTCGTCTATCTTTCCTGCTCAGACCCTGACCATAGTTTGTCTATGAATAGGAAACAAATTAGGAGGAGGTGAGGGATGGAAGTCATGAGAGATGATGTCATCAACTTCCTTAAAAAAACAAGACGTACCTAAAACACAGAAGATAACCCTATATTCCGGTTTAACTACACATACATATATATAATAAAAACATAAACATGACTTATAATCAAGATTAAGAAGATAATATAAGATATGATTGTGTTTAAGGAAAATGGTAGAAGCTTTGTGGAAGAAGGGTTGAAAATTTTGTTTTTGCTTAGTCTAATCTTTAATGATGTTTTGGAATATGGGTGCATTTTTAACCTAATTGATGTAAATGGCTTAACCAACAACACTAATTAATCAAAAAAGATTATTAAGTAAAAAGTGAAAAAATAGAAGATTTAGAAGAGATTTGAAAGAGATAGAAATCTCTCCATGCAAAGACATGTAGGGTCTTAAGAATTGGACATAACTAGGGTACGTTACAATAGCCATTAGGGGTAGTCTTTTCTATTGAAAATTATAAGGACCTAATTTGTTGTCCGTATAGTTTGTAGGAGTACATTAATTTCCCATTAAAAAGAGATTAAATTCCACCATATAATTGGAAAGTGAAATTGAAACTACCATATTTCATTTTCATATTATCATATCAAAATTAATTAATGATAGTTATTCAACATAAGTCATAACATTATTATTTTTAAAAGTTTAATATAATTAAATGAATCTAGCTAAATATTATATAAGATACCTTTACTTAATCTTGGTGGTATGACTAAGCATTTTTGATGGTATTTAAATTGAATAAAGTAAAACTATTACACAAATTCTTAAATAATTAACACGGTTTCATGATAAAGACATTTTCTATATAGGTTGACTAAAAGTGCACGTGGCTCTATAGATAGAGTATTTGCATGTTGAGAAGAAGATTTGAGTTTCGACCCTTACTGGGTGCAGGTATTATCTAGGGGCTTTCTTGACTACAAGCATCTTCTTTACTTTCTCTTTGAGGATAGTTATGATTTGTCTGCATCTTTCAAGAAAAAAAAAAAAAAAAAACTCACCTGGACCCTCTTGTGTGGGATACTAGGAGTGACCTTTATATTTACCTTTTACTTACAGTATTAAAGTGATCACTCTTTATGGTCTTATAGTGATTACTTTTACGGCCCGTTTGGTAGATGGTAATAAACGATGTTAATGGGAATAGAAAATCTAGTGTAATTTTGGTTGGAAATCTCTAAGCTACTTTGATGTCCATGTTTTTCCAACTTCAATAATCTCATTTTCTTCATAAAATTCATTCCAATGCATTACTATTGGGAGAGGTGGTATTAGATGGTAATGGAAATTTGTAAGCAAAAAAACTTTTTTGTGATCAAAGTTTCATTACCATGGGAATGATATGAAACTTTTGATGAAAATCTACACTATAATTCATTCCCATTACTACCATTTAATACACTTACCAAACGGGCAGTTAATCTTAAAATGATCATTTACAAACTTAAAATGATCAGTTAGAGAAATAAGCTATTTATAATGCACAATTTACATGCTGAAATTAAATTTAAGTTAAGCATGAACGTGGGAATATTAGTGTTGAAACGAAAATATAGGGTTGACGTTGCAGGATATGTTATATAACAGATCCCCTCACACGAGAGCCCTTTGGGTTAAAAGTGTTGACTTCTTGTCACACTAGCTTCTCGTGTCATATATCAAGGAACAAATTCAACCAAAATCTTTAGTTGTTAGTTGATGCCCCATGATATATTATATATTCTAAAAAAAACCTATCACCTTTCAGATTTTTTTCCTAAGTTAAAATTAATTTTCGTTAATTGAAGTTGTTTTTTACAAGTAACACCAAGTTTTGTTCTCATCACTTCAAAATTATTTAATATAAAGCCCACTTCTGTAATATGATAATTATAAAGAAGAAATTGATAAAATTATATTTAAATAAGTTTTGTTTAGAAAAATCAGTACTTACAAAAGATGGAGATGGTAAAATTCAGTAAGAATAAATCAAAAAATGAAAACTAAAATTTATTTAGTAAACAAAAAATAAGTTAATTAAATAATTATCTACACTAGTAGGAGTATATAATTTGATGACACTAGTAGAATAAATCTAATTTGCTGCTATTTATTTGCTACTTAAATCTCAAACGTAGTAAATAATGTAATTATTGCTACTGTTTTGACAATTCACAGCATTAAAATATTTTTTACTACTAATTGTAACATTAACAGCAAATAAAAAAAATATCTTATTTTTGGTTTTCTATTGAACATTAGCAAAATAAAAGCTATAACACAAGTCACTCACTTCACCCTAGTTTTTTCTCTCAATTGAAAAATCTTACACTGCTATTTACCCTTTTAACTCCGATTCTCTTCTCACATGATAATTTTTATTTGTTGTGGTTCTTTAACTAACAGCAAAAGGCTTTTGGTTATTTGTTGCCCCTCCATTTGTCGCAATTCCAAATTGAGCAGCAAAAAAACTCATTTGTATAATAGCAAATGACGATAATTCTACTAGTGTGAGCACTATGGGCCATGTTGGACTTCAGCTCATCAGAGTGGTTTTAATGCACCCAAAATTTTTCTACTTTTTTTGCGCATTATTTTGATGATTACTTGGTACATACCCGTGCTAAGCACGGAATTTTAAGAATTTTTGGAAAAATATATATGAGAAAAAAATTGATTATTAAAGACTATTGTAGAAGTGAAAAGAAACATCAATGGAAAAAACATATGAGGCAAAATCAAATATGGGTTAAATTAATTAAGCAAATCAATGGAATAAAATTAAATTTAAAAAACTACCTAAAATAACTTAAGTAGAATTAGGCGGGAAAATAACTCTTTAAATTTTGACACTTGTCACATTCTTCTATTGCTTTAGTAGAATTTATGATGATTATAGTTTCATTAATGAATTATGAGTGCGTTTTAATGATTATTATAGTTTTGATTGAAGTTATTGTTATAATTCAAATATAGTATACTTTTTATGTAAGGCAAGACGTTATATTGTTGAATTTTATAACGATATACGGGATTTAACCTTAGGTTTGCCCATGTTCGAGATTTTCTAAAAAAATTTAGACCTCCAACGATCACTCCTCTACACCAACACAAAAATACTAGCAACGACTACCAACGTTTTTATTAACAGTTTTGAAAAAAACTCAAAATTGAAGAAAAAGCTATAGTTTATTTTTTTTTAATTGCAATTTAGACTAAAATTTTTTGTCGAATTATTTCTTATAACTACAAATATAATGTGCTCACACTGACTGTGAGTTGATATGAAGAATGATAATTCTCGTATCAGATATATAGTTTAGAAGTATAAAAAGTCTTGGTATATTCATGTATTAAATACATGTTACAAAAACTTGTAACAATTTGTTACATAAGTATATACTATAAAAAGCTTTTTTGTGTCACATGTGGCATGTCACAGTCATAACAATTGTTTTTCCGGCTAAATTATGAGGATAATATAGTGGATATTCTTTAAATCTAAACTAAGTTGGTAAAATGATCAAAATATATAGAGACAAGTAAACTATTAAATGTTGCATTAATCCAACAATACTAATATTCAAGGATGTTACCTTATTGAAAGAATTACTTGTGATTAGCATGAGAGATGTTAGGCCGTGAAACGTCACATAAACACCTTATGGACCCACTCGTATGGACACATATACACCCGTGGGTTCGGGCCTGCAAATGCATGAGCTACAGGCTCACAGGTAATAAGTGTTGACTTACATACACACTTGATGAGGTTCACTCTTGTCCGAAACCATATATATAGTATTAAGAGGATTACAGTCAAGTATCAGTTAGTCTCCCGAGAGACTGTCTCTTATAGAGAGGACTTTCCATCAGGGCCGGTCCATAGTTTTTAAGGGCCCAGGGCAAAAGATGTGTTTTGGGCCCCCTAAATATATACTTCCCGTCTTTTTTTATACTTCTGCTTTTATAATCATACAAGTCAATGACTGACTAATAATATTTTAAAATCTATTATGAATCATGATATATTAATAATTAATAAAGTTGAATTTATATTTATTTTCAAAAAAGTGAATTTTAATACACGTAATTTTAGAAATTTAATATTAATTATAATATGAATTATAATGGATATCGGTCGTGATAAAAACCAAAGAAAATACTATATAGACAAAATTCATGTTATAAATGATTTCAATCAAAGCTTTAGAAGTGTCATTGACTAGAAAATAAATCTTGAAAAGTGTTATTTTTAATTAATGTGGGCATTGATGCAGTAGTATTCATTAGAATAGTAGCCGACAAGCAAATTATAGTATTAAATAGCTTTTAAAACCTTATAGATAAAATAATTGGAGTAATCTAGCGGTTAACTACTCACTTCATTTGCAAATTGGACAAAGGTTCGAGGCTTGCTAACAGCACTTTTTAACATTTCATATATTTTTTAGTGGACCCTGGGCATGGGCCCAGCTCGCCCTGCCTAAGGGCCGGGCCTGCTTTCCATGCTTAGCCCACTAACATTGTACAATTTTTAAAAAATTTAAAACAGATGCACGTGATTCTTAACCTGTTTTAACCTATTGAAGTTGGCGTTTCAACCTATTAAATTTGGTATTTTAACTTGTTCGAGTTGGTATTTTAACCTATTAAAATTGGTATTTAGAGTTGGTTTTTTTAACATGTTGGTTTGTTTTAACTTGTTAACTTTTTAAACTATTGACGTTGGTTTTTTAACTAGAGAAGTTATATTTTAACCTATTAAAGTTGGTGTTTTAACCTATTGTAGTTGGTTAAAAGACAAACTTTAAAATACCAACTTTATTAGGTTAAAATGCCAACTTTAATTAATAGGTTAGAACATCAACTTAACTAAGTCAAAATACTAACTTAAGCAGTATAAAATACCAACTTAAATAGTTTAAAATATCACAATCAATATGTTAAAAGACCAACTTTAATTAATATGTTAACTTAATAGGTTAAAACACCACTCCAAGTAACTTAAATACCAACTTTATTAGGTTAAACCACCAACTCAAATAGGTTAAAATACCAAATTAAATAGTTTATATACCAACTTACATAAGTTAAAAGACAAACTTAAGTAGCATAAAACACCAACTTAAATAGGTTAAAATACCAACTTTTATAGATTACAACTTAATGTACATGTTAAAACATAAACTCTAAATAGATTAAAATACCAACTTTAAAAGGTTAAAACACCAACTCAAATAGTTACAATAACACCTCCAATGGGTTAAAACACCAACTTGAATACGTTAAAGACACAAGTTAAAAAGCATGTGTTTGTTTTTAAGTTTTTTTTTTTTATAATAAAATATTGGACTGGCCTAAATGGACATGGACGTGTCTCCTAAAGAAATCATCTCACACAACAATTAGTGATCAAGTAATATATGCAAGTGCACACCCCACTATTTAAGTGATGTGGGATCTTCATCGCATGTGAAATAGTTTAACACTCCGCTCGCTCAAATTGATGAGCTACATCGATCATATAAACCACCTTTGACCTCTGATACCATGTGTACTATCTTGGAATTGAACTCAATGATAGAATTAAAATTTTAGTTAACTTGATTACTTGGTACATTCAATCATAAGTCAACGTGTTAGAAACTCAATGTAAAAAGTCTCTTCTACTTTTCATTTCAAATGAAATATTTATTAATATTCAGTGTGAAATTATCTTTAAAGCATTCACATACATTTTTAGACTAAAGACCTTCGACGACACAAGAGGAGTGAAAGAATATGAGATATCAAAGTATGGGATCGTCTTATTGGATGCAACCTACGTGTTACAAGATTTTTAGCATGGATTGGAGTCGGCAAACATTCTAAATGTGTGAAAAATCAAACGAATAAGCTTGAATTAAGTACACTGCAATATGTATGTGATGTTTGATAGATTACAAATTAATAAGTGTCTATTTATTAGTAGACAGTCGGTAGAATATGTCAAATTTTGAGTAAAGGAAATTTTGGTGTTATAATTATGATGCTAGCTAACTCAGTGATTGATCTCGATTCTCGACCACTCATAAGTCAATTTAATTACCAGGATTTAACACACTTTATAATACTGTTGTACTGTTATATCATTGAACAATGATCGGAACGTGAAAAGGTCCCTTTTAAAATGGGTAAGCCGACAAGTAAAAAATCCATAATAATTTTTTAAAAAATCCATGAAAAGGTATTACTAGTCGTTACACTCGCGTCTTTTTTCTCCTTATGCTTTTTTGTGGGTCTTTTTATTTTTCTTTGATGGTAGGTAATTATATTAACCGGTTAAAATATGTTAAGGGGTGATGTGTTTTATTAGGCTGGACTTATTGTCAATGCCAGCACATTAACGGGGAGACACGGGGTGCGCACCCTTCATAAGCTATGGAGATATATAACATCTCAAAACCATATGACAATGGGAAGAAGATCTCCAATAGCTTATAAAGTGTACACACCATCTTTCGTTTGTCGATGTGGGATAACTCATCCCAACACCCCCCTCACATGCGAACCCCCGTCAAGTTCGCATGTGGGAGTAATTAATTAGGGTAGGAACACCATTCTTTTCGGACCTACCATTTTTAAATTTTTAATTGAACCATCGGCTCTTATACCATGTTAAATTATGTTGGACTTATTGTCAATGCCAACACATTGACGGGGAG
Organism: Amaranthus palmeri; assembly: GCA_019776075.1. NCBI lineage: Eukaryota > Viridiplantae > Streptophyta > Magnoliopsida > Caryophyllales > Amaranthaceae > Amaranthus > Amaranthus palmeri. Next base: position 383,653 of record JAAKBH010000031.1, on the reverse strand, counting down.
ACACGAGGTGCACACCCTTCATAAGCCAAGGAGATATATAACATCCCAAAACCATATGGCAATAGGAAGAAAGTCTCCAATAGCTTATAAAGTGTGCATGTAACAGGCGCAATTTTAAGCACCTTGATTTTCGTTTTAAACTAAGTTTATTAAATCTTATTTTAATTGAACTATTTTGTTGTCCTTAAATAATTTGTAAAATGTTGTATTTTGAATTGTTTAAGTACATAACCAAAATTTTAAAATAAAACTCTATAGTATTAAAACAAATTTAAGTTTTAAGCTGTAAAATAAATAAAGTAGTACTCTTAAAAGATTAAGGTGAATTTTAAGTTTATCTTTCTCCCTAAGTAGTAATACTAATAGAGTAGTAGTAGTGGTAGTACTAGTTATAATTATAGAGGTAAGTAATTCTAGAAAATTGGATAAGTAACAAAAAGGAACTAAAGTATCACGTGAAAGTCATATAGCATTGTATTTCTTTTAAACCTTCTTATCTCTTAAACCTAACTTTAGGAGTATAAGAGAAGCTATTTCATTCTTCTGCTTTCAACCCAAAAATACTCACCTACATCACCAGACACCGCCCAATTCTCCACTGCTCACCGCAGACGCGACCAACCATTTGAGGTGTCGCCTCCCCTGTCGACCGGAATCAACCGCCAGACATGGGTCACGAGTTCCTCCTGTTATTGCCACTTTTCCTCTCTTCTTCTTCTTGATTTCACCCCAAGAAATTCAAGGTACACTTCCACCCAAAACTTATTTTAAATCTTTAATACTTGTTTGGTTAGGGTGAATTAAGAGCATATATTGTTGTTTTTATGATCTTTTGTTGGATGAGGAAAAACGAATGATTGTGATATGGAAAATTCTCTACTAGCAGGTTCATAAGAGATTTTTGGGTTGGTTTGGTGATTAGGTATAAACTTTTGGAAATAAATCCACCTTGAGTTATGGAGTAAAATGGTGAAATGAGTTTGAACCTTCTTAGGATTTTTGTATTAATTGATGATTAAAGTTTGGGTAAATTTTATTTCAATTAATTTTCGTATTATGTGATTTGCTAATTAGTGGATTCTTAGTGTGCTAATTAGCCATTTGGGTTTGTTCGAGATGCAAGAAAAAAAAAAAAAGAAAAATGATAAAGGGTTATGAAATATGACATTCATTGAATTTGAAGTTGTAGTATACAAACTTGATATTTTATGAGTTATATGTAAGTTGAATTGGTAGTAAGAACAAAAATATAAATGGTGAATATGATATAAGAGCACAATTGAGAATATCTTAAAGAAATGGGAAATAGTTTTAGTTGTTCTTGAAGTTGTGAAATGTAAGGAGAGTACTTAGTTAGACTATAGAACATGAATCGAAATTGGCATAGCGTTTTGGAATTATTGAAGTTAATCATTAATTGGAATCAAAAATACTAGTTTAAAAATAAGTTGATACTATGAAGAATTGTATGAAGATGAACTTAAATAAGTTGAGTTGGGGTTGGCTTCTCTGAATTACGACTTAATGATAATTCAAAATAAATTGTTAAGTGTTGTTGCTTTGGAATTATTGTGAATCGGAAAATATTGAATTTCTCTCGTTATTATCGATCAATAAGGGATTTATGTGTTTTTGTTATACTTCAAGAAATAATATCGTATGAGTTATCTTAAGTTGATGATATGATTATGAGTTGGATTGTGGTATTAGAGTTGAAATCTAAAACTAAGATTTTGGCTATGAGTTAAGAGTATGAATAATGAAACACTAGTGTTTCACTACTAAATTATTTGTCTGTGTAATGAACGGTTATCTTGAGTTAGTAACATGCGTTGCACTTTCGATTTGATAAGTGGGATTAACTGTAGTGGTTAAAATGGTTATGAATTGTAGTGGCTAGTACTTGAAGATGGAATTAGGTGACGTTGAAATGATTATGAATTTTGTGTTAAGTGACTAAATTTAATAAATATTATGCGTATATTGTTTTAAGTATTATTTATGTACAAGTATGTATTTGTTATTATTGGTTGTATGTGAAATATTAGAAAGAATAAAAGAATATTGAATAAAGAACTAAGAAACATCGATATTTGAGATAATGGGTATTAGTTAACTAGAATGTGTGAGGAAATTATTTGAATACTAAAGACTTGAATATAAAGAAGTTATAATCGAGTATAAAGCCATGTTTAATAGCAATTTATGAATAAAGAACTCAAGAAAGCTAATGTTATTCTTGAGTCAAACTTTAAAAGATTTGAACAAGCAAACTTAGTGACGAAATATGAGTAGTCACTAAGTTGTTTGATGACGAAATGTGAGTAAGCATCAGCTGCGATTAAAAGATATAAACAAATGTAGAAAATTACAAGAAAGCGATGGAATTCGCAAAAGACAATATGAATATGAAAAGTCCAAGGTCGGTGCCGTAAGGGACGTACTAACTTTATTATGAATCATAGTTATCCGGGCTTTCCCGGTGGGACTGAACGTGCCGGGTCCAACCTAAGTGGGGCAGAATGCGTGCAACACCTAGACGAAAAGTTCCCGTCCCAGAGTGGTGGCATTCTTTATGACCCCAGGTGAGAGTGTGCGTTCTGGTCATTGATCCCGAGACGGCATGCGGATATGGCAAGACTGTCTTGGCACGCTTGCAAGCTTAAGTCTGAGGTGACGACCTCAGACCTCTACTACCGACTAAACGGTTGTCAGAGGAATTAAGATATTAATAAGACACTGTTTATTCTATTAGGACTTATAATTAAAACTTGATATCAAATCAAGAGAATAATAACATGTAATCATTAAGGTAAATTATATAAATATGTACTCAGCATAAGCTGATTATGTGGTTTTGTTCTTTGAACCTGTCCTGGTGGGGGACAGATTTAGAGATCGTTGAAGTCAACGGTAGCGGAAAGCGCGTAGAGATCAGTAACCAACAAAGCAATCTCATCCATTCATATACTAGAATGTAAGTAAAATAAATCTTTTATTTAAAAGTATTTTGGAGCTTATTTTAGATTATTTGAGATAAGTTTCCGATCTACGAGGTGATGTGATTTTGAAACTGTTGGCGCCTGTGACACTGGTTGGTTTATATTTTAAAATTATTGTTTTATACTTGAAGGGTGACTTTTAAGTCATAAAGAAATATTTTGGATTATCCGATTTACAAACGGAACTCTGCCGGAATTTCTGCAGAACTTTATTTTATTTTATTTTATTTTAAATCTTTCTAAATGCTCTTTATGAAATTCTTGTACATATTTTAAATATTGTAAACTCTTGTATTCTAATAGATGCTTACTGGATAATACAGTCATTAAAGAGAGTGATTATATTATCAACGTAATAGCTCGATATAAGTTTTAAGCTTCCGCATTAGTTATAAGTAAGCATATTTAAGTAGCTGGTTAGTTTCGGGCTGTTACACTTGGTATCAGAGCATGGTTTGATTTTGGGTACGCACGGATCTTCATATCCGAGCGTTGAGGATTTTGAGGTTACTAATTCAGTGAAATTGAGTTACAACTTACGAGTGTTGAGGATTATTATGTAAAGTAAATCAAAGAGAGTTATACATTTTACTTAAAAGCGATTGATAGCGGATATTTCATATTTATGCTTGGGATGGTGAAGTGTCAATGATGACAATGTTTTATGTGGAAGTGAATGGATTAGATGATGCATTAAAGGTTATGCGAAATCAGTTGAATCTAATTGGTGAATGAATGAACTTATATTGTATATGATATTGAGTTTATAATATGTTTATATATGTTAGTAAGAATCATCGATATGGATTAGGTATTTGGGGTTGAATTTGAAGAGTTGAACAAATGAGCTATAAAGTAGGTACGTATGGTGAATACATAAATATCATTTGGATTATGTTTCAGTGGTGAGTAATAACGAATTCATGAGAAATTGAGAACGTTTTACTTGAAGATAGGTTGAAGGGAATTATTGTTAAAGGAACTCATGAAATATAAGAATTAAATGTCTATTACTCGAGAATGCTAGATTGGGGATTTTTTTTTAGAGTTACCCACATGTGATAAATTGTTATAGCATGCTACATTGATTGATTTAAGTTGTTGTCTACAAAATTGATATTTTTATGAAGAAAATTTTAGTTGAAACTATAAGTTGATTGTGAAGGGAAAATTGTGTATAGGATATTAGAGAATAATTGAGACATGAACATTAAATGTGATTAAGGAATCAATGTTGAATTTGGTGTTATACAAGTTGATTATACCATAAGAATATAAGTTTGAGCTATTATGGATTGGAATATATTAGTTTTGACTATGGAATATGGTTGATTGGAAACTTTGCTAAATATTAAATATGTATGTCGATTAGGGATATGAGTTTGATACTGATAAACTGTGTATGCAATTATTGGGTGGATCATTATCATGAACTTAGTAGATTGATGAGTTATGTTGTATGAATTGGTTATAAAAAGTTGATTGTGGAATTGTATTTGATACGAGGATTAGAATTTGGAGTCATAAAGTTAAAGTGAAATATAGATTAACATTGAACGGATTGACTATTTATTAAGAGTTGGTCGCAAATTAATTATAAATTTGGGGATACAGGAATAAATTATTTTTGTGTATTAAGAGTTAAAACTAGTAACGCAAATCGTGGATATAATTATGCAACTGTATGGAAGTTTATTGAGAAGGACCTTTATACTTTGATGTAATGAGTTTGATATTGAATGGGTAGATCGTATGCTTGAGGTATATCCCTACAAAAATAAATTCTAATGATATTACATCTATATTTAAATGTAGAGTTATATTGCTAAATTATTAGTGGTAAATCTTTTAGTTGTAAAGAAGTTATGAGATGTAAGGAGTTTTCGGGTTTGATATATGTTGTTGGTTGAATTGAATTTAAGTGTTGACGGTACTTTCAGTAGGAAGGATAAGTTGAAAATTAGAGTGTAAGATCCAGTGTTAACTTGATTTTGGGTACTCACACAAGTAACAATGAATTTTATCAAGAAACTAAGTTAAGTGATTTTATTTTCGAATTGAAAATATAAATGTATTATAATAGCATTAGCATAAATTATGATTTGAATGTGGATTGAGAATATTAAGAAATGGGCATTAAGTAAACTGATTGTGAAATGGAGATATGGACACAAGTTGGAATATGAAGTGATACTTGATAAGTGGGATTTATTTAGTTTGAGTTATGAGTTGAACATCGGAATTTATTATAAATGGAACAATTGAATTTTGGAGCTAGTAGATTGAGCAAGGTGGAATATCTTTATGCCATTGGTGAATAGAGTTTCTTCAACTGATATAGATGAAATGCAAACGACTTTGAATAAGTTCCAATGTGTTTAAACGAGTTTGGTTCAAGTGATATGAATGAAGGTGGAATGAGTTTGAGTAATTATCCAGGTATTGAGAAGCGAGGACAAGGGATTTAGGAAGAGCTTTTGGATATGATTGAATTCAATCAAATGATTACAAAGATTTACAACATTAAAGGAGATTTTCGATAAGCAATAATTGTATTATAATGATAGTCTCCATGCACTTTGATGTTTAATCATAATAGATTATGTTGCTTGGAAGTTTTATCATAAAGTTAAGGAGAAGAATTAAACCATTGAATTTTGAATAAATTTGTTGATAATTCAGTGTCTATTGGAGAAATAATTGAATAAAGATGTATAGAGTAATGATGTGCCAATCATTTTGTTCAGGATATAAAGGGAATATGAAATTGCATGCTGAGAGCAACTCGAAGAAAAGGAATGTAGGACACAACTATTGGAGAATGAGAAATTATTTTGGGTATTAATCACTTATCATGTTATGATCTTAAGAACTCAACTTAGTTTGAGAATTGATTTGCACAAGAGTTAACCAATAATTATTTCAAAGAAATCTTTATAAATTTAAAGAAAAATCTTTTTCAGATTTGAGCCAATAATTTGCCTTCTTGTGAAATTCCATTCTTGATACTAGAAATCAAGTTAGAGTAAAGACCTGATCAACCTTTACTCTGATCCTTGAAACTAGAAACCAAGTAATTGTAGAATTTTCACGATAATGGCAGATTGTGCGGCGTAACCGATATTTTGAGTAATTATGATTTTCTTTTTTATTTTGATTTTAATTTTGGATATCAATTAAGAAGTGTTTTCTCTAAAGATATTTCATTTGTTTTACACTAAAGTTTTCTCTTAGTTTCGAGGACGAAACTTCTTAAAGTTGGGAAGAGTGTAACAGGCGCAATTTTAAGCACCTTGATTTTCGTTTTAAACTAAGTTTATTAAATCTTATTTTAATTGAACTATTTTGTTGTCCTTAAATAATTTGTAAAATGTTGTATTTTGAATTGTTTAAGTACATAACCAAAATTTTAAAATAAAACTCTATAGTATTAAAACAAATTTAAGTTTTAAGCTGTAAAATAAATAAAGTAGTACTCTTAAAAGATTAAGGTGAATTTTAAGTTTATCTTTCTCCCTAAGTAGTAATACTAATAGAGTAGTAGTAGTGGTAGTACTAGTTATAATTATAGAGGTAAGTAATTCTAGAAAATTGGATAAGTAACAAAAAGGAACTAAAGTATCACGTGAAAGTCATATAGCATTGTATTTCTTTTAAACCTTCTTATCTCTTAAACCTAACTTTAGGAGTATAAGAGAAGCTATTTCATTCTTCTGCTTTCAACCCAAAAATACTCACCTACATCACCAGACACCGCCCAATTCTCCACTGCTCACCGCAGACGCGACCAACCATTTGAGGTGTCGCCTCCCCTGTCGACCGGAATCAACCGCCAGACATGGGTCACGAGTTCCTCCTGTTATTGCCACTTTTCCTCTCTTCTTCTTCTTGATTTCACCCCAAGAAATTCAAGGTACACTTCCACCCAAAACTTATTTTAAATCTTTAATACTTGTTTGGTTAGGGTGAATTAAGAGCATATATTGTTGTTTTTATGATCTTTTGTTGGATGAGGAAAAACGAATGATTGTGATATGGAAAATTCTCTACTAGCAGGTTCATAAGAGATTTTTGGGTTGGTTTGGTGATTAGGTATAAACTTTTGGAAATAAATCCACCTTGAGTTATGGAGTAAAATGGTGAAATGAGTTTGAACCTTCTTAGGATTTTTGTATTAATTGATGATTAAAGTTTGGGTAAATTTTATTTCAATTAATTTTCGTATTATGTGATTTGCTAATTAGTGGATTCTTAGTGTGCTAATTAGCCATTTGGGTTTGTTCGAGATGCAAGAAAAAAAAAAAAAGAAAAATGATAAAGGGTTATGAAATATGACATTCATTGAATTTGAAGTTGTAGTATACAAACTTGATATTTTATGAGTTATATGTAAGTTGAATTGGTAGTAAGAACAAAAATATAAATGGTGAATATGATATAAGAGCACAATTGAGAATATCTTAAAGAAATGGGAAATAGTTTTAGTTGTTCTTGAAGTTGTGAAATGTAAGGAGAGTACTTAGTTAGACTATAGAACATGAATCGAAATTGGCATAGCGTTTTGGAATTATTGAAGTTAATCATTAATTGGAATCAAAAATACTAGTTTAAAAATAAGTTGATACTATGAAGAATTGTATGAAGATGAACTTAAATAAGTTGAGTTGGGGTTGGCTTCTCTGAATTACGACTTAATGATAATTCAAAATAAATTGTTAAGTGTTGTTGCTTTGGAATTATTGTGAATCGGAAAATATTGAATTTCTCTCGTTATTATCGATCAATAAGGGATTTATGTGTTTTTGTTATACTTCAAGAAATAATATCGTATGAGTTATCTTAAGTTGATGATATGATTATGAGTTGGATTGTGGTATTAGAGTTGAAATCTAAAACTAAGATTTTGGCTATGAGTTAAGAGTATGAATAATGAAACACTAGTGTTTCACTACTAAATTATTTGTCTGTGTAATGAACGGTTATCTTGAGTTAGTAACATGCGTTGCACTTTCGATTTGATAAGTGGGATTAACTGTAGTGGTTAAAATGGTTATGAATTGTAGTGGCTAGTACTTGAAGATGGAATTAGGTGACGTTGAAATGATTATGAATTTTGTGTTAAGTGACTAAATTTAATAAATATTATGCGTATATTGTTTTAAGTATTATTTATGTACAAGTATGTATTTGTTATTATTGGTTGTATGTGAAATATTAGAAAGAATAAAAGAATATTGAATAAAGAACTAAGAAACATCGATATTTGAGATAATGGGTATTAGTTAACTAGAATGTGTGAGGAAATTATTTGAATACTAAAGACTTGAATATAAAGAAGTTATAATCGAGTATAAAGCCATGTTTAATAGCAATTTATGAATAAAGAACTCAAGAAAGCTAATGTTATTCTTGAGTCAAACTTTAAAAGATTTGAACAAGCAAACTTAGTGACGAAATATGAGTAGTCACTAAGTTGTTTGATGACGAAATGTGAGTAAGCATCAGCTGCGATTAAAAGATATAAACAAATGTAGAAAATTACAAGAAAGCGATGGAATTCGCAAAAGACAATATGAATATGAAAAGTCCAAGGTCGGTGCCGTAAGGGACGTACTAACTTTATTATGAATCATAGTTATCCGGGCTTTCCCGGTGGGACTGAACGTGCCGGGTCCAACCTAAGTGGGGCAGAATGCGTGCAACACCTAGACGAAAAGTTCCCGTCCCAGAGTGGTGGCATTCTTTATGACCCCAGGTGAGAGTGTGCGTTCTGGTCATTGATCCCGAGACGGCATGCGGATATGGCAAGACTGTCTTGGCACGCTTGCAAGCTTAAGTCTGAGGTGACGACCTCAGACCTCTACTACCGACTAAACGGTTGTCAGAGGAATTAAGATATTAATAAGACACTGTTTATTCTATTAGGACTTATAATTAAAACTTGATATCAAATCAAGAGAATAATAACATGTAATCATTAAGGTAAATTATATAAATATGTACTCAGCATAAGCTGATTATGTGGTTTTGTTCTTTGAACCTGTCCTGGTGGGGGACAGATTTAGAGATCGTTGAAGTCAACGGTAGCGGAAAGCGCGTAGAGATCAGTAACCAACAAAGCAATCTCATCCATTCATATACTAGAATGTAAGTAAAATAAATCTTTTATTTAAAAGTATTTTGGAGCTTATTTTAGATTATTTGAGATAAGTTTCCGATCTACGAGGTGATGTGATTTTGAAACTGTTGGCGCCTGTGACACTGGTTGGTTTATATTTTAAAATTATTGTTTTATACTTGAAGGGTGACTTTTAAGTCATAAAGAAATATTTTGGATTATCCGATTTACAAACGGAACTCTGCCGGAATTTCTGCAGAACTTTATTTTATTTTATTTTATTTTAAATCTTTCTAAATGCTCTTTATGAAATTCTTGTACATATTTTAAATATTGTAAACTCTTGTATTCTAATAGATGCTTACTGGATAATACAGTCATTAAAGAGAGTGATTATATTATCAACGTAATAGCTCGATATAAGTTTTAAGCTTCCGCATTAGTTATAAGTAAGCATATTTAAGTAGCTGGTTAGTTTCGGGCTGTTACAGTGCACACCATCTCTCATTTATCGATATGGAATAACTCATCCCAACATGCTGTCAGTAAAAAAACATACAAAGTTTAAGTTATTTAGAAATAATCAAGACTAAGAATTATTCACAACATGGACAATAAATAAAATTATTCAGGACCATTTTTGGTTAAATTTAAGATAATGTAATCTAATTATATCCTAGATAATTTAATTTTGAGAATAATTGTGGAGTAAAACGTCGTTTTAGAGTTTAGACCCACAAAGATTTGCACTAAAAATACTTACTTAAGTCTAATGTTTTTCTCATTTGAATAATAAATGAAGGATAAGATAATAATTATTGTTCAACCTGAATCAATATTTTTGCTTAAAATTGTAGGACCGGAAGGAGTAGAGGGATTAGTAAGAAGAGAAGGTAATACTATAATGAAGATTAATTAGGGCATCTTTAATACGAGAGAGAGAAGCAAGTCAATTTTAAGGGTGTAAAACCTAGATTTTATGATGCATATTCAGTGAAATAATGTACTAATGAGAATCATACAATCTAATAAAAAATTATAAAAATTCCACATGATATATTCATAATAGTTTTCCATAATAGTACAATAATAAAGACCGTAAATTTCACATAACATTTTCATAGTGATTTGCCAACTGTACTAATTTTATCAAAGTTAACGTTAACTTATAACTTAATATATGAGTATTATTTTCTAGAAATATTATATTTTTAAATTTTAATTATACAATCTAATTAAAAAACTGTAAAATTCTACATGACAATCTCATAATGTTTTCCATGTGAAATAATTCTTATTAGAGTTAACATCAACTTATTCCTTAATATATGAGTAGTATATAGTACGATTAGATATATACTTTTAGATTTTCTATAAATTTTATAATTTTGAATATAAAAGCTACATAAGATTTTGAATTAAAGTTTTTTTGAATATATATTTCCTTTTTTTTTACGTTGAAGTGTTTGCTATTTAATAAAGTTTCATCATTACAATTTTAATTTCTAATAATATTTCATTAAAAAAAAGATTTACATGATAATCAAAATTTATTTTGAGGATGTCAAATAATTATTATGATAACATTGTTGAAAGATTACCCAAATTTGCCTTAAAAAGTATGGGAATTTTTATCAATACTTATATTAACAATAAGTTATTTTCATTAAATACACACTATACATTCTTAAGACTCTATTGATTTTATAAGAAATATTATAATTTTAATCTAATAATAAGTAATTATATTTCTATTTAAAATTTGTATTTATATTGTTTTATACAAATAACTTTATGTGTTGCACGAGTTTTTACTCTTCTATAATATACCACATAATATTTTATTGCCAGTTTTCTAAATTACGGGGCAATTTTATACATATACAGTCAAAGTTAAATATTTTTACTGCGAAATATCTTCAGCTTTATTTTTTAATATCATTATGTTCATGTGTGTCGATGCTAAAAAAAACGTCCGTTATACGGGTTTCTACACTATTATTGTTATATTTGTCAAAAAGACAAATTTTGATTTCAAAATAAAAATGAGACAGAAATAAAACTTAAACTAGTATTAGTGATTAATATTTCATGGTACATGGAATAGAAATAATTCAATAATGCCACCCTTTTTCAAGAATTGCGGCTGTCGACAAATAAAAATGGGGTTAACCTTTTGAGTTTTGAAAAACAAAATTAATTATAAATCAATTTTGTACAACAATTATATAGCAAAGAAAATCTAAGTGGGGATATTTGGTAGATTCTATTTGTGAGGGGGGAATGTTCTTTGAATAAATTTCAATTCTAGTCGGTGAACTCTATATATTTAGGGCCAAATAAATAATATTTTTATGCATTTTATGTCATTTTTTTTCCTAAGGTAAGTTTAATTGATATTCCTATTTTCTTTGTGCAAAACAATAAATATCTAATTTAAGACAGAAAATGAAATATGTGCCCAAAATAATTCTTTTAGCAATTCATTTAATTAATGAAATACTTCAATGACAACAATGAAAAAAATATATCGGAAAGTTATAAAAATAAGTCCCTATTTTCATCATGTTATTTTGATGACCTAAAATGAAATTGTTTTTAGTGCATGGTCTGTTAATTTGTTGAATCCAATACTTTTTCTAATTCATAATGTGTCATTTTGACTATATTAAACTTATTTTTGTTGATTTGAAATTATTATATTGAGCTAAATTAACCTTCTTTTCACCTTAATTCAAAACCAATAATATAAAATTATTTTGATTCACAAAAAATAAAATCATTTTAACAAAATATTACTACAAGAATCAAGGTCCTATGGTCTAGTGGTTAGGACATTGGACTCTGAATCCAGTAACCCGAGTTCAAATCTCGGTAGGACCTTATTTTTATCTATGTTTTAGATTACTGATTCCTTGAGAGTATATTCTAGGGTTCTTCTCTTCATCTTTTCTCGAGCCGGGGGACTCATTTTGGTCGTGCTCTCATTTATGGGTATGAGTTGCCGTCGTCCTTCCCTCTCCTGCCAGAACCTGTCTATAGTTCTCTATGGACGGGAAACACTGGGTAGGATGATGATGATGAGAATACTACAAGAATGATACTATAATAATTATATATTTTCAATGAATTTACAAATAACTACTCATTTCCATTTTAAATGTTAATTAATGCATTTGATTTTTTAAGCTCATTTTAAAGTATTATTCAACCCTTAATATACTAAATACACTTTATAAACACCTTTAAAATATACAAAGAATCTAAAATTACATACATCAAAACAATTCTAATAAGACTACATATGAAAAATCATATTTAAAAGATCTTACAGTACTGAAATAATTCCAAACATAACTCCAAATATGAAACAAATAGAGTAATATTTATTTAATCAATCTTATTTTATTAAAAATGACATTAATTATTTTTATAAAATCTTTACTTTAAAGAGAAGACTATAACTTAGTACAAGTATCGAGTAAAAGGATGAAATAGTCAAACAAGGTCTATAAAAGTTAGAGCCTTATTCTTGGAGTTATCACCATTTTAAGGTTGGGATGCATGTACATTATTATTGCATGAACTAGGAAAAGTTGAGTTTTGTACTAAGCTTCCTCATTTTTTGTCTCTTTGTATATTAAATAAATTTCTAATGCAAGTATGACCCTCACATTCTATGACTTCATTTTAGTAAAATTAATTAAATCAATCTAATGCAATAAAGTTTAAATGATTTTGATTTCTAATAATTAAATTAATTGTAGTTTTTTTAGTTTAATACTAGATAGTACCCGTGCGATGCGCGGATTTATTAAATTTACTGACATATCATTTAAGAAATTAAAAATTTAAGAAATAAATTTTACATTATGGTTATATATATCTCATTTCGATCTGAATAGTTGTATACATTACATACATTGTTTGATTTGTATCATACTTTGCATTGTGCGTAGATGATTGTGAAAATTTAGTTATAGATTTAACATAATATTTATGTAAAATTATTTTATAATTTTTTTTAAAAAAAATTTGTTTGTCATGAAAAATATAAGAGACTTGCATAAAAGATAGTGACAACCTAAAAATCATATTAGACTTTGCATTGCATTTAAGTAACCAATTTAATTAGTATAAATAAAAAAATTCTCATAAAAGTATATTATCTTTTAACCAACTTAAAATATCCAATACACTTAAATAATACTTGTTTCGGATATGAAACGGGAAAGTATGCAAGGCACGTGAGATACCTGAAGTAGAAGCTGTGTGGTGGTCAAACGTCGGTCAAGTTGTGAAGCGACACCTTCTGAAAGCAGCACGTTTGTCCTACACAACAAGTTAGCCTAGCCCGGGGGGTTTTCCCGGAAACCCTCTCCGACGCTCAAGTCAGATAGTGGAATAAGGGAAAAGTAATGAATAATGACTGAAAATGAATAGGTAAAGGTGTTTAGTGTGGTTGTTTATCACCTGAGTAATGTAGTTACGGGCAATTACGGTGGGTGAAGGTGGTGAGTTGGTATTTTGAAAGAATTTCGGTATGATAATAAGGCTTAGGGCCTCGAAATCGTCCAGTGTACCTCTTTTATAACCATTGGGTGGTGGTTTCCCAATGGTAGTTACTTCTGCAGAAGTGGGGAGCATGGGAGTTGAGGGTCCTGAATATGATAACCACAAGGGTTACTAGGAGAAAAAAGGCAGTTATGGGATAACTGCTGGTTGGTTGCCTTTGCTGGAAGGGAGGAAGTTTGATCATGATTTAGTCAAAGGTAGACTAAATTTGTTGACTTAGTCAATGGAGCTAAGCCTTATACATAACATTTAGCCCCTCGCATGAAGGATGATGTGAGGATGAGAATCAGATGTAACTTCTTGCTTTATGCGGAACAAATCTTAAAATTTTGAAGTTTGGCTGTGGTGCCGCTGGACCGTGGTACCGTGGATTGATGTTGCTTTCTTCTGAATTTCAGCCCCCGGACCGTAGAGGTCAAGATCATTCCTTGAGATAACCTTGAAGAAGCCTTTACATAAATTGGAAAAATTTCAAAGGGCCCTTATGCCAAAAACAGGGTCCGAATGATTGCTGTGGTGCCGCGGATGTAGTCTAGAGATGCCTTGAATATTTTCAACCCATTTTCATTTAGGGACCAAGAACAGGGTCCGAATGAAAATCTTTCTTCTACAGCGGTGCGCCGGTAAAAGGGCGAAAGTACTTAGAATGAAAGTACTGAATGAAAAATCTTTGAGGACCAAAAACAAGGTCCGAATGAAATTTCTTCTATGCCCACGGTGCCGCGGATGGCTTGATGATTTACTTAGAATATTTTCGTCCCCTATCCTGTTTGGTTCAAAAACAGGGTCCGAATGAAAATCCTTCTTGTACCACGGACAAACATCTCATACTTAGGATGTTTTAGCCCCAAGATCAGCCTTGGGCTAAAAACAGGGTCCGAATGAAATTCCTTCTTCTGCCACGGAATTTCTCTTCCATACTTAGAATGTTTTAGCCCCAAGATCATTCTTGGGCTCAAAACAGGGTCCGAATGAAATTCCTTCTTCAGCTACGGAATTTCTCTTCAACACTAAGAATGTTTTAGCCTCAAGATCATTCTTGGGCTCAAAACAGGGTCCGAATGAAATTCCTTCATGTGCCACGGACAAATATTCTATACTTAGAATATTTCAGCCCCAAGACCATCCTTGGGCTAAAAACAGGGTCCGAATGAAATTCCTTCTTCAGCCACGGAATTTCTCTTCAACACTTAGAATGTTTTAGCCTCAAGATCATTCTTGGGCTCAAAACAGGGTCCGAATGAAATTCCTTCTTCATTTCAGGCAGACCTCAATCTAGTATTTTCTACTTGCTTTTCCGGGGTAAACTTCTGACATGAATAGTGCCTTGGTGGTTGAGCATTTATTGACCCTATAAATGGTGGTATGTGAGTCAAACTTGGGTTACTTGTTTGACTTGAATTCTTACAAATTTCATCTTAGAGAGAGAAAGCTAGAGAGAGACGCTCTGACATTCAGCATTTTCTTCAATTTTCTGACAAATTTCAAGAACACAAACAAGGTGTTCCTCAAATTTCCTCAAAATTTTCGATTAAATGTTGATTTTTGATTGATTTTTGTTTGAAGATCTTCATTTTTTCTTGATCTTCAACCTGTTCTTGGTGTTCTTGAATAAATTCATGAATATCTTCAATGTGTTCTTGATGATGTTCAATGTGTTCTTGATCTAACTTGAATCTCATAAATCATCAATCTTTATATGCATATACTCATAATCTCTTCACATAAAATTTGTATAACTTATTTATTTTTCCCGGAGTATGGATGATAACTTGATAGACACCAATGTGACCGTGACCTCGGAACACCGGGAGACCCCTGTAGATAATATTGTAGAGGAAGAAGAGTCAAGTTGGAACTCCGTTTTCATTGACCGATATATACCCCGATCAGAAGTGATACTGAATCTTCTGTAGAACCTTTTTATCCGCTGGAAATAAAGTATCCTGCTCCGTGGGAAGTAGATGTAGCTTTCCCTCCCCATTATCTAACAAAAATAAACCCTGAAATGAACGGATTCTTGATTGTAGATACTGAAATGGAGCGAGACAAAGAATCGTTTGGACGGAAGAGCGGTGCCTCGAAGCCGCCTCCTTTCTACATCAAGCATGGTGGGCCCTTAAACTATTTTATTGATTCAAAGACCAGGAACAAGTTGGACAGTTCCCGGGAAGAGCTGGCGGAAGAATGGGGCCTTCCAGACACAATCAATATCATAAGGCCAGCCAACCTAGACACCGTTAGGTTTCCCCCGCCTAACTGTATAGCAGTATATATGCCGGCGTTTGAATTAGGTTTAAGATAAAATCAAACTCCCTCCGTTCCTTTTTGTTTTTCCACCTTACTAAAACGGGTAGTTCCATAAGTTTTTCCATTTTAGAATACTTTCCATTTTTGGAAAGTTTTCATCTCACTTTTACCCCTTAAAGCTCAACTTTTCTTATTTCACACTACTATTTAATTATTTTCTCTTTCATACTTCAAATACAATCATTACATTACACTATTATTTAAGGGGAAAGTTTCAAAAAGTACCTATAATAAAAAAAATTTTTTCAAAAAAGTACCTAATAAAAAATTTTTTTCCAAAAAATACCTAATAAAAATTTATTTTTTCAAAAGAGTACTAACTAACGGCTGCGGTTAACTTTTCCGTTATCTTTTTTTGCCTATTTTTAAAAGGTACCTAATAAAAATTTTCTTTTCAAAAAAGTACCTAATAAAAAATTTCTTTTTAAAAAAGTACCAAGAACACAACATAATTATCCAATACAAACACAACATAGTATATAACTTTAAGAACATTATCCATAAAAAAGTTCACACATCATCCAATACAAACACAACATAAGAACATTATTCAACACAAACCTAGAGCAAGTAACGGTTGCTATTAAGTTGACCGTACCGTTTATTAAAAAGTGTCAAAAGTACCTAATAATTTTTTTTTTCAATAAACGGTCAACTTAACACCAACCGTTACTTGTTCTAGGTTTGTGTTGGATGATGTTGTTATGTTGTGTTTGTATTGGATGATGTGTGATGATGTTCTTAGAGCTATGTATTATGTTGTATTTGTATTGGATAATTATGTTGTGTTCTAGGTACTTTTTTGAAAATAACTTTTTTATTAGGTACTTTTTTGAAAAGAAAATTTTTATAAGGTACTTTTTAAAAATGAGCAAAAAAAGATAACGAAAAAGTTAACCCCAGCCGTTAGTTAGTACTCTTTTGAAAAAAAAATTTTTTGTTAGGTATTTTTTGGAAAAAAAAATTTATTAGGTACTTCTTTGAAAAAAATTTTTTTATTGAGTACTTTTTGACACTTTTCCTATTATTTAATTATTTTTTTCTCTTATACTTCCAATACAATCATTAATTCCCACTACTATATAATTAAAATAATACCCACTACCACCAAAGATTTCATTTTTCTTAATCTTGATGAAAAACCCAAATAGGAACATAAAAAAGGAACAGAGGGAGTACTTGTTAAGTTGTTATAGATATAAAAAGATAAAAAAAATTATACGAAAACTATGTAAAAAGAAAGATGGACAAAGAAAAAAAAGAAAGTCAATAATTCATTACATTTATATGTCAACACTATTTAAAACCAAAAAGAATGAAATCATTTTCTTTCAATCAAAAATATTTATTTGTCATTTTGTCATAAAATTTATTCACTCTAAAATATCATATGATGCTATCATTATAATTTTCACAAATTCTTGTGAGAGACGATCTCTTTGATAGACCAACTCTAATTGGATGGCACATAAAAAAATATATAGAATAAGAGTTAGACTTAAACTCTAATGGACTGGGCCTGAGAGGCGTCTCTCAAAAAGACGGTCTCTCAGGTGACTTGCTGGATTTTCAAATCAAATCATTAATAATATATGACTTTACTATTATCAATATTAAATAATATTTGCCAAAAAATATATTAGATAATTCTTTAAAATTAAAAACAATTAATACACTAGTTTATACAATGTTAAACATACATTTATTCATATTTCAGAATTAAATTATGAATTTAACATACATTTATACAATGTTAAATATACATTTATTCATGTATCACACGAGTACTAAAATAGTTTTAATTAAAATAGAGTTTCAATATGTATTTAACAATTAATTCCTTTAAATTTCTTTTCGAAATATTACAAATTCAAAACTTTTTCTCTTCACTTTTATTACCAAGTAGGATGACGAGGGGTTAGATGAAATCAAACTCGAAACATTTGTTAAACAGTGTAAGTTATGTTCACTTATTCTCCCACTGAAATAAAATCGATTCTCCTCTTTAATGTAGTTGAGTACTATTAAATCTAATCATCATGTAGATTTTCCCTGTACACAAAAATTTGCAAACGTGTTTTATTTTGTATTACGCAATTTCGTTATTGGTGGGAAGCAAAATAAAATTAAAGATTCATGAATTTTAAACAATGATGTCAATTTCCACATTCGTGTAATTCGTATCAGACAAGAAGGCCCCCTAAATCCAAAAAAAAAAAAAGAAAAAATTGACCATACATTAAGTCCAAACGGCACCTAGAGAAAAAGTGCACCACTACAATTAGATGGACTTTTAATACTTATTCCACTTATTCCAAATAACTCCAAAAATCACTATATGTATTTTAGGAACTAGTTCTTGTATCTTTTATGTAATAAAAATAGGAAGTCATCATTAATAAGGCCTCATAATTTAAACTTCATGTTTTGTTTATGAAATAATATTATAGGCATAATAAAGTATTGAGTTTCGATTTTGTTAGTGATTGTCTCTCGGTAACACGACAGTAAAATAAGATGTATATATACTGATGTTATGTATTAATTAGGTTATTCAAATCATGTGTGACACGTATCTAATGATAAGACCATCTCATACAAGAATTTGTATTTGTAAAGTATTTTAGTGCTATAATGTAGAGAAGCTAAGAATATATATTTATATGTAAGATGTATAGAAAAAAAAACTAATACAAAGTTCATACTGTTAAAGCAAGTGACAATATTCATAACTTTGACGTTAAATTTAATCACTTAATCGAACATGCTTTGTCTTGCATTTTAGAGAAGGACAATAAAGATGTGTCGAGTTGCGTAAGTTTAAGGTTTGGAAGTTTGATGTGGTACTGTTGAATGTGAAGGAAAAGAGGCTCACTCGACCCCCGTGGACCGCTCGACCGGTCGAGCGAGTGAGGCCTGGTCGAGCAACAGGTTAGAACCAAGAAGTGGGTATTCTGGAAGCTTGCTCGACCTAACATGTGGGTGGCTCGACCGAGCGGGTTGGTCAAGTAGCTTGTCATAGACTCCAATGGGCAGTTTTCTGTTTTAATTATGCAATAATGTGGTGCATTACTCTATTGTTTATTGTAATGTTTATTGTCATAATTTATTAGGGAGTTTATTGTGATGTTAAAGTGCTTTATGGTGAGTAGTTGAGAGGTTCTAAGAATGATATTCACCTTCCACTATAAAAGAGAGTATCATTCATTGAACAAGACTCACCACAAACACACATACTTGTGAGGGCTAATACATTGCTTGAAACTTGAGAGTGTTCATCTTTGTATTAGTATTTTGTGATCTTCGGAGATTGTTCTCAAGATGGGGGGGGTTTATTATACATTGTAATTGTTGAGTTCAATTATAATAAACATCATTTGAAAGGGAGGCATCCAAGATATCTCATAAACACTTGTGTTCTTTTGCATAATTTTTCATTGTTGAACCTTGCTTGTGCCGTTCATTTCACATACTTTTTTACATAATAGGCCAAAATATATAGTAACTCTTAACACTCGACTCAAGTTGCTTTGTGGAGACTACATATATCGAACATGTAAAGATGATGAATACTAATTTTAATACTTATAAATTTACAACCTTTATATAAATGTTAAAAATGCACTAATTTAATTATATATCTCTAAGTGTAGATGGTGACTTGAATTCACCAAATAAATTTTATGCATTTTGTGAGCATAGAAATAAAATCTCACGAATGGATTAAATGAGTGAGTTAAGTATGTAATTTAATTTGTGATTGACGATAGTGTTTAAGTGCTAGAATTAATTCATGATGTTTTGGAGGAATTAAGGAGTGACTTAAACTGTTAAACATAAGAATTATGGCCTGATGGATAATAGTTAATGAGAAGACTAAAGGGTGAAGATTCTTGTACAAGGCATCCAAGAAATGAAGCATTGCCTTGATCAAGCATTAGATTCGGCTTTTGACTCTTGGTGTTCTTTGGAGGTATGTAATATGGAGTTAATTTCTTGTATTAAGTATGCAGGTCGTCTCATTCATTTTTGGGCCCCAGAGCAAAAGATAAAAATGGGCCCCTAAAAACGTAAGACATAACGCATAATATAATACATCTTTTGTTTTTTATTGTTAATATTTAATCTACTTTACAAAAAAACACTAAAAACTCATATTATTTAGCAAAAAAATGTAAGTTATATATAAATTTGATTCAAATAAATATCACTTATATACATAAAAATAAGTTTTTTGGGTCCTAAAAAACACACGGGGCCCTGGGCACTTGCCCGCTTTGCCCTTGCCAATCGACGGTCCTGTAAGTATGCAATACTCATTACTGTAATCACCTCTATAAATAGTGGTCTCATATGCAATTGCAAAATATCTGCAAAAATAACCCTTAGCCAAACACTAGCATATCTCTTCTCTAATTGAAATTCTTATACTTGAAAGTTCTTTGAACTCCTCCTTTTGATAATATAAGAGATACTACACACCGGGGGATATAGTCTAAGTTGGGTGAACCTTGTTAAATCTTTATGTCGTTTTATTGCATTATTATTTCCTACAAATTAAACATCGGTTTTTATTAATAGCGTAATTTGTTTGTCACAAGAATTCACACATTTCGATTTTAGTGATATTAGAGATTGAAACACGTCGTTTTATCTCTAATATAGGATCGTTTTCAATATCAAATACTACAAAGTAATAGATGAATTGATTTTGACTTCTTTTTAGTTTAACAAAGGTTTACAAGTTACAAAATAGATACAAATTTCACATGAAGAAGTCAATATGGCGCAACATAGACGGAAAAGGGTATCTTGTAGATCTCAATGACAGTATATTATTATTATTAGTTGTACACAGCTAAATTAATTATTAATTACTTAGGTTTATTATTAAATTAAATAAATAGTAATTTAAGAGTTGTTCAAACCTTAGACCTCTAGAACTGTGCATTTCATTTTGGTTAGTCGATGCGTTGAAATTAATCCAAGGTCAACTCTTAATAAGCTTATAGAATGTGACCACGTTAATTAATAAAGTCTAATATCACTGCAAAAATTTAACTATATAGGATTTAGTGATATTAAGAAAATTCACTGATTTATATTTTTAGTATAATAATTATTGATTTTTATTTTAAAATCTACTATAAAGTGATTTAGGTGGCAGTTTATTTGACATTTAGAGACATTAATAATTGTTACCGTGGTCTATATTGGTATTTATGAGAGATATCAGTATCACTAGATCCTATATGGCTATATTGTAGGAGTAAAACTTTAGAATGATTTTTTATAATGCTGATAAAGGATCTAATAAGTGTCGTTAAATCCACTATGTATACCATTAGAAATTTAAAATTGTGACATTTAAATCAAATGTCACTAAATATGTCCCACTAAAATTATGTTATATATTGTAGTGTATGAACCTAGTATGTACTATTTTTATTATGCATTTTTTTAATCTTTATTCACAAGCTCATGTCGTCATCATATTCATCATCATCCTATCCAGTGTATTCTGCTCATAGAAAACTATGGACAGGGTATGGGGAGGGAAGGACGACGGCAACTCATACAGTCATACCCATAAAGAAGCGTGTGGCCAAAGGAGTCCCCCGGCTCGAGAAAGTTACAGAGAAGTGTCTGCACGGAAAAGATAAATTAAATGCATATAGATAAAATAAAAAGTAGAAAAAAAACTGAAAACAATAATACTAAATAGGCAAGACTGACAAGAACACCAAAAGTGGACTAAGCTCATGTCTTATTATCTATTACACTTAGTCACACTTTCTAAATTACACTCTTTAATTCAATTTGGTGCATACTACTTATAAGTGGACTAAGTTCATATAAAACTGTACTTATAAGTGGACTAAGTTCATATAAAACTGTATAGACCCGATTTGTAAACATTTAGAAGGTTAGAAGAGATACAATGATAACCTCAAAACCTTGATTGTTTTTTTTTATACTCTCTTGTACAATGTTGTTCTGGTATAATATGAATGATTTCAATTGAGTTTATTAAAAAGCGGTTTAATCTGAATAAGTTGGTATGGAATATATGATGTATTTTTTGGCTTAATAATTATCGGTAAAACATCTACACTTATAAAAATGTATCCAAAAAAAACGTTGTAATCACTCATTTTCCTCACATGTAAATCCAAATATATTTAACATCTACACTTATAAAAATGGTATCTCATAAGTCGAATAAGTTCTTAGTTCTTCATCTATCTATCAAGCATGTAAACTAAGAAGATATTTAACATCATCTTTACATTGTTACGATTAATACTGAAAAAGGATCAATCCCTATTCTAAAGCGCGCATCTTACAAATCCTTTAAGATATATGTATTCCTTCACCTATTTCACTCCCATGAAAATTGAGAAGATATTTAACGTTATTTTACCCATTATAACAACTATATATGAAAACCGTATGTCATGATTAGGGATGGTGATGGGTAATGGACCCACCCTGTATCCAAGAACCTGATCCGTTTTTATGGATATGGGGTGGGTCGGGTACAAATCTAGTGTTAAATATACAGATACGAGCATAACTATTGTCAAAAATAATAAAATACGAAAATGTTTTTCAAATATTTTATAAGTTATGATCCGTCGAGTCAATCCAAACCGATCTGAAACTCTGAGTGACCCGAACCAAAAATAACCCGACCTGAGAATGACCCGACCTGAAAATAACCCGACCAAAATTGATCCGATCCAAAACCCGAACGACTGACCGTTTTCCCAGATCTAGTTCCGGTCCACATATTTTCTACTAACTTTCTTTTAATATTTTTTAATGTCTTTGGTCCTCACTTTTCTTCCATCAAAATTATCATTCAGTAAAATTATATATCACGATCTAAAATATTCTATTTTTCTTAATTCTCATGAATATTCTCTAAATTTGTAGTTACTTATAAAAATCCCAAAATAAAATGATTAAATTCAGAAAAAATTAACATTAATAACCTACCCATTCGAGCATCCACTCTAAATAATCAAACTTCGGATTACCTTTTGATAAATGAATCTTTGCTCTTAATTTTTTGTCAGCATATTAATATGATATATATGCAGTATATTATATGCTTGTAGCTAACTAAGGACAAAAGGAAAGCATATGATGTAACAAAACTAAGGAAAAAGCTTAGATATTATAAAAATAATATAAAGATGAGATTATTTACTGCGGATGGGTCAAAAGTCACGTTGCATTATTAATATCAATTTTTCCTTAAACTTATTAATATTATCATCATAATACCCAATATATTCCGCTCAAAAAAGAAAAAACTATCACAAGGGTCCGGAGAGATTAAAAACCGACCTATCATATCATTAGCAAAGAAGGTTGCGGTCAGTGGGTCAATCAGCTCAAATAAAAAATAATAAAATTAAATTCCATTAAAATTGTTGCCAATTTGCCTATTTGACGGAGTATTTGTTCGTTGAGAGGGCAACTGTCGAGGGAATCCACCGTCCCTTAACCGACCAAATAAGTTACTAGAAAATTCAAGAAAACCTGATTTACATTAATATACTTCATGGGTCTTAATACTCTTATGACATACCGGTAGACTTTGTCATTTTCTTAATTAAGTAATGTTGTGTATCTGTGTCGCCCATACTTCTATAATCTAAGATATTTTTAAGTTACTCTTGGATTTAAAGCTTTTTTCTAAAATAATGTCATAAAATAAAATAAAATAAATTTCACATTATCAGATATCAAAATATATTTTCTGTCCTATTAAATGTTAGAATAAATAAATCAACTCTTGGGACCTCAACCATCTGGTTAAACTTTTGGTTGAGTTGGTTCCTTAACATGGTATCAGAGCCAACATGACATGAGGTCACGGGTTCGATTCTCAATCACCTCTCCTTTAAAGTGAAATAGCCAGGTATGAGGAGGGTCTGTGTTGCGTCCAGCCGTCCACACTTCTAGCCCAATGGGCTCTCGTGTGAAGGAGCGCGTTAGAATAAATAGATCATATCCTGGGACCTCAACCATCAGTTTAAGCTTTTGGCTGAGTTGGTTCATTGACATTATCCACGTAGGATAGCAAGCTAAATCACTTTTTTCTAAATTTATACTTAAATCGCTAGCAGTTCATTAGCGAAATGTCGTGTCAGATAGTGTTTAAGAAACGGGAGATTTGAAATTTTTTTTGATATATATAAATCACTATCTAACTTAGTTGTTCATTAGTATATGTTTAGAAAATAAAACGTAAAAAAATTAAATAACAAATTATAAACCGCAAAGTAATTTAGTTGATTTATATGTATTCTATTTAAATTAAATTTAATTAAAAATTCATGAACCATTTTGTGATGTATTTCGTTTTGAGTTAAATTGATTAAAAATGTAAATTATGACATTGCATCGGCACACAAGGGATTTAGTTTAGGGTAAAATGAGAATCATATTTTGTAACAATATTTTGGGAAAATGTTCTTTATCTAGAGCTTGCAATAAATATCAAATGCGATATTTGATTTATAATTTGATTTAAAAGAGAATAAGTAAAATTGTGTAGATTTGATGAAACGAAAAATAAAATTTGTGGATGGTAATTAGTGAGAAAATGGGGGTCATTTAATTGTTATAAATAAATTGCAAATTAGATGGAATAAAAAAAATAATATAAGCCAATTAAGATGATACGTTTGGGGGGTTAATGATTAGAGAATTGAAAATGCACACTTGCCTTTAAGATTCAAGTATTGTGTTAGTTGATTATGGACTCGCATAATTATTATACATGGCTGCATGCATGTACCTGATTCAGTGCTTAGAAAAATATCTTAGCACTTTAATGTTAAAATACGGATGATAAGCAGGTAAAATTAAATGAGTTTTGTGTTTATCTGTTTCAATTGATCTCGGCATAAGTATGAATTTGATTTATAGTGAGTGGATATGAATAAAAAAAGTCATATTTGTCATGGGTAATGGTAGATGGTGGGTTGAGGTCATACCCGCTCCATACCCTCCTGCCCTATCTCATACTTGTCTACTTATATATATTTACAATACTAATGTACAACCACTACAACATAATTTGTTTTTAATGGAATATATTTTGCGACATTTAATTTAAATGTCGCTACTTTAAATTTCTAATAGCATATATAGGAAATTTAGTAATATTTATTAGACGCTTGAACAACATAATAAAAAAATCACACTAAAAGTTTTTGCGATATAAGATCTAGTGATATTTCTCATAAATGACTCTATAGACTATAGTAACAATTACATATACCACCAAAGATAAATAAAGTGTCCCTAAATAATTTTATAGTGAACTTAAAATTAAAACCAATAATTATTACACTAAATATATAAACAATGGCTTTTTTTAATAGCACTAAATCAAATGTTGCGAAAAGTTATAGTGAACTATATACTATTAATATTGTATATTTTTATTAAACTTTCTAGAAAATGAAGAATATTAATTTTGATTTATTATGTTGTATTATTTAAATAAAATTAGATGTAGAACTAAATATGAGAAGATTTGCAATTTTATGATATGTAATGCAGAGTATGGATGAATGTTTAGTGTGTATATATATACCCATTATGAAAATACCAAATAGGCCATAGTGGTTGGGGAAGGATTTAAATAAATATTCAAACGGTCAGATGTGAGTATGAGAATTTTTCCCGCCATTGTTGATGCGTAAGTGATAAATGTGAAAATTTAGTTGAGTATGAATATGGGGCATACTACACCCATCCAGTTCAACATGACCACATCACCGCACCAAATATATTGAGATTGATAGACACTTCATAAAAGAGAAAAGTTGGAGAAAAAATTATACTTCCTTCTATTCAAAATTACTATCCACTTTCTTTATTTAGTCAGTTTACTCTAATTGTTCAGTTTCTAAATCTGGCAAAGATTTTTTTACCTAAACACCCTCAACTACCTCAACTTATATTATTTAAAATACTTCAACTACTACCTTTTCAATTATTATAATCACTTAAATACCCCAACTACCACATATACAATTATTATAATTACATAAAATACCCCAACTACCATTTTTTTAAAATCCGTGTCCAACCCAAAGTGGACAATAATTTTGAATAGGAGGGAGTAAGTCTTTCCTTTGTTTTACAAAGGCAATAACTTCATAAGCTTTTGAACAACTATTGTGCAAGTTAGGTTTTGGTGACCCGAAGAATAACTTGAGGGGGATTATAGGAATGTTTATATTGAGAATATTAGTATTAATTGTAATAGTTTTATTCTGATTTTATTTCCTTAATCAGTGCTCGTTAATATGTATAAGTAGAGGCCACTGTACTCTTAGTCTTTTGGTACGATTTAGTATTTCAAAACCTAAACACTTGTCTTAACCCTAATTTTGACATTATTTTATCTTTCACAATTGAGCTCAAGTGTCAAAAATACTTAACAAATTGACCTAGTATTACATACTTAATTATAAACATATTCAATCAAATATATTCTTTACACCATTTAGTTAGATTACAAGAAATTGCATAAAGGCTAAAGCAACACCTTTTTTCATAAATCATAAGCATAGTCTACAAACACTTTATTCATTAGAAAGTAAAATAAATGGAAGGAAGCATTATTATTGATTTATTGAAAATTTATAAAGAGCCATACTTTTATGCTCTCCACAAGCCCACAACCATCAAAGTTTAAAGAATTATTACCCTAGCTAAATAGTAAAAAGTATACATATTTTATTACTTTATTTGATAATAAAAAAAATAATAATCATGAAAAATGTGAACCTAACTATACATAACAATAGCAATTTTGACTTGTTTGAAAGATGCCTTAAAATTACCTTTTTCTTTGTGATTTGATACTTTTTCATTTGTATACCATTAATGATTTTCAACTATTGCACATTAACTATAGCAAAAGGAATGATAAGTGAGTAAGAAAATAGAAAATATAAAGATGCAACAACTTTTTTTGCTGTACCTGGGCAGTGGGCAGATCTAAGACACCCCATTCCCCTTTATGAATAGTCTATTTTGAAACATGATCTACATTCTAGATATATGGGTTCAACATAGTCTACAATAACTCTTTGCACTTCTACTTCCACGTCCTAGATTACTAGACTTGTTTGTTATTGTGCTTTGCTTTCCGCCAGTGTCCTTTATCGCCTTTCTTACCTGTATCGTTTTCTTAGTTATATGCATGTATTCTTTTAGTTGTGTAAGTCACCTACTATGCTTGCGGCTAGTTGTTTTTCTATGCTTGGCTAACGTGTGTATAAGATGCAGGAGTTCGGATTTTTTGCAGGTTCTTATCGTTGAAGACTCGTATTGAGCAGAAGGACTCTTTTGACCGCCCTCTCCTTATGCGTATGAGACGCCGTCGAGCCTCCTTCCCCAGACCCTGACCATAGATCTATCTATGTACGGGAATACTGGGTATGATGATGATGATGATGAGGATGACTTCTACTTCCAATCCTAATTACCCCTTGGTTATTAGGGGCTCGGGGCTGAAGATTATTTATGGGCTCTTAAACAATTGTATACATAGGAAAGTTTGAACCTTAACGCTAATTGTAAAACTAAAATTTTTTTGGGGGGGGAGGCCTGGGTGTAGGCACGTCTTGCCCTTGCTTAGGGTCGGCCCTATAATTACCTACTCTGTCCTTTTTGAATTGCATCAAAGAGAAATAAGTTTATTTTTAAGAAAATAGTGATAAATGAAGTGAGAGAATGAATTATATGGATGAAATTTAAGGAGAATTAAAGTGTATGGATGAGATTAAATGAAAATGATGGGTCATTGTCTAAATATAGAAATGATGCAAATTAAGTGGAACGGATCAAAATGGAAAATGATGCAAATTCAATGGAACGGAGGGAGTAATACTTATATTATATCTACATTTATAGAATAAAACTAGTGCATGTTACAGAGTAGCGGTGTTCAAAACAGATTTAATACTCATTCGACATTGTAAACGAAATCGACTTGACTCGACTTGATACAGAAGTTGAAAATTATAAAAAATTGTGGACGCAAAATTCGATATGGAACTCATCCGATACATTTGACCCAAAATCGACCCGATTAGCCAAATGAATTAACACCACTTATCACAAGCAATATCTACAAGGTGGTTATGTGGTTATATAATGTAATAATTTCAAATATTAGATATAGAATAAGAAATTAAAATTTTTAAAAATAAGTTAAGGGCGAGTGACCCAAACAGATCTGATTAATGAAAATTCGCCATTACATATGATGACTCCATTTATGTTTGTACAATGGACTAGGCCAATGTTAAGTTAGAAAATTCTTTATTAAATAGTCGAACACAATAAATAAATCGTATTTACCCTAATATTTATTCATTTTATCTATATAAGATGAATGAGTCATAACTTTTAAGTACTAATAAGATTACCATAATAATACTTTTATTTAGTTTCATCATATAATGTTGAAGTAATTTTCAATTCTTGCCTCATATACTAATTTGGAGTATTTCAATAGAGAATATTGATAAAGGAACAATTTTAGAGAATAGTTGTATTTGACGACATAATTTTTTTTCGATAAAATAATCACGTAATACGACTCTCATATAATAATCGGTTGGTGTTATATCCTTTCAAATCCTTGATTTGTCACAAATCAAATACATCATTTCTCAATAACCTAAATAAAATAATTCAAAATCAAATTATTAGCTTCTTAAAAAAAAAGATTAATAGTTTTGAAGTACACTTAGGACTCTTCCACCAACCCTAGTCTACCCATAGAATTACATCAATCTATTCATGAACGTATGCATGTAATTGTAGGTGTTCAAAGTTTTCAACCCAACTTATAATTAAATTCGATTTAATGCGACGTAAAACTGAACTAATTCGAAACTTCTAATCAGCTTTAAATTGACCTGATGACTCGAATAAACACTTCTACAAGCTACTCACTCTATCCAAAAGAATTACCTCAAACTCAATTTCAGTTCATCTCATTAAATTTGCCTCTTTTTATTTTATTATGACCCACACTGTTTTTAAATTTTAAATTTTTAAAAAATATATTTTTTTTGCCACTTTTATCTATTGTTTTAGACTTTCGCTTATTTGTGTTTGAGACTATTTTTAATTTTCGAACAAAGAGAGTAAATAAAAAGTTATTTTCCTTGTGATGATGTAACTTTAGACTCCTTATTCCTTCCTCTTGTCTTTCCGACTCTCCTTGTGTTAGAGGAGCATGAGACTGTTCTATTTTCTTATGATGTACCCTAACTTTTTTATGTTGCTATAATATGTTGCATTTTCTAAATTTAAAAAAAAGTTTTCCTTATTTCATTTTCAAATTTGGCACACAATATACTACATATTCCATTTGCTAAAAGTTGACAAGGATTGGTAGCTTAAGCTTATAAGATTAAACACATACATTGACATAAGAATAGACTTACGTATAGCATCTTTTTTGATTTTGGACTGATTAATTTAAAAAGCTCTATTTATTGATAATTTGGCTAACATAGGGTCCCATGATCAAGACCTCGTCCTTTATATTATGATCATGAATTATTGAATCATGTATAGTTAAATTTTTTTTAATTTTTATTTCATGCTATCATTTATGGCTCTTTCTAAAATTTTTTGTTTTATAAAACAAAACTACAAAAAGTGGTAGTAGAACTATTTTCTTGGATGGATAGGAGGTTCCGAGCATTTTTAACATGTTTGACTGTACAGGACTCCGAAAAATTAGGGGTCTTAAAAATAAATTATTTAGTATATGTTAGGTGTTTAAAGACTACTATAGAGCCGAAGGACTCTTATGACCGCCCTCTCCTTTTGGGTATGAGACGCCGTCGACCTTCCTTCCCCGGACCCTGACCATAGTGTATCTATGTGCGGGAATACTGGGTATGATGATGATGATGATGATGATGATGATGATAGGTCTTCAAAGATACAAAATTGTTAGAAAAATATCATAATTTTTAAAATTGCACAAGATCTTCACAGAACTTGTCAATTTTTGCTTCTGTCCAGGGTTTAGGCTTCATAAAGTCAAGTGATGATTTAGGTTATCTCAAGTAGTGGTTTGTGTATCTCAAATAGGGATTTAGTGCAATTCAAGTAGAGATATAGGAAAAATAAATGTACCAGATGGTGGAATAAAAAAGCTTATACAAAAAACATTATTATGAAAAAATAACAAGAATAAAAAAAATATTTAAAAATAAATTTTATTAGCGAAATACACTGAATATGATAATGATGATAGTGCGAAAATAAATAAATTTATTGAGGACACCAACAACTTGAATGACTTGTAAGAAGATACAAAAAATTGGAAGAATAGATGTACGAGATGATGGAAGAGGGGCCTTTAGTTATAAAGAAACCAATAATGCAGTATCCTGTAGTAGTTACCATTTATACGTGTAACAACATCATGTGCCACTTATTTAATCAAAGAAACAGTGCTATTAGATGTTTTTTTTTCCTTTAAACATTTTTTTCATTTTTTATTTTAGTCTGGTTTTATTGGGATGGTTTATTCCATACCGACAAATTAAAGATGGTGTGCACACTTTATAAGTTATTGAAGATCTTCTTCTCATTGCCATATGGTTTTGGGATAATATATATCTCCTTAGCTTATGAAGTATATGCATCTCGTATCTTCCCGTTAATGTGCTGACATTCACAATAAGTCCAGCTAAATTGAACAAGTTTGCTAATTTTCATTTAAATTTTGTGTAACTAGTCTCATTCTCGATCTTTTAATTTAATTACAAGTTTATGATCTCTATCT
Organism: Amaranthus palmeri; assembly: GCA_019776075.1. Lineage (NCBI taxonomy): Eukaryota > Viridiplantae > Streptophyta > Magnoliopsida > Caryophyllales > Amaranthaceae > Amaranthus > Amaranthus palmeri. The sequence goes on along the minus strand of JAAKBH010000031.1, from coordinate 352,791 downwards.
TGTTAGAGTATATAACATATTCTGGAGCCTCAACCATCAGCTTAGAGTATATAACATATTCTGGGGCCTCAACCATCAGCTTAAACTGATGGTTAAGGCCCCAGGATATGTTATATACTCTAACATATCTCTCTTAACAATTGATTTTATTGTTTATGTATCTTTTTTAAATCTTTTTTCTCCAATTTAATTTTTTTTTCACTAAATTTCATCACTACTAAGAGTCTAAGACTACATGCTCTTGTGTTTCATATTCCATTCCTTATTATACACTAGCTGTCTACCAATATTTAAATGAATATTAGATTGTCCTATGTCCTTATTTTCTGATAGCAATGAAAATGAGTTAATGACCAAAAATTAACAATTTTTTTACGATTATAGGTTAGACTAAAAAAAAAACAGATTAATAAATTTTAAAATAATTTTTTTTTTGATAAGTGATACTTAGTACGATCTCTAACTTAAGATAATTATTTTATTTATTTTTTCGATGTGCAGAGCCGTCTTGAACAATTTGGGGGTCCTGTGCAAAATTAATATTTTATGCCTTCATTATAGTAAATATATTTATTTTATTAATAAATTTAACATATTTCTTTTTGTTTATTAACTTTTTCATATAGTGGAGAAAGAGGGGCCCTGTGCGGTCGATCACCTCGCACACCCTCAAAGACCCCTCTGTCGATGTGAGTATAAGTTTGTCTTTGTTACTAATTATATAATATCATTAACTTCACGTAGAGTACTTCCTCATATGTACCATAGAGCATATATATAATTACGTAAATATAAACATATATGTAACCTATTTTGTTCATAACAATACGTAATGAATCGTGTGTTTCATCATTCATAGAAAAAAAAAAAGCTATAATAAAAAAAGTTTTTCCTCATATTTTGAGGTTATTTATCTTATCTATGGAATTTTTTTCGCCGTATTTTTTATCGCCTCTTATATTCGACCCTACTAACTTATAGTTCTATATAAGTCATTATGTATGAAACTATCTCATCATGAGACGAACTCATATAATTAGCTCATTTTTCTAGATCACTTTAAGATCATAAATGATCACTATAATTTATAAGTGATCACTAAGACTAAGAGTATAAAAAGTGATCACTTTACACTACAACATGATTTGCTTTTAATGGTTATATTTAGCGATATTTAATTTAAATATAACTACTTTAAACTTCTAATAGTATATATAGTGGATTTAGCGACATTTATTAGACACTTTAGCAACATAATAAAAAAAATCATACTAAAGCTTTTCGCAACATTGTATCTAGCGCCATTTCTCATAAATGTCACTATAGACTATAGTAACAATACATATGCCACTAAAGGCCAAATAAAGTGTCACTAAATCACTTTATAATGAAACTTAAAATAAAAATCAATAATATTTACACTAAAAATAAAAAATCGGTGGCTTCTTTAGTGCCACTAAATTCAATGTTGCAGAAATTTAAATTTTTTGTAGTGTTAAAACTTTAAATGATAATTTTCAAAAAAAAAACTTTAAATGATCACTTTAAACGTTAATAATGCATATTAGATCAGACCGATAAAAATGATTTCAAACGTCTAATTAGATAATTTGTATATTGAATATAGCAATCCTATAAAGGGGTTAAATTGTGTATCTGAGCATTTTCTTGATTGTTCTTTAATTAGGGAAAGTAAATGTTTTTAGTAAGATTTTTTTTGAGTATTTATAGCAACATAAGTTTCAGTTGATGCAGGATTTTAGGCCTTTTTTTAAAAAATAATTTATTAAATATAGATGCACTGAAAACTACTAAGATTGGTAATGTGGGGGCACTGAGAATTTACGCCTTTCATGTGAAGCAGTAATGAATAGTTGATGTCTTTGCTGTTCATATCGTCATTGTTGGTTCAATTTAGGCATTTAATTAAAAGGGGTTAAATATAATTAATATGTATTTTATTATTTTCTACATAAATAAAATATAATAAGCTCATAATGTTTAATACTTATGTGATTGATTTGAAAGCATGCTTAATTAATTAGTAGTAAGTTTTCGCAAGCGAGCTGTATGACACTCATCTTTCTTTTTAAAGAGTTTATTTTTTTGGGACGTAAAGTATGTCAGCTACCTTATAACATTGAATCTCGATTTTTATGAAATTCTGATCAAATTGATCGATGACTATAACTATAACTATAAGTATGATTTTGGCTAGAATGTGAACAAAAGAGTCAAAAAGTATATACGTTATGAAAGTAAGCTAGACAAAAAAGTATATAAGTTGGCACTCCAATTTTATGGGCTGCAAAATTAGAAAATAATATGTGTAACAATTTTAAATATTTAAACCTACGTTATTAGATAAAAAAATTACTAATATTTTTGTAAAATTCTTTTCAATGTTTGATAGAATTGTTTTAACGATATAAATAAACTCTTTCTTGTAATTCTCTTCTCTTTATATATTCCTAACTATTTTAATTGATATCTGATATCATTCATTTATTTTTCTTATATTTCTTTTCTTTCTTTTTCTTCTATATAAACATAGCATTAAGGAATAAATATTAGTTGTAGAACAAGAACTTTTCTTTTCGTTTCGTTTCTCTTTGTTTTTCCTATTTAATTCAACCGGTTCCATTTTTTATATTCCTATTGAAAATATTTATTTATATTATGTGTTAGACATAATTAATTTCAGTACGTCTAGATCTAATAAGATAAGTAAAAATTAATGTAATTTCATAAATCATTCAAGATGTACGAGTACTGGCGAAGATTCACGAGTAACAGTAAAATCTCATACAATAATGCAAGAAACAGAAGTAAAATATTGAATACCAAAGTAAGCTGGTACTAGTACTATTCTGCTTATAATAAAAACCATAACAAACAACTAGTTATAAATGGTATTAGTAATACTAAAATTTTCCCCTCTATATATTTTATATACAATCAACATGGACACTAAAAAAAATCATATTTATCGCCAAAATGGCGAAAAATAAGGCGAAAAAAATAATATTTGTCATCAAGTGATGCATGACAAAGGCTATTGCTAAAGGTAAAGGTAAAGGACACTCTCAATATCTCGCACAAGGCAGGGTTCGGGTGGGGGTTTTGGTTTTTCATAAAAGATGCGGACAAATCATACCCGCACTCCCAAGAAGGGAGTACAGAGAGATGCGTGCAGTTAAAAAACCTCCGATTGATACCTGCGTCCAGTAGGGATCGAACCCCAAACCTTTTGCCCCACATGCAGATGCTCAGCCTCTATCCATTTTTATTTCCAAAGTTAGCGACAAACAGTGTTTTTTACCAATTATTGTGAAAGAAAGAGAACTTAGAAGTATTATCAACATTTTTAAGCACTAATAAGTTTGACAAAAGTGCTGAGCATAAGTATATTAGGAGAATAATTAAAGATCACTAATAAGTAACAAATGATCATGTCAACCCATATCAATCCTAAAGGTAAAGATAAAGGACGCTCTTAGTATCCGGCACAAGGTAAGGTATGGGTGGGGTTTTTTTACTAAAAGATGTGAACAAATCATACCCGATCCTCTAAGAGAGATGTGCGCAGTCAAAAAAACCCCAACTGATACCTGCACCCAATAAGAATCGAACCCCAAAACCTACTTTTCTATTTTATTGCTTATCCTATATTTAAAATTTTTATTAGTCTAAAATAAGTCAATTAAGTTATAAACAATTATGTAAAATATGAAACAGTTTGTCTACCCATTCCACAAGGCATAAGTTATGGGATCTTAATTACATTAAATAACAAACATTGATTTAAGAGAATTCTTGTATATATTCTTTTAAAAATAGTAAATTTTTATCTGTATTAATTATCATAATTATAAGAAAAGAGAAAATTTATGAAAATCATCTTTAAAAGGTTGGTTAAGCAAAATATTTAATATCTCTTATAGAAGGTGTCCTGATGGAGCCGTCTATGACATAGACGGCTCTCTCAATGGTCCAATGTCTGATATGACTATTCAGTTATATATTTAACAAATGGGCAAGCTCATATTTACCCGTATATGCTATAGACGGTCTATAAGAAGGATTTGTGTATCTCTTACCCTTGTCGCATAGGTTAAATAAACCCAATTTGGAATTTCACATAAGCAACATTAACATAACGTAAAAGAGAAATAATAATAAGTACTCTTACTATATTATACTACTATCAAATTGTACATAAATGAACAATTTTTAATTAGAAAAATTACTTAATTAAATGTACTATGAGAACAGTCAGCAAGACTTCAAAATCTTATATTTATAAATTGCATCGACAATCACAATCCCTAAAATTTTTCCCCTGGAAAAATGGTGGAAAAGGAAAAATAAAATATGTGTATATAAATATATATAATGCAAAAAAAAATAAATTAAAAATTTTGGTATTTGTATTAATTTCCCTAAATATAAATAGCCTGCCATAACTTTTATGACATGCAATATAAAGAGGAGAGAAGAACATGAATTTTTTTCTAATATTTCTAATTTGAGCTATCTTGCAGACCGTATTACTGTTAGATTGACCCATATAATTTACTTATATTTGTAATCAAACACCGTAAAATTATAAGAAATCACTCTAACATACTAAATGTAAATGAGTCACTCTAATAGAGATAATTTAAGACTGTTTCATTTAAAAATTTGTGATATAATTTTTTTTTCAATATAAAAAAAATAATTTTGCATTTAATGATGCCATAACAAAGTGTCAAAACAAGTATTATAACTCAAACCTTGTTCCCCAAAATACCCCTCCATATTACTATTATTTCCATTATTTACCCACCATTGAAGAAAAGGATCCGACTCCGAGTCATAATACTCATACATTAACCAAGTCTTGTCCACAAACTCGCCCGAGTCAAACCCAGTTATATCTTCCAAACTCGGTAACTCAACTATTTCCCCTAGTAGCTGCTCTTCATCATTTCCGGTCATCGGACTCGAACTCACGGCGGAGGATTCCGGCGACAATGCGGTGGATGACGATGACGATGATGTTGATGATATTGAAAAAGACGGCGTATTTTTCTCCTCCTCGACGGCGGCGCCGCCCGCCGGAGAAACATCAAAGTCAAGCGCGGCGGCTTTGGCGGCGGCGAGCTGAACGTCGCGAGGGGAGTTAGAAAGTGGGCGGGGTAAAGAGGAAGCAAGATCAGGGAAGTTAAGGACAGCTGAAGTGCCCTTAATAGTAAGGGCGGCGACATCATGAGCACGCGCCGCCATTTCTGGTGTTGAGAATGTTCCTAACCAAATACGAGACTTTTTTCTGGGTTCTCGGATCTCGGATACCCATTTTCCCCAGGCCCGTTTTCGGACTCCCCGGTACACCGGATGTTTTGTATCCTTTTGCTTTTGTCTAGTTTGTGTTTGATCGTCGGTCGTAACTGACGACGTCGGGGAGTTGTCCGAGTTTTCCGATGTAATATGATTGGCTCCGGGGGCCATTGAGTTAATGACCGTATGGAGAAAACCCGTGATCGAATAACAACAATGTCAAAGCTTTAAAGTTTGATAAATCGAACTCGAAACAATGGAGATTGAGAAAGAAAAGAAGTGAAGAGAGAAAGAGTTTTGGGTGTAGGTAGGAGGAGGGCAAGGAGTTTATATAGAGCATCAACAAATCTTAATAAGACTGTCTTACTAAGAAACGAGCTTATATAATTAACTTATTTTTTTAATTGATTATTTTAAAATTTATTATAAATAAATGATCACTCTAAGACTATAAAACGTAATCATTTTAAAACTGAATTATTTTTAAAAGTTAGAAATGATCAATATATATAGGGTTAGTTCAATAAAGATGATGTTTCGTATGACGTAGAGATGTTCAAAACAGACCTGACAACCTGATAAAAACCCGATCTTATAACCAAATTCGATTTGACTTGATATAAAAATGGGTTTACAATTATATAAAATCAAGAGTAGACATAAGACCTGATTTTGAACCGACCCAAAACATCTAATTTGAGATCCGATGACCCAAATAAAGGTAAAGGTAAAGGAACTTCCCGATATCCCGAACAAGATAGGGTCCGAGTGGGGATTTCTTTTCCTTGAAAGATGCGAACAAATCATACCCGTACCCCAAGTAGGGGTCGAACCCCAAACCTTCTGCTCCACATGCAAATGCTCTATCTGATGACCCAAATGAACACATATAATACTAGATCCTTTTAATGGGTATATAGAGAGGAAGAATGAGTATGGACAAAGACACGAGGTTTACGCATATAGAAAAGGGCCGGTTAATTAAGGACGTGTTGGAGGAGAGAGAAAGGAATATCTAGTTACTTGATTAGTGTTAATTAATTATTATTATTAGTGATGTTAGTATTTTAATCATGATTTGAATCTAATAAGTCAAGGTTTTAGTGTAGATTAGTTATCAAGTGTTTATATCAGTATGCTACAGAATCTGTCTGTTAATGCCACCACACAATAACTCATTTTGCTGTCTTTATATCTATTTTTTTTTATTTTTTGTTTTGAAGAAATTAAATTAAATTAATATTGGATTTTCGTGTATGCATGTTAGCCTAGCTATTTCGCTATAATTGACCTTGTCAAGTAATATAAAAAAATATGTTTCTGAATTTGACTAATTAATAATGATATTAAATGAATTTTTTAATAATAATAAGAGAAAATATTTCTGTATTTTTTTTTAAAGAAATAGACACAAGTATAAATTAGGTTCAACATAAAATACAAGTAAAAGTGTGAAAAAATTATATTTATGAATGAAAGAAGTCATATCGTGTTTAATTTAAGTCATGTTAATTTAATTTTGGCTGTCTCGATGTATTTCTTAAGTTGAAGGCTGTAGTTGTTAAAAAACAAAGTTCGCGGCTATTTATTTGAAATTGAGTAAACTTAAAGGCTGTAGTTGGTAAATAATCCAAATAATTAATACTCCCTCCATCCCTTTAGTATTGTCCACTTTGAAGTGGGCATGCAAAATAAGAAAAAATAGTAGTGGGGTATTTTTAGTGATTATAATAATTGAAAAAGGTGGTAGTGAGGTACTTTAAGTGAATATAATAATTGAAAAGGTGGTAGTGGAGTATTTTAAGTGAATTTAATAATTGAAGAGGTGGTAGGTAGGGTATTATTAAATAATATAAGTTGAGGTAGTTGGGGGTATTTAGGTAAAAAGTTTTGCCAAAAAAGAAAATTGGACAATTAAAGAGGAATTACCCAAAATGGAAATGTGAACAATACTAAAGGGACGAAGGGAGTATTTAATATGAATCATCATCATCATACCCAGTGTATCCCGAACATAGATAAATCTATGTTCAGGGTCTTGGGACGTCATCGCTAAAACTAAAAAAAAAAAGAAGGATTTGCCTAGCTATTTCTTTGAATTAGTTATCAATAATATTATTTTAAAAGGATTTTCTAAAGGAATTAATGTAATGGTCAATCAAAATTATTGGTTGGTGCGATGCCTACTTTTGATGTTTAATTGGTAATCTACCTTTATTGGCTACAATGATTTGATATGGTTAATTATTCATTTATTTTTGTACATTTTCCTATATATGGTACAAGATATTTTGAATTAACTTGTAGTTAATGAAGAAAAAAAATTCAATGTGATTATTATATGAAAAGTGATTTTTACCTCAATTATGGGTAAAACCTCATTTCCTAGAATTTTGAGGAGCAAGAGTAGAAATAAATAGATAAATCTAATTATGACAGGTATATTTTAATGTTCTTTTCATTTAAAATATTTCATTTTAAATAGAGAGAAATTTGACTAAAATTGTTTAAAAATATATATACATTAAAAATAAAATATATCTATATGAGATTTCGTAAGAATCGACTAGGAGCAAGAGGTGTTCATTCGGGTGATCGGGTCGGTTTCGGACGGGTGTCATTCGGTTCGGTTGTATTTCGGATCGGTTATGTTTCGGTTGTTTGTTATGACGGGTCACACTCGGGTCAGGTCGGTTAGTCACGGTTCGGTTAAAGATCGGTTATTCGAGCAATCGGTTAAGCATCGGTTTTGTGCCGGTTGAAGTTCGGGTCGAGTGTTAATCGGTGTCGGTTGTCATCGGTTAATAATTGGTTCGGTTTTGTCGGGTACAGATCGGGTTCGGTTTTTTAGAAAACAGAATTCGACTACGTATTAATAATTACTATCGATCAAAAACAAAATAGTTAAAATGCAAATCAATTAGTGATCATTATTACTTTGTTACTTTTACATGTTTGACCGAAAATTAAAAATATAAAGTTCTATAAATTTTCCCCTAGTACGATTAAAAGTAGTTTAATAAACATTGACCATTGATTATTAGCTCTAAATATATGAAATCATGTATTTATTATATTAACTAATAAAATGATTGAATATAAGCATTTCATACTTCTATCTTAAAAATTGGTTCAGATTTAAAGCAATTCGATCTAAAATTCATTCGGGTTAAGTCGGTTTTAGCCGGATTGAGTTCGGTTTCGAGCATGATTCGGATCGGATATGACTCGGGTCGGTCATTTTTAGGTTCGGGTAATCTCGGCTAACGGTTATGTATCGGTTACAAAACTTGGTTACAGTTCGGGTTCAGGTTTCCCATTTTCGGTTGTCAACCGGTTCGGGTACAACATCGGTTCGGATATTGTCGGTTCGATAAACCTGAAAACGAAAGATATTTTCGGGTCGATTTACTTTCGGTTTCGGTTCGGATTTTCGGGTCGGGTCACTTTTGAACAGCTCTAATGATGCTTAGAAATTATGTAATATTGAGACTAAAAAATTACTTTAAAATTTGAATGAAAAGTAGGCATGAAAAATTTTTAAAAAATGAAGGGATGTATTATCATTTTGATCTTATTGTTAATGATTCAATCTAAAAAGGTATTTTGTTTATGATGGTTTGCATTTCTATAAAAGATATAATTGACAATTTATAGTTGCATATTGTGCTTTTTTTTTTTTTTTTTGAATAATACCTGATTCATTAATAAAGAGTCATACGACATCTACATCAGAGATAAAAATTAGCAAGTACATAGCAATTAAAACCAAATATAATTCAAAAATAACAAAACTACGATCGTTGTGTATGAGATCTGACAATTCTGAATATCCTCTTCCACATCGCTGTTTGATACAGCCTTCTACGAGGGGGTCTTTCGATCTGTTGTAGTCTTGAGATAGAATTGAATTTGATGTAGTTGATGATACTTGTAATTTTGGTGCCTGCTGCATCATCGCATTAATCTCTACTAATAAATCAACTAATGACCAAAATTCATAACTCCAAACTCTCACAAGGAGAGACTTTAAAACCCAATATATGGGTAGAATCAACCCAATGAATGGGTAGAACAACTCTCTTACAAGGAGAGGACAAAAATTTATTCTAATCATATTAAAAAAACTTAAAAAAAAGAAATTAGGGGCTTACCATCAATCTTTAAAGATTGATGATAGCCCCAAACTCACTATAGATATTAGGGTTTTTTTAGAAAGAGAAGAGAGGAAAAAATTAGTTGCATATTGTGCTTTTGCGATGTCAATAATTATTAATAAATATTAATATGTGTTAAAGTTTATTTCTAATAATAACTCATTTTACAAAATGATATGGTTGCCTTTTTATTAGTCATTATACTCACTGAAATTCTCTATGGTTTTATAGTTCCTTCAAAAGAACCTTATATATGATGGTATTGCACTTCAAAAACTTTCCATATAACTATAAAACATAATAGTGACCAAAATTTAAAACAGAGACCGTCTCTATGAGAGACGTCCTCAAGGCCCAATAATATCGACAATGAAATTGTTCCTAAAAACAAAATAATAACTTTAAGATGGGTTTGCACTCCAATAATCTATTTTCTTAATAACTAAAAAATCTCTTTTAGTCATTGAATTAAGAAAAATATATAAAAATAGTTACATTTTTATAGTTTTTTTTTTTTTTGAAATACATTTTTATAGTTTAATTATTCATAATAATAACTATAAATCACTAAACTTCTCTGACTACTGAGCAAAATTTTTGTATTACATCTTTTTTAAAAAAAAAATACCTAAATAATCTCACATTTCAATAGTTTTCCCGCAACAATTCCACCATTTATTCTTTAGTAGATGTTCTTTTGAAACGTTATTAATTAGCAAAAACTTTTAACCAACCACTACATTTCAAAAAAAAAAAAAATAACCAACCACTACAGTTATTTTTGATAAATAATTAAATTAAATATATTCCGCACAAGACAGTATCTAAATGATGATTTTTTATTTTCCTGAAAAATAAAGAGATATGCGCGCAGTCAAGAAATCCCCCAATTGATACATGCGCCAAATAGGGGTCGAATCCCAAACCTTCTGATCCACATGCAGATGCTCTAGCCATTGAGCCACAAGCAGGTACATATATAAGTAATTGATCATTATACTTTACTTACTCAAACCCTAATCGTAAAACTATATATTTAGAAAATATTTTATGAAATTACTTTCATAAATTTACTATTAATGGTTAAAATTCAATATTTAAAATTTAATCTCTACATATATTCATTTTGACCCAAAAACAGAAAAAAAAAAAAAAGAATAATGCAATAACGAAGCTAGAAATACATAGTACAAAGTGCACAAAAAAAAAGTGCATATAAAACAAAAAAAAACAAAAAAAAGTAAAATAATAAAGTTTAAAATTAATTGATAATTAATATTAATATTGGAAGGGTATGCTGGGCTGGTTGTTAAAGGAAAGAGATATGCACTTTCAATGGAACACCTTATGAGAGACCCAAAGCAATGTATACATGAAGCCAATAAGAAACCCATCATTTCATTTTATTTTTTTATTTGTTTTTTGGGTTTGTGATTTTCCAATTTTTATTTTCCCACATTGATGATAAAGCACACAAATAGAGATTTGACCCATAAACAAGCACCTAGTGATGCACCAAAACTAGCAACTAGGAAGTAAGTGACCTCATAATAAAGCTATGTAATTTTTTTTATTTTTAAAAATTATTAGGAATGATACAATATTTTGTTTATTTTCTTATAATAATACCAATTTTTGATTAAACATGAATACTACCTATTTAGATGAGTGTTTCCTTAAAAATATGTTACATATTAAAAATAAAACTATAGGAGATTTTATAACAAAAAAGTTGGTAAATTGGTTAATAAAAGTTGATATTACTCTAAGAAAAATTTTCCTTAAGTTTGATGTTATTCATGATTAATCAAAATTTAATATTATTTTAAGGTTGTTTTATTTACGGTAATTTCTACTCCCTCCGTTTCAGTTGACTCGTCCCATTTGATTTTTCACGGATTTTAAGGGTTGAGTGGGGTCCATTTAAAAGGTGGTAGTTGGGTATTTTAATTGATTAAATTAATTGTAAAGGTGGTAGTGGAGTATTGGGAATTGGAAAAGTGAGGGTATTTAGGTAAGAAAAGGTTAGCCAAAAAGGAAATGAGACAAGTATGAAAATGCCAAATAAGAAAATTGGACAAGTAAACTGAAACGGAGGGAGTACTATTTTTTGATTTGTATATAATTTCATCGGCAGCTCCTTGATGTGTGATAAGTTTGTTATTAGGCTAGCTTGTACACAACAGGACCTGCATAAGAAGAGAGTTGGTAGCACATAAATACAATGAAGTTTCATCCCATAACCAATTAATGTTTGGAGGAATAGCCCATCAAGTATATATGTTAGTAAACCTCTATCTACTTTTTCGATGTGTGATCACACGTCCATCTTGGACGAGAACGTCAATCTTTTTGAGCACACACGTTGGTTTTTTTTATAGAAGATTGAGATTTTTTAATTGTGTTGGACTTATTGTGATTGCCACTTGCCAACAAATAATTAACAAAATACGAGATACACGCACTTTATTAACTAAGGAGATATCATCCCAATATCATATGACTATGAGAGAAAAGTTCGTTTCAATAACTTATAAAATATGCACATTATCTTTAATTCAACGACCTGGAATAAATCATTGCAACAATTTGAGCACCGCTTACATTGTTAATCAAGCTATAAACTTCATTAGTAGATTGTTTGTTTTGAGTGAGTGAGAAATATACACTTAAGATATATAGTGTAAGCAATGATAGAATAGGATATTATATTCTTATCATAATCTTTTAACAGCATTTAGAATATTTGGTGAATATTTAGATTTTAGTAAATATATTGTAGTTATATTGTTTTCTAAATCATAGGATCCTCTTTGTATTTATTCTCATTCAATAAATGAGAAATCAACCAAATAATTATTTTTAATATGGTATCAGAGCCAATGTGACTAGAGGTCACGAGTTCGAATCTCAACCATGTCAAAAAAGTAACTCAACCAAAAGCTTTAAGCTAAGAATAATATTCAATTCTATCAAGTAAACCATATTAGGAGTATAAATATTAGCAATAACCTTTCGTAATATATTTAGTTCACAAATTCTTGTGATAGACGGTCTCTTTGAGAGATCATCCCTAATTTAGTTGACACATAAAAGAAAATGTAGAATAAGAGTGAAAATAAGTTTTAATGGGTTGGGCTCGAGTGACGTCTCTCTGAGAGACGGTCTCTCAAGAGACAGGCTGTATTTAGTTTGATTTGATAGTGAAAATAAGCTTTAATGAGTTGGGTCTGAGGGACGTCTCTCTGAGAGACGGTCTCTCAAGAGACAGGCTGGTAGTTAGTTTGATTTGTGTAAACCAAGTATAAAATAAATATTAAGAATATGAAATCATTTATTTCCATCTATAATTTGTGGGGGTGACCTACAAAAGTGTGGACTAAGGTGTGTGGAGGGGTCCCGAATAGAAGGTGAAAATGAGTGTCCCAAGAATATTGAGAAGGAAACTTCATGGTCTCAGCTGGAAAACGTTTTTTAATTTACTTTTTTATTAAAAAGTTTTAATGTTGCAGTCAATCCTCTATCGCAATGAATTTAAGAAATTGATTAAATTATACCTAATTTCGTTACATTATAATGCGATTTTGACATTTTTTTTGTTTTTTGTAGTGAAGGCCATTGGTCCATATTGTCGCTATGTGTTGGATTACTATTGGGCTTAATATTTATACAACACATTTGTAAAATTTTCAAAATTATTTTTTTTTTAAAAAGTATTTATGAAATACAAAATCTTGTGACAAAAGATCTCGTTTTTGAAAAAAAACTCTAATTGGACTGGTCCAATTAGGAAAATATTGCATAAATTTAAATTTTTCGGTAGATATAAAGACTATTAGACATTTAGAATACAGACCCTCTCTTGGGAGACCGTCTATACTATAGACGTCTCTTAAGAGCCCAACCCATATTTCTCTTTTAACTAATAAAACCACCAATCAGTTTTTTTTGTAATTTATCAATTGGGCCATCCCCAAAACTTGAAACATCTGTTGTATAGACGGTCTCAAGTAAGAATTTGTGTTTAGAATATTATAAGTACTTAGGTACTTACTTGGTGGGCATTAAGTATATATTGTAAGTAGGCATTGAAGATATGGTAAGTAGGCTAGTAAGCTAAGTTTCTCGGTAGGCATTAAGAATATTGTAAGTAGGCTTTTTTAGTACTTTTTCGGTGACACTAGGCGTTAAGTATATTATAAGTAGGCATTAAGGATAATGTAAGTAGGCATTAAGGATACAGTAAGTGGACATTAAAGTTTGATGGGCTCCGCTTGAGAGACTGCATCTCAAAGAGACGGTCCCTCAGGAGACTAATTGTTTATATAAAATGTTCAAGTATATATAACATAGTTTCAGATTTTAAACCTCTGACTCTAATGGGTGACATGTTTTCCCCTCTTCTCTAATGCTCAGCATTCTATCTCATTTCAACGACAGTAATTTAAGAGGTGTACAATCGTTGTAAACGTGGGCGAATGGGAAGGTAGATAAATTGTTTTCTAAGAATGTATTTATTTTCAATATTGTCTCTGAGCCATCTTGTTGTCAAACATATTTCGTAGCGTCTAGCATTCGCAGTATGACCCCAATAGATCATGTCCTCGTTAATGCAACAATGAATCCTCATTGATGACAAATAAAGCCCCGTTGTTTTCTTCTTTGTGTCATAAAACCCAATTCTCATCGAGTTAATTACGTTTCGGTAAAGACACTCACATCAGAGTGCAAAACATGCTGTATACTGTATAGCCTTTCTGAACAATGATGATCCTTTCCGAGGAATTATGATTTGTTAATTTTTAAAATTTGTCATTCTCACTTCCAATAATCAAAATCTGCGAGTAAGTTCCACACCTAATTTATCGTGAATTAAATCTAGCACGTAGTATGTCGAAAATATTTCAATTCTTGATTCTCATAGGATAAATTGTTTTACTAGAAAGAAGTTTTCCTAGACAAACATATAACTGCTGCTGCTTTCACCACCCACAATATCGTAATAATGATCATACCTCTAATTGTAATAATTTTCTACGAAACCCTCGGTAATAAATGAACCCTCACTTCACTTGATTTTATAAATGCAATATTTTAACATTTAGAACATGGATATCCAATTTACATTGAAAGACTTTTGAAAGTAGCGAATTTTAGAATTTTTCTATAATCCCTATATTAATTCTATATTAAAGATCTGATCGTCAAATTGTCTTTGGTAAATCCAACTTCTATTATATAAATAGTGACTACCATTATTCGACATTGTGTAAACTTATGTTAAATAATATATTTATTTTTTAAACGTTTATACTTTTATTTAATATTAAAACACAATGCAAATTAAATAATATATCAACTGATGCCTAATTATTGATAAAACTATAATCTTATATATATAATATAAATTATTACACATAATCATAAGTAGATAAAACAAAAAATACAGTAACAACAAATTCATAAACATATCTTATATTTTAAGAGTATTTTTCTCCCTACGCTTAGAAATAATAATTTTTGAGAATAAAAATTTCAAAAATAATAAAAAGGAAATTCTACGTGGCAACTCTAAGGATTTGGAAACCAATATTTAAAAATTCATACGGTAACCCTCAGGTTTACCACAACTTCTTCCACTGTGACTTTTTTGTACAGATTACGTTAGCACAACGCTAATTTCGAAGCTTAAAGGTTATTGTACGCCTATTTATAGAATTCACCATTTCAAATTTCATCAGTTTCAACATTTTCCCCTAAAACATAAACCCTAAATCTACCATCTTCTATCCAAATCACATAACACTAACTTTTTCATCATCATCACCATCATTATCATCATCCTACCCAGTGTATCCCGCTCATAGAAAAACTATGGACAGAGTCTCGGGAGGGAAGGACGGTGACAACTCATACCCATGAAGAAGAACGCGACCAAAGTGAGTCCCTCAGTTCGAGAAAGATTCCGAGAAACCCATGTGTTGTGGGAGATAAAAAGAAAACACAATCAATAAAATAAATACGTAAAAAAAATTATAAAGCTAAGAGGGAACAATACTATCAATAAAGCTAATTGAAACAAGAAAAAAACAAGAGAAAAGGTACCCTAAAGAAAATCAGTACGTAGTCTAAGACATGGATAAGACGCCTCCAGCTACCCTTATTCCTAGTCAGGTCCTTAGCAAAGTTTAACTCATGCAAGTCATCTCACACACTCTCGAAGACACCTCTCTGATTGATAATTTATATGATAGGCTCATTAAATTGTTTAAATGGATAAGAAATAAAAAATAATTTTCTTGGAAGAACATCCATGTCAATTAATAACATTCAAGGTTGAAAAGGTAGATAATATTATCATGGAACGGTCTATTTATGAGTTCCAGACATGCAATTTGATAGCAGGGTGAGGGCACCAAATAGTATCCACTTTCTAGGACGTCCTAACATCAGACTAATAATAATAATAATAATGAGGCATGGTCTTATAATTACTATTAATACAACTTTTATTAGCACTACACTTCCCATGCTGCAAACTGCCAGATACAATATCTTAGTAAAATTTATTATTATCATAAATAATAAATAATAAATAATTCAAACTCTTAAATATATACATGTGTTGCTGAATATCTGCACCCAAGTATTTTATTTTCTTCCTTGAATTTAAATGTTGAAATCCTAAGTTACTAGTATAGAGTGGAAGTCACCTAGACTATGTGTGTAAAATCAACTTAGTTATTATAATAACTAGGGGTGAACACGGTTCGGTTTGGTCTGATCTGACACTAAAATCATTCCCCTTCAAAATTTTCCCTCTCCTTTCCCTCTAAATTCCTCCATCAAATTTAGTGTTAGACGAGAGACTATTAAGATCTCTACCTCTCGCTTGACTCCAACGCGGGATTTTCTTGTTGGGTAATTGTTTTTGGTTGCCTCTTGTGAAATAGCACTAGTGGAAAAAAAGCTATTGGCTGCTGCTTATTGGCTGCGGTTGTTAGGGAAACGCAGCCCATGTGAGTAATAAAAAACCTGAAAAATAAAATTATTAAGGGGCTGCGGTTTTTATGGATGTCCGCAGCCCTTAATAATTCCAAAATAATAAAGAAAATTAAAAAAAATAAAATGAAGCAAGGGGCTGCGGACACACCTAAAAACCGCAGCCCTTAATAATTAAAAACATCACATATACTAGAATAAAACCCTAATGTAACCGTTGCCTCATATATTCCTCCCTTAGCTTTCTCTCTCTTATATTCCTGAAAATACTAGAATAAAACCCTAATGAAACCCTAGACACTCTTCTCTCTTCATTCTAATGTAACGAAAATAAGGGACGACGCCTCATATATTCCTGAAAATACTCTTCTCTCTTCAATTTCTTAGAATCTGGGTATTGTGGTTCATAGTTTTGGTGAAGATTCAATAAGATTTTGAAGATTTGATTTGGTGAAGTTTTGGTGAGGATTTAATAAAATCAAAGGCGTCCTTGAAGATTTGGTGAAGAAACATTTCGGTACTACTTTTATGTAAATTTCGTGTAAAATTTGTTCAATTTTCTGGTTTTTATGTAAAATTTGTTCATTTTTATGTAAAATTTGTTGTACAATTTGAAGATTTTTATGTAAAATTTGTTCATTTTTCCGCGGTTTGTTCATCATCTGGGTTTAGATCTGGTTTTTTTTGTTCATCTTGGTTTGTTCATCATCTGAATTCGTCATCTTAGTTTGTAGATCTGTAATTTAATCTTTGTTTTTAATCTTTGTTTTCTCTTATTTTCGTTTGTAATGAACTGGCCAGATTTGTTTTCTCTTATTTTCGTTTTTAATCTTTGTTCTTCTTTGGTTTCATATTAATTTGTTCATGCAATTTTTTCAGTTTGTAGATCTTATTAATTTGTTCATGCAATTTAATCTTTAATTGTTCAGTTTGTAGATCTTATTAATTTGTTCATGCAATTTTTTCTTCTTTGTTTGTAGATCTGTAATTTTTTCATCATCTGAATATCCCTTTAATGTTCTTAATTTGTTCTTTCAATTTTTTGAAATAATTGCTCTTGCAATAAGTATAAAACGAAATGAATTTCAAAATTTCTGGGTTCGTTTTTCAGAATTCTTTTTAGAATTCTGAATTTTTTTTTTTATTTTGAAAAAATACTTAAGGGCTGCGGTTTTGGCCCATGTCCGCAGCCCCTTTCCTTATTTTGGGCTGCGTATTTTGACCGCAGCCCTTAATTATTATTTTGGGCTGCTCCAATAAAGGCTGGGGTCGAAATACGCAGCCCATAAGGGCTAAAAAACCGCAGCCCTTGAGGTTTTTTCCACTAGTGTAGTTGCTAGGATCGATACGATGCTAAAAACTTTGATGAACGATAACCAACTCAATGAACTAACAAACGATTGAAACGAAAAACTAATTGCAAAATGACACAATGATTTAAGTAGGTTCACCCCACTAGTAGAAAAAAAAAGCTATTGGTTGTTGCTAATTGGCTGCAGTTTTAGTGTGTACGCAGCCAATATTAAAATTTGAAAAAAAAAGATCAATGTCTGCGGTTTTCTTATATGTCCGCAGCCAATAGGTGGAATCAAAACAATGGCTGCGTTTTGTATTAGTGTCCACAACAAATAGTGGAAAAACCCTAAGCTTTTTTAGTAAAATCAGAAATATGAGGCACCCCTTCTTATTCTTTCTAAACCTAAATCAGAAAAATACTCTTAATAAAAACCCTAAGCTTTTGAACACGATTTCTTCAATGGTTGCGCCTCCTTCTTCATTCTTTCCTTATCTCCCTTTCTCTCTCTTCATTCTTCATTAAAAAAAAACCCTAAACTTTCAACACGATTTCTTCAAGGCATCTGGGTAATTTCATTTCTTCATACGATTTCAACACCAGATCTTTATACGATTTCGTCAAGGCATCTGAGTAATTTCATTTCTTCATACGATTTCAACACCAGATCTTCATACGATTTCTTCAAGGCATCTGGGTAATTTCATTTCTTCATACGATTTCAACACCAGATCTTCATTCGTTTTTCTGGGTAATTAATTTCATTCATTTTTCTTCTTTTCGTCATTCGTTTTTTTGGGTAATTTCATTCGTTTTTCTGGGTAATTTCACTTGCTTCATTTCTTCATTTCTTCATTCGTTTCTACATTCGTTTCTTCATTCGTTTTGTGACCCATTTCTTTTTCAGATTTATGCAGGTTGGGTCAAGTGATTTTTGTTCTTAATTATTTTTGTTCTCGGTAATTTTTAGATTTGCAATTTTAGATTTGTAATTTCGAGAATCTTTGTAGATTTTTGAGTTCTTGAATCAGTAAAAGTTGAAAATGTATTTTAATACTAGTCATATTAATTTAGATTTGTGATTTTTGTTCTTAATTATTTTTGAGTTCTTGAATCTTTGTTCTAAAAATACGCTAAAGGCTACGGTTTTTATGACCGTAGCAAATAAGTTTTTCTCATCTGTTGCTATTACTAATGCTGCGAATCAAAACCGCAACCTATACCCCAAAAAAATCGCAGCCTATCTCGTTTTTCCCACTAGTGCCCAATGATGACTACGTTCTCATGGTGTGTAGTTCCTTGTTTGTCTTATTTCAATGAAAAAACACTCTTTCAATGAAGAATTACAATTGAGTAAGAGATAAACAAAAGGTTATGTGTTTAGGCTAAGGGGTTTGTGTTAGATGGCATAATAAACAACATTAAGAGTATTAATTAGCTAGTACTCAATGAGTTGTACAACCTGCATGCAATTGAAGAGTCGAAAAACATCATTCTATGTTGTCAAAAGATCCGCTCAACCGGTCGAGCGAGACAGATGGGTCGAGCGGAGAAACAAAAGCTACTGGATGCATTCAGACTTGTTGCTCGACCAAACATGGGAGCTCGCTCGATCGAGCAGGGGATCGAGCGAGCATGAGGTGCCTTCTGGTCAGTTTGCTCGACCATTACAATAAAATTAGCTTTTTGCGGCATTGGATTTAGTGGCATTAAAAAAATGCCTCTGATTTATATTTTTATTGTAATAATTATTGGTTTTTATTTTTAGTTCCACCTTAAATTGATTTAGCACATTTAATTTGGTCTTTAGTGGCTTATGTAATTGTCACAATAGTCTATGGTGGCATTTGTGAGAAATGTCACTAGATAATTTGTCGCTAAAAGCTTTAGTGTGACTTTTGTATATGCTGATAAAGGGTTTAATAAATGTCACTAAATCTTCTATATTCCACATAAAAAATCATCTCTTCATTACTTCATTACTTCATTACTCATCATAAAACCCACAATTAAGTGACCCATCAATACATGCACTTAATCTCCACATTCAACATACAAGCACTAAGTCACGAACTTAATTCTCACAATAATACACTTAGGATTCTATCCCAAGAGTCCACACATGAATGCACACTTTAATTTGTGCACTCAAGTGACATTCACAACATCTTGTTTTAAATTTGTTTTATTACTTTTGTTTGATTAAAATTGTTTTAATTTTTTCTAGGTTATTTTGTTACTCAATTGAATCATACTCCCTCCAACTCAATTCAATTGTCCCATTTGAGTTGGGAACGGATATTAAGAGTGAGATCGGGTCCACCAAAAAGGTGATAGTTGGGTATTTTAATTGATTAAATTAATTATAAAAGTGGTAGTTGTGTATTGAGAATTAAAAAGGTTGGGGTTTTACACTACTACAAATCATCACTTGTACCACAGTAGCAGTCGTGGCACAAGTAAGAATTTCCCATGGCTATGATGTCTAGCCACGAGAATTTTAGTTCGAGACTACCGTGGCAAAAACTCTTTTTCTTGCCACGGTAGATCCTGTGGCTAATTATATTGTGTTGCCATAAGCATAACCGTTGCTAATCATATTCTTCTGTCACATAAAGTGAATCAATGTAAATTATATTCGTCTACCAGGCGCACCACTCGTGGCTACAAATCATTTATACACTAGACTCGTAAACAAGGAAATTCAACTAGTAGTATGAATTTAGTGTTAACAATCAGTAACATTCCTTCCACACAAATGTCTTGGATAGGATTTGAACACAAGACCTTCAAGTTGGCGTACCAACACTCCAACCACTAGGCCATAAGTTATTTAGTGATAACTTAAATTATGTTATTATACTTATAAAGTAATACTCCTACCAGTTATTGTATTATTATTATTATTATTATTATTATTATTATTATTATTATTATTATTATTATTATTATTATTTTTTATTATTAACTAGTTGAACAAAATTTAAGTAAGTTAAAAAATTATATTTAATTGAAAAAAATTAGTTGCAAAATTAAAATTCATTTGGTCAACTAATATTCCTAAATATAACAAAATTAGTTGTATGTTAGAATAATATTACTCGTATTAATATATATTACTTAGATAATATTTATCAGTAATTAATATATTACGATATTATTAGTCGTATATTACTATATTATTTGTTCTACATTTTTTTTCAATTTAAAATTCCAACTTAAAATTGATTTAGTAGCAATTTAGTCGGAAATTCCGACTAGCGCTTGTCAGTCGAAAAATTAGTTAGAAACTTTCAGTCGGAATTTCCGTGTTTTTGTATAGTAACGGTTAGAGATTGAAAAAAACATTTTTCACGTGTTCTTTAATTTAAGAAGATGATAAGATCTTATTTTCATTTATTAAAAAATTGGAAAAGTCTTGGAATAGGTTAGAAACAACATTTCTCTGTTTTTGTTGAAAATACATTAATCTTACCTAAAATTATTGTTTAAGGTCTAGTATGAGTATTAAATTGAATAACTGTTTATAGAATTTTTTTTCTTATATTAAATTAAAATACAAGGAAAAATAATGACTTATTTTCTAATAAATATAGAACTAATAAAGTTGAATGAAGATTTTGAAATTTAAATAATTGATAAACTTTTTATTTTTTTAAATTTCTCTTAAAATATACTATCCACGGCAAGATCAAAACTTGCGAATAATTCAAATTCAGGTGTCTAATTTATAACACAATCACACAATAGCTAATTAATCGTGACCTATAAGTCTTTATTTTCCATCATAAGTATTTACCCGAGATATAATTTGTGGCACAAATTTTTTGTCAGATAAATATTTTGTTGTGACATAATTTTGGGTGCAGCTTTTTGTTAGCCACAAAAAAATTAAATTTCTCGTGGCAAGATTTGTTGCGCAAGTGCTTGTTTGCCACGATATTAATTTACCCGTGGCAAAAGTGTTTGTTTGCCACGGTATATATTTACCCGTGGCATAACTTGTGGCACAAGTGCATCTTTGCCACGATTATATTTACCCGTGGCAAAAAACTTGGGTATGGTTGTGATATTGTCTTGAAATCAATTTTTCCCGTGGTAAGATCAAAACTTGCCACGGATTTTGAATTCCCGTGGCATAATTTGTGGCACAAGTGATGATTTGTAGTAGTGAAATTAGCTAAAAAAAGATAGACAAAAAAGAAAATGGGACAATTGAAGTCAATTGCCCAAATAAGGAAATGGGACAATCGAAATGAGTTGGAGGGAGTAATAGTTACATTTTGTTATTTTTATTAAATTGTAAAAAATGGATTGTTTCCTATTTAAACTATAAAAAATGGATAAGGTTTTTTTATTTGATTAAATTGTTAATATGGATATGTTATGGTAATCACATTCTTACCTTATTTTCTTTAGAATTAACAACCTTAATGTTTAGTAGTTTTGCAAATAACAACTTTGATGTTTTTTTTTTTTTGTTGCGAATTACAGCCTTTATGTTTCAATTTTGACTAGTATTCAGTCAAGGTTATCGGTTCTGTACAAATTGACCGGTTGACAAGCCATTTTACCTTTGACTTTCCTCTTTTTTGTTTTAATTTTTTTGTGAGTTTTTTTTTCTTTTTTCATTTAATTCCTTCTTCTCCAATTACCTTTCTCTCTCCTCCTTCTTCTTAATATATCCCTTAACCAATCTCCTAATCTAACTCATTCTCTTTTCCTCCTCCATTGTTGAAGAGTTTGGGAATCTCTCATTGGTTAAATTTGTGGCATATATTAATAGTAGAACATTAAGAGTGTGTTTGAATTGAGGGAAATAGAGGGAAAGGAAGGGATTTTGAGGGAGGAAGTATTCCTTGTTTGGATAACAAATCAGGAGGGAAGGGATTTGAAAGGGAGAGATTTAGAAGGAAAATTTGGACAAATTTTGTTAAAAAGACAATCTCACCTAAAGAGGAAAAATTTTGAAGGAAAACAATTTCCTCATTTTCCCTTCCCTTCTCTTCTTTTCTAAACAAACAATATACACTTTCCTCCTTATCCCTCCCTTCCTTTCCCTTTCTTTCCTTCCCCTTCCCTTCCTTTCTTTTCTCTCCTAATGTGCTATCCAAACATAGTGTAAGTCTGTAACCCGCAAATCCACTAAACATCAAGACTATAATTCACAATTAATTCGTTTGTTTAATACTCCCTCCGAATCATTTTAGATGTCCTATTTCCTTATCTGGCATAATCATATCAATTGTCCCATTTTTTTTTTCTATCTTTTTTTACCTAAATACTCCTACTTTTCTAATTTCCAATACTCAACTACCACCTTTACAATTAATTAAATCAATTAAAATATCCAACTACTACCTTTTTAATGGACCCCACACCACCCTTAATAACCGTAAAAACCCAAATGAGACATCTAAAATGATTCGGAGGGAATAGTTTTTATGGAGTGGGTAATAGTGCATTTTGATTAAGTTTCAATGCATATATTTTGATAGTTTATTAATTTTGTAATTTAGCTATAATGTGTGTTATTTCAAAAGAATGGCTAGATATTTCAAAAGTTTTTAATTTACAATTTGAGATGGATAAATATGTCAAAAGATGGTCACTAGAGGTGTTCAATGGGGCGGGTCGACCCAACGGGTCAAGGGTCGGGTCACATTTTAACGGGTTATTAGCGGGTCGGGTCAATAATGGGGCGGATCATTAACAGGCCTTGGTGTAAAGGGTCGGGCCGGGCCGGGACGGATAATTATAAGTATTAATTGCGGAAAAAAATTTACCACCTTTTTTAAAAAATTTTTTAATGATATTATTATATACATAAGTGGCTCGACCCAACGGGCCATAAAGTATAATAAAAAAACCTATTCTATGAACTTTTTAAAAAAGGGTCAAAGTGGGTCGAATTTAAATGGGCTTGACCCGCCCCGGCCCACTTATCATTTGACATGACCCACCCCGCCCCGGCCCATTTAAATTTTGACCCGACCCGCCCCATTGAACACCTCTAATGGTCTCCAAATCACATTTTGCATCTAGTCTAGTTATAAATCTTGAAATTCACTAACTCTCTACGTACATGACCCTCAACTAGGATTCACTAGCTCCATGTAAAGTCATACCGGCCCGTACTCTACTAAATATAGTAGAATTTACGTACGCACTTTTCCTTCTAACCCTAAATCAAATTTCATATTATGAACTAAATGATTGTGAAGAGGTTAGAAGGGTATATACTCAAAAGAGTCTTTATCAATCTTTAAACCATATTTTTCCTCCAACTACATAGTTTGGACATGCACGTTGATTTAATAAGTCGTGATATGATAAGTACTCCAATAGGCCAAAATATAGCATTAATAATGATGCTTGTTATTGCGTGTGTTGTTATATCTTTGCTAATTAAGGTAAAACTTCAAATCACCGTGGAGCAAATATATTCACTAGTGTTGGCTTTAGAGGTTGCATGATATAGAAATTGTTGACAACACTTAGCTTTTTCGTGGATCCGCCATTGTTTTCTATTACTACATCATATCTCTAAATAGTTATGGCCAAGGTCCGAGTTGGGCCGATTCTCAATCAATGGTTTCTTGAAGTTTTTCAAGTGCCTCAAATTATTTAATCATGCATGACTTCACCAAAAGTGGGTTGTAAGTAGAGGTGTTCATTCGGGTCATAGGGTTGATTTCAAATCAAGTATTTCGGGTCGGTTCAAAATCGGGTTTTGTGTTCATATTGGTTTTTACATAATTGTAGATCCATTTTTAAGTCAGGTCAAATCGAATTCGGTTATAAAGTCGGGTGTCTATCGAGTCATTGGATCTGTTTTGAACACCTCTAGTTGTAAGAAGTCTATTTGTAAGAAGTTATCTCAGCAAATTTATGTTGACTTGAAGTCATTAAGGCACAAAAATGAAGAATGTATGAAACATTACAAACTAAATCTTTTAAATGGGAAGAAATATGCATATCCATTTGTGACCTTTTGAGCATAGGTTTCGCAATATTAGTTTGAAATAGACATTTCAGGTAAATTATGTCAACTTATATCTTAAAGCTCTTAAATTTTGGAGATTGTGCGTTCAAACACCTTGTACATGTTTAGAATAATTCCTGATCATTTATACTGATATTTGTTGTGATCACATTATTGACCTTTTCCAAGTTTCACTTGATTTTATGATCTATATATGTTGAAACATTGCCCAATTATAGTCTTAGACCGATCAATCTTTTTAGACACTCTAAATTTTTTTATGCGGATTTGCGTCGTGACATTCCATTCAATTCTCCTTGTGTTAAGTTCTACATTGGCTTTTCATCATCTAATGGTAAGATAATTTTTTTGGTCTTGTATACTCCTATATGCTCATCTTTATTTTCTTTTCTTCATTACTTCATGTACTAAATATTTATGGAAGTGAGTTTGACAAAGTTCTCCATTGTCTGTCAAAACTATTTACTAAATAGGTCGAGCTCAAAGACCTTAAAGGAATGTTGTCCGGAAGGCAACCGAAATTTCTTTCATATACTCTATTTCGATTCAATTGGTCACTAGTCCAAAGTAAGTTAGTATTTCTCAACTTATAATCATAATTTCGAAATAGTTAATTAAAATACTAAATTAAAACTTAATCAGTATTCAATTTAACTTCAATTCAAATTCAAACCAACTAAAAATCTTAACCATTCAATAAACCAAACAAAATCTCAAAAACCCATTATTATTTTACATTGCTAGGTCCTATTGTTTCCCTTGCCATAGAAAATCTTAGTGTACTCTCTTTTTTGTCCCCATTTCATTATAAAAAAAATGTGTTATTTATACAAGTAGTACTATAAATGATCAATCATCTTCTACTTTTGAGTGATCCACTCAAAATGAAATACATCATAAGAATTAATTGAATTATTGTTGTACAATGGAGGAAATTCATTGGGGAGGAGATGGAATATGATAATACATGGTATCAACCACAAAATATAGTAAGCTAATTGTGGTACTCAAAGGCCACAAATACTAAATTTATTACGACTATGAAAGTGGACCTACCAAACGTGCAAACTTTAAACATATTATAATTCAATATGTTCACCATGTACTTTCTCCGTTCTGAAATACTCATTATATTTTTTTTGGCACTATTCATCGTTTGAGTTTATTTTATACAATGCGGCTAATATGTGAGTAATAATATAGTCAAGTGGGATCTTATTTGAATCGTCTAATCGCATACTTTCATAATATAAACTTTTGGGATATTCCACGTGGTAAACCTGAGGTTTTGGGTTTTCCACGTGGTAACCAAAACTTTTAAAAAATCCATGTGGTAACCCTGAGATTTACCAAATTGCTCCACCATGACCTTTTTGCACATAAAAACGTTAGCAAACATTAATTTCGAACCTATAAGGCTGTTGTACGCCTATTTATATGACTCACCATTTCAAATATCATCAGTTTCAACCTTTTCCCCCCAAATATTAAACCTAACTTTACCATATTTTTGGATTTAGGGAAAAACTATAATTTGAATGAAAAATGATAAAGTTAGGGTTAATGTTTTGGTGGAAAATGTTGAAAGGATGACATTTGAAATGTTAAGTCACATAAATAGGCGTACAACGACTTTAAAGCTTTGAAATTAATGTTTACTAACATTTTTATGTGCAAAAAGGTTACAGTGGAACAATTTGGTAAACCTCAGGGTTACCATGTGGATTTTTTAAAAGTTTTGGTTACCACGTGCAAAACCCAAAACCTCAAGGTTACCACGTGGAATTTCCCTAAACTTTTTATAATTTTTAAATGTGTATAATTCAACATATAAATGAACAGACAAAGTATATCAATATCAACTCATTTATTGCATCTATTACATTTCATATGTCTTAGTTGCTTTAAAATATTCGTTAATGTGTTTATTTTATTATATTTTTTTTGTCTTTTTGTAGTGATTTACAAATCAGCGGTTATTGATTAGGAATTACTCCCTCCGGTCCAGTTTAGATGTCCCATTTGACTGGGCACGGAGATTAAGATAGTGGTGGGGTATATGTAAAAGGTGGTAGTTGGGTATTTTAATTGATTAAATTAATTGTAAAGGTGATAGTTGGGTATTGGGAATTGAAAAAGTGGGGGTATTTAGGTAAAAAAGGATATCCAAAAAAGGAAATGGGACAAGTAAAGAGGAATTGCCAAAAAAGGAAATGGGACAAGTAAACTGGACCGGAGGGAGTATTAAACTGTGTATAATTATGAATTACAAAACTATATGGAGTAATAAACCTTATGTTAAGACGAATCAAATAAGATCTCATTTGACTATGTTTTGATGCATGGATTAAGAATAAAATGCAAATTATGAGTAATTGATGAATAGTAACCCAAAAGTAAATGCAACATTAAATTTGTTTATGCATGACGAATTTCTTGCTTACAAATTCAAGTTCGGGGACAAAATGTTCCATCTCAGGTTTGTAGTATTATTATAAATATTTATGTTGTTTATAGTTATATATATATATAATATATATATATATATATATCTATATATATATATATATATATATATATATATATATATATATATATATATAGATATATATATATATATATATATATATATATATATATATATAGATATATATATATATATATATATATATATATATATATATATATATATATATATATATATCTATATATATATATATATATATATATATATATATATATATATATATATATATGTATATATATATATATGTATATATATATATATATATATATATATATATATATATATATATATATATATATATATATATATATATATATATATATATATATATATATATATATATATTTTGTATTTTATTTTATAAAGAGTAAATTTACTAATTTAATGATTAAAAAAGATGATATTTATTAGTAACAAAAACTATTGCAATTGTAGCTAGTATATATAAGTATTGTAACTATTTGTTTAAAATGTTAAAAATGCTAGAATAAAATAAGGAACAACTTCTATGAGAGAACAACTTTATGAGATACTGATTTGGTTATATTATACTTTTTACATTTGACTTTTTGCGCAGTCCAATGCGTTATTTTGATTATTTATATATTGAATTATACACGTCTAAAAATTATAAAAATTAATATAATGAAAGTATACAATTAGACAATTCAAACAAGATAAAAAAAAATCATAAATTTTTTTGAACAATTTTTTAACATTTTTTTCGACACTTATATATGTATACATGATATTGGAATGATGTATTTTTGCAGTTTTGCCTATATTATGTTGTAGTGTGTCACAATACTCTCATAATCATATGATTTTGGAATGATATATCCTCTGCAGTTTCGCTTATAAAATAGATGCGCCTATAATTTTCCATTATATGTTAACATTAATAATTAGTCAAATCCAATTTAACGCTCTAGAGGTACGTATTTTTTTCTACAAACAAAGTACACTATGCAGATTTGTCATTGCTGATGGTTGAGGCTCAAGATATGTTATATACTCTAACACGCCCCCTCACACGAGAGCCCTTTGGGCTAGAAGCGTGGATGCAACACAGGCCCTCCTCATACCTGGTGCTAAATATTCCACTTTTAAATGAGGGGTGGTTGAGATTCGAACCTGTGACCTCTTGTCACACTGGCTTCTAATACCATGTCAAGGAACCAACTCAACCAAAAGCTTAAGCTGATGGTTGAGGCCCCAGAATATGTTATATACTCTAACACGCCCCCTCACACGAGAACCCTTTGGGTTAGAAGTGTGGATGCAACATAGGCTCTCCTCATACCTGGTGCTAAATATTCCACTTATATGAGGGGTGGTTGAGATTTGAACCCGTGACCTTTTGTCACGTTGGCTTCTGATACCATGTCAAGGAACCAACTCAACCAAAAGCTTAAGCTGATGGTTGAGGCCCCAGAATATGTTATATACTCTAACATCCATTGTGGGCTTGTGGCTGTGTTTAAAAATAATCCAAAAACATGTATTCGTGCCTTTTGGCACCATAATACTCCCACCAATACATTTGAGTTGTCCCATTTAATTTAACACGAATATTAAGATTGGGATGAAATCCACTAAAAAGGTGGTAGTTGGGGTATTTTAATTGATTAAATTAATTGTAAAGGTGGTAGTTGTTAGAGTATATAACATATCTTGGAGCCTCAACCATCAGCTTAAGCTTTTGGTTGAGTTGCTTCCTTGACATGGTATCAGAAGCCAGGGTGACAAGAGGTCACAGGTTCGAATCTCAACCACCCCTCATTTAAAGTGGAATGTTTAGCGCCATGTATGAGGAGGGCATGTGTTCCACACTTTTAGCCCAAAGGGCTCTCGTGTGAGGGGGCGTGTTAGAGTATATAACATATCCTGGAGCCTCAACCATCAGCTTAGGCTTTTGGTTGAGTTGGTTCCTTGACAGTAGTTGGGGTATATTAAAAGTAGTAAAAGTGGGGTAATATTGGTCATTATATATTTATATGTGTGAACATGGGGTGTTTAGATAAAGAGTCGAATTCAACCCAATGTTGGCTATAAAGATGGTGTTTGATTTTGTAGCACCTAAATCCTAATAAAGGATTGCAAAGGAGGGTCCAACTACTTTATACTCCATATTATGTGCTCCACAATTAGCTGTGTTTCTTCTTATATATATTCAATTTATAAGACGCGTCTCCAAAGCTTCAAACCGTGTTGCCATATAACTCATACACTTTTACCCTAGTTATCATCCTCTTCGTTACTTAAACTGCCCGTTTGGTTGTTGGTATTAAACAGTGGTAAAGAGAATAATTTTTAGTGTAAATTTGCTTGATATTTACCATGTCATTCTCATCATAAAAGTTTCATCGGTTTTTCATTTCCTCCTATTTCAAACGGTAACGTATTGAAAATAACTTTATGAAGAAATTAAGATTGTTCAAGGAAAACAAGTATAAGCATTAAACTTGACATGAGATATTCCTATTAAAATTATACTAACTTTAATTGATCACTATTTTCGCTATTAAATATCGATTAACATACAAGGACTAACAGTAATGAAGAGTTCATTATTCAATAAAAGTAATGAAGAGTTCATTATTCAATTTTAGGATTCTACTTTTATTTTAATAAATGTGTTAAGATGATAGCATGGGAAATTAAAAAAACAGTTAGTCTCTTGAGAGACAGTCTCTTTAAGAGACTTATTTCAAGCCCAGCTCATTAAAGATTAATGTCTACTTATTGTATTCTTAATGCGTGCCCACTTACATTATCCTTAATATATACTAATATGCATAGATTTAAAAATATGAAAACTATATTTTATTCTAGTGAAAATATCATGATAGGTATATAAAAACATCACGTTATTTCTTTCGAAAAAAAGTCAATTATTATAGGTTACTCTTTGTACAAACGTAGTAATTCTTTAATTTGCGAACTAACATTACAATGGCTAGGACGAAATTTTTATGTTGCTTGTTATATGCAAGCTAACATGGACCACGATTTAACCCATAAGGACAAATATAATTTGTTTTCTTAGAATTTAGGACCAAAATATTTCCTAAAATGTATTCGCATGATTAGCCAGCCTTTAGCGATGGTACGGTATGATCTTGAAATAAAGACATTGGAGTAATGAAACTGTACCGTATGATCTTAAAATAAATACGAGGATGGAAATGCACTCTTCTAGCAAAGTAGCAAGTAACATTTGCTTTAATTTCCTACTCGGAATACATCTGATTGAGTGATCGATAATGGTGTTTCAGACTATGGGGTCGTTTGGTTTGGGTGATGAAAATGAATTATAGTGGAAAGTGTTACGTAATGAAAAGGGTAATGATAAGTTTTCTTATGATCACATTATAATGTGGCAATTAACTATATAAAACCTATAAACAAATGACCTATAATGAACAAAGAATGTGGTAGAAACCAATGGCAGAGCCACATTGGGTCATCCGGGGTCATGTGCTCCTAGGCGTTTTTTTAAAAAAAAATATTTAACATAGACTCTTCTATTGGTAAGAGTAAAAGTGTAAAATTAATACTGAAGTCTTTTGATGATAAATACTCCTCCATTTTAGTAATTTTGTCTTATTTATTTATTTTATTACATTTTTTAAATTAGGTTAGTTAATTTAATTTGTTCAATTTCTTTTTCTGGTATGTCGTATTTAAAATTTTAGCAAATAAGAGTAAAATATTTTGTTAATTTTGCAAATAAAACTCTGCCGAAATCTCGTCCACTAGTTGGTGCCCCCTGGGACTCCGGACCCTGGATCCGCCACTGGTAGAAACAATTTACAGACCACAATATGAGGTCGGCTACATGTTGATGTATGCGTGAATTTTACATCCATACTCTTTGCAAAGTAGACTACACAATATAGGGTCGGCTACACAAACAAAACAAAACAATGTTAGAGATCCATATAGCAAAAATAAGGCCACATCGTATTGCATATGCCAATTAGTAAAGATTTTCATAAAAAACGAACCAATATTTCTCGTGTAAAGAGGTGTAAAAAATTGTGATTTGGGTCTGATTAAGGAATTTCCCACGCTTTTGACCAATATTAGGCGTTAAGATAACAACATCAGCATTCTGTTACCACGATCACGACCGTTACCGCATTTTTCACTATGGGGATAGTTCAATGTGTATAAACATACCTTTGTAACGTGATCTACTACACATAAATCAACAAAATAATCAACACTTCGTTACGCAGTATGAAGAATGTAGCACAAATCGATATATACACGCAGACTATCGAATTTGATACAATGTACGGGTTTAGTACCCTATTTTATCATCTCTTGTCATCTCTTCTGTGTATAATCTCCCAATTGTTGCACACAATATGATCGTAGATCCCTCCTCCGATGCACCTGTACTCTGTACCTACGTCATTCCGAGTAGTTCTTTTGCACAAAACAGTCGAAACAAGGATGTCTTATTGTCTTCGGATCTGGAAAACTCTGCTATACCAAATCGAATGAAGAATCATATGGAAAAGGTCGTATTTCTTAGGCCGAGCATGCCAAAGAAAATGTTGTTGAACCTTTCTTACTGCAAGTTGCAACTCCAAATACTTCTCTTCTGGTATCGATGTCAAAATCTCTTTCAAGTTCGAAATGTCTTTCTCTGCAACAATAATCGAAAATGCCTCCCAATTCAAGATCTCGAAAAAGGGAGGGACAAAATTGTCGGAAATTATTACAGGCACACATTCGTAGAAGATCGCTTCCACGACTCTTGGGCTATTAACTTCGTGTCCCTTGGGGCACAGGCAATACTTGCTACTCTTCATGTGCTGAATGTAGCTCATTTTTCTCGAAATGCTTGTGGGTAATAGATCATAGATTCTCATATCTGGGTCTTTGTCCTTCCAATGTTTTAGGAGAATTGGACGTAAATAGCCGTGGCGGTTTCCAGCATAGAACGCAAGAATATTCCTATCTGATGGTGGTTTCCCTCCGACATCTCTGAGAGGATTTCTTGCAAAGCGAACAAACGTTTCTGGCAGCGACACATCCCTCCCTATTTTGAATCCGATAGTTATATCCGCATTGCAAAGGGCCTTGATGCTGTTCTCCATGTGATGTCGGGTTTCATAAGGAGCCTAAAAAATTCAACATGGAGATGTATAGTTGTATGAAATTTATATTGTATGTCAATAAAAAAAATTCAAGTTGACAACTGAGGGCCTTCATTGGATCAGATTCGAGGGAGGATGAAAAGCTAGGTCGGCTACTGAGGGCCTTCTTTGGATCAGATTTACACGAAAATCAAACGTTTAGTAGAGCAAGGGATTAGTAATTTATAACCTAATCATCATTATGGCTCGTTTGGTTGCCGATGCTAAATGGTAGTAATGAGAATAGTTTGTAGTGAATATTTTCATGAAATGCACCATGCCTTACCCTTTATGATGAATGTTTGGTTATAAATAGCGTCAAAAACTAGTAATGTTTAGATTAGTGTACATAATTCGCTAGCTAATTTACTTTTTGATTTCACGAAATGGCCTAAATATAGCCCAAAACCGACTAATGATGTCAAACTTTTATCTCGCCAAACGCCAAAAACATCGCTTATAGTTTACAAGGAACTCCTTATGTCTCAAAACGGTACCCACCAAGCATATACACTAGAGCTTTTCCCTCTCAAAACTACTCCTTTTCTCCGTGTAGACAAGCATATGGACATAGCAATAAGGCTTTTACTTTCCACATTTTCCCCATTTGCGGAAGTATATTTACTAAGGGCGGAAAAAACAAATCTCTCATCCTTTCCTTCCCTTTCCAAATTCCAACCGAATTGTTACTTAAAAAGTTAAATATCGACAATTTTCTGCTCGAGACCTCGAGTTCATCTAACCCAACATTTCCCTCTCAAATACTTCCTCTCCTTCCTTCTATTTCCTTCTCTCCTTCCCACTTTTCCCACATAAAATCCAATACAAGCCAGTTGATAGACTCAAGTTTTCCATGACCGATTTCAATGATGATGAAGCCTAAAAAATTTCCATCTTTCATGTTATAGAAGAGTTTTAATTTTTCTTAAATTATTAAGTTTTGTCGATTTATATGGTATTGCTATAGCGTTTTAGTTTCAAACACTCAATCTAAAGAAAGGCAGCAAAGAAAGAAAACAAAGAGAAAAAAAAAATTAGCAGAACGAATAGGAAAATACCCAGTCATGGCATGCAACGACAAAGTGATCTGTTCCTCTGGTTCTGTTCCAGAAAGGATATTTGGCTGCAATTGTTTCGGTGTAATCTTTAACAAATTGCCTTAACTTGGTGCGGTTATGAGAGTTGGGCACATACAGAGCATACTCTAGCATTCTTGAGCTAAAAGGCATATAGAACAGGTGAGCCTTCCTAGGATTTTTCACAACAAAGTGTTTGTTTCCCTCCATGAGTTTCATAAACCATCCTTCTGAAGCATATAGTCCCTTGAGTATCGGTTGATGAAATATGGGCTTTTTTCCGTCTTTATAAATGTAGACTTTCAATGTTTTCTCCATTAATTCATAACTCCTACAACAGCGTAGTACATATAAGTCAAGAATCAAGATGACACATCAGAACAAATTAAAATTAGCATACCATTAAGCAAAAGTCACTAGGGTCTCAACCACTGTCACATGATTCACTAATCTCCTTGCGAATCACGAACCAATAAAAGCGAATTATGAACAGTTTTAGGTTATTTTATGGTCATTTTGAGCGAATTGCGAATTCAGAAAAGCGAATTAACTAAAAATTATGTTACACTAATCTCAACACACAGTTAGAATCAGAAGTCAATTTTCACAAAGCATCACTATTCAAGGAGTGGCATATTGAAGTTGTTGGCAATACTTCACATGTGAGGAAGATCGCACATCACTCAAATGATGGGTTGGCATATAATGCTTGGTGCGCAATGCTCCTAATACCATATAGTTTTGGGAAAGAGTAACCTCATCAATGTTGTATGCAAGTCAACGCTCAGAATCCGTGGGTTTGTGGGTTTGAGCCCACAGGTGCCCTGTGGGTGTGTCCTCACGAGTGGGCCCACGGGGTTACAATAACCAGCATTTCCCCAAATCAAAAAGAAGAAAAAAATGTTTACTCATTTGATTTAGTCTATTGTAATTTCTATTAAAATAGGCATTAAGTATATAAGACTCCTCATCCTATTTATTCATGCCAAATGAACTACGAAACCAAAGAACTATATGCAAGGAATTAGTTGTTCAATTCAAACTTCCAACTAAATATGTACGATTCGCAATAGCTTAATCAACGTTATTCTTACCTCATAAACACAGAAACATTTCTGAAAACAGGAGCATACAGTTCCTTGTCAACATTCACCAAATCAGGATTCTTAATCTTCAACTTTGCATCAAATATTTCCTTGTCGGGGTCCTGAAGCGACGACCATTGAGGAATCTACTACATCACAGAAACATTTGAAGTTAAAACCCAATTCCTTCACATCGTCACCAGGAATCGAAGACATCATATATTCTCAAATGAGAAGGGCAACTAAAAAGGAAGGAGGGTCAATGGACATACCATTTTACTTGAAAAGTAAAGGTGTCGAGCTAGTATCCGATTCATCCTATCTATGGGTATCACCGAGATTGGTGGCATTCCCGGTTTCACTTTCTTTCTTTTTCGCAAACGCATCGAACCCGAATCATTCCTTAAAACAGTAAGATCACTTCCTGGGAGCTCCGTCATATTTTCAGATTGTACTACATTTTCATGGGTCCAACTCTCTACATTCCCATTTCTATCAAAACGAAAACTCTTATTTAACTTCTTTTTATAGCTATTTTCCTGAACATCCATCATTTTAGGTCCCGATTCACCTTCAGATGTAACATTATTCTCTATAACTCTACCTAAATCCTTTGATGCATTGTCATTCTTAATAAACTTATCATCTATACTAACCCCACCTTGTATAACCACTCCTACAAGACTTGAAGCATTGATTTCACTCTTCTTTTCTGATTTAACCAACAATTGACTCGACGAAACGCCGTTTTTGACACTTAAGATAACTTGATTATCAGGAAGTAAGGATTTCAGTGTATTTCCATATGGCAGCATAAAGTATTGAAGCATCAAATAGGTAACAGCAACAATACCCACTATTAAGATATGCCTTCTTGCTTCAATTTGACATAATTTTTGGAATTTAACATAATACTCCATAACTTCAACAAAACCTAAAAAATCAACTTTGTTTTAGGGTATTTTCATATGGGCTTATCCAAATAACTTCCTTTTTTCAAAAAAAAGATGTAAATTTCAGAAATTGTTTCATCAATCAACTTAATTGGAAATACCCAGTTCACTGCAAAAACAAAACCAACAAAAAGAACACAATTTGATGATCAAATTAAAGTTCTAATAATCAGTAAAGTTCCTCTTAGCTAAGAACAAATTCAGCAAAATATGGGGAAAAAAGAAAAACCCAGAAAAATTATTGCATTCAAGCAGTCAGAAATCTATAGAAAATAAATTAATCCAATAAATTTTACAAATCAGAAGCAGAAGTGAGCAAAACTGTGATTAATAGAAAGTGAAAAGGGCTACTTATTCTTCAATTAATTTACAAACTTGAAGTTGCATATTGAAAAATAATGCAGTAAAGTAATATAGACAACAAAAGAAGGAATAGTAAAGGAAAAACATACCATAAAAGTATAAATTAAGGAAAAGAATGAGCTTTACAAAGCTTGGAAATCCACTTCTTAGTTCCAAGAATTATGCTTTGAAGAGGAGTATAAGTATTTTGGGATGCAGGGAGTTTGTTTTTCTTTAAAAAATACAACTTGCAATACTCTTTTGTACATTACTCCTACTTGCTCCCTATGAGATTTATCATTCACCCCTTTTTTTAAAAAGACCCTCTATAGTATAGACGTCTTTTAAAAGCCTAGTAAATAGCTCACTTTTAACTTACAAAACCAACAAATAGTTTTTATTTTTAATTTATAAATTAGGCCAGCCCCAACACTTAAAACGTCTATTCTATAGACGATCTTAAGTAAGAATTTGTGGTTATCATTTTCTTTTTAAATTTGTCCCATAAATTTTGCTCTATTTATATTACACAAATTCTTATTTGAGACCGTCTTTTGTAAAGACGGCTCTCAAAAGCTTAGTCCAATTCTAAATACTTCCTCCGTTCTTATTTAGTTGCTACCGTTGCATGGGCACAAATATTAAGGAGTAACTATGCAATGATTAGCAATAGGTGAAAAGTTGCTTTTTGAAATTTTTTAATATTATTTGTTGAAAAATGAAAAAGAAAAATAGGAATAATTAGATATAGAGTAGGATAAAAGTAGGAGTAGGTATAACTTTAAATGATTAGTTTGTTACCAAATAAGGAAATGTAGCAAGTAATAAGAAATTTCCCAAAATGGAATATGTAGCAAGTATTATGGAACGGAGGAAGTATATATTGTTACAACTCTATATATATTTGGGTTGGACTATTGAGAATCGTCTTATAAAAGACGGTCTCTCAAGAGAGCACCTGTTTATATTATTGTTTGTTGAGCATAAGTTAATTTTTTTTAATTCTCATTCAAATTTTAAACTTATGTTTTTTCTTAATTTGCATGAGAATTGTACTTGATATAATACGACTTAAAAGCATATAAATTATTGTTGAAGTAACAGTTTGAGTCTATGAGTAAAATGTACATATATAAGAAAACAGAGGGAGTATAATAATTTTATGTTAAATACAAATTTTAGATGAACAATGCACAAATTTTCATGTTGATCAGAATGTAAAGAAAATAAACTTAATATGTACGTTTTCCTATCTTAGAATTATTAATACAGTATAATTAGGAGGATAATTAGAGATTTTCATCTTGTAAATATAGTTGTGTTTTTATTTTATATATGTGAGCATTGTGAACCTAAATGAATTATAAATCAATAAAAAATCAATAAAAAATCATAAAAAACTACCTAATCTATAGATTTATTTGCAAAACACTACCTGTAATTTTTTTTGCAAAAAACTACCTATACTAATATATTTCTCTGCAAATGACTACCACTTAACGGAAAACGTTAGCTGATCGTTAAGTTTGAGGGTTTGACCCATTTGAGAGGTTAAGTTGTCTATGTGGCAGTATCTTACTAGTCCTCGCATTTTAAATAATTTAAAATTAAAACACATAAATTGACAAAATAAAAATAAAAGATATTTAATGTCGTTTTTACCCATCATAACGATTTTTTTCAAAAAAAACGGATGTCCTGATTATCCTTATGGGATAACTCCTTTGTAAATCCATTCAAAACAAGTACTTATTTGTCTATTTTAGGATACGTAGACCGAAAAAGATATTTAACATCATTTTTATCCATGTCACGACGTCTGTATTTAAAAAAAAAAACCATTATGATGGGTAAAACTAACATCAAATATCTTTTTCGGTTAACGTATCGGAAAAAAGGTGAATAAGTACTTGTTTCGACCGGATTTTCGAAAGAGCTACCCCATAAGGGTAATAA
This sequence comes from Amaranthus palmeri, assembly GCA_019776075.1. NCBI lineage: Eukaryota > Viridiplantae > Streptophyta > Magnoliopsida > Caryophyllales > Amaranthaceae > Amaranthus > Amaranthus palmeri. The sequence continues at coordinate 314,918 of JAAKBH010000031.1, read as the reverse complement.
CGACGTCAATTTTTTGAATTTATGTGTTTAAATTTTAAATTATTTAAAAATACGAGGACTAATAAGATACTGCCACATAGACAATTTAACCTCTCAAACTGGTCAAACCCTCAAACTTAACGGTCAACTAATATTTTCCATTAAGTGGTAGTCATTTGCAGAGAAATATTTTAGATTAGATAGTTTTTTTGCAAAAAAAAAAAATTATATTATGTAGTTTTTTGCAAATAGACCAATAAATTAAGTAGTTTCTTTCCTAAAAAAAAAAAAAAAATTAAGTAGTTTCTTACGATTTTTCCATAAAACAAGCCTTAAATAGAGAGTTATTCAACTCTTCAATTCTTTTTGAACCTTATTACCTTAACATTCCTTGTGGATGTGTTATGGGGCACATATTGTATCCCACCTCATTACCTCAACATTAACTCAACATAAGTGCCCTTATCGGCAAGAAATGTTGAGATATTCTCAAGGCATGGTTGAGATTTGGGAGTCCCTTTCCACTTCAAAAGCATCAAAAGTGGAGCATATCAAGTGTCTCAAGCAAGAAGTATAGTTCTACATGCCCTACTAAACCTCAACTATTGGATCCTGAAGCCCATAAAACTCTCGATACATTTTCATGAAATCATAAAACTCTCGGTTCTATCATCAAGTCGAGTGGTTAGTTCCGCTGGGTTGAGAAATGGCGAGTTTCAAAAACGCTTTGCAAGTCATCGATTATCAGCAACAAGTCATTGCCTAGTATTGCTCTTGATTATTCAACTTATGGCAGAATATTTAAGTAGAGAACGCGAGAAAATGATTCGATCCTTGATATACTCTTTAAGCGCAAATAAAAACAGAACATGTAATCATATGTTGTATTGCAAACAAGACAATAACTAAATCAAAAAGTGAAAAATACTCGGATTCCATCATCAGGAATTTCCGACTTAAAGGTTGTGAACTGGAGCTCATAATTTGTTTCCTGATCCGTAATCCTTGTGCTATATAAATGAATCATTGAAACTAGTTACAATGCGGCCAGAAGGGAGCGCTACCAGAAAACAGATAATCAGGCACACTGTACCTGAATCAAACAAAAAAGCAAATGGGTTGGTTCAAGGAGTGCTATTGACGAGTACAATTCAACTATACAAGTAGCTTACAGTTCACTAAACGATCTGGATAGCTGACAACTCTCGAATCTAGTTCTCACTATGACTTTCTTTCATTATCCTACTCGAGAAACTTAGCTGGAACATAGTGAATTAAGAATCGTGTGAAACAAGCCCTACTTCTTTAGAAAGTTATGCCAGATGAAATGCCCTCCATTTTCAAACTTGGATCCAAATCAAGGTGTGTTTTAACATAGTAGAGTCCTAATCAGATTTGGGGTTGCAATTTCTTGCACAAAAACAGCAAAAGCTCCCAATCAAGCACCTCAAAGAACGAGGGCACATAACTTGTGGCATTTGTCAGCGAACCACATATCACGACTCCACCACAAAGGTGTAAGACTTCGTATCCCACGAGACAAATATAACATTTGCTGCTCTTCATGAACTCTTTGTATGCTGCTTCTCTTTCAATATCTTGCACCGGACCAAAGATTTGCATGTGTAATATCTTACTTTGCTAATACATATCGGTCAGAGACAACTGTGTATTTTCCGGCAAAATCGGCTGATGTATCTCTCTGGAACGGTGGTTTACCAGTAATATCTATTGAAGGGTCTTCTTTTTGTGAACAAATGTTACTGGTTGCACTAATATCCTTGCCTATACTCCATCTTTCTAGCAACACTGCCACTGCACGAAGCACCAATGCAGCCATTCATACGCCTTAAAGTTACACGTAAAGCCTGGACATACATTTATTTGTCAGCATAGCAAAGTGAAACTAATGAAAAAAAATTAATAGGCCATTAAAAAACTACTATATTTTGTTCTAACATCCAAATGAAGTCCAAATAACCAACTTGCCTATCTACTAGAGTATACATACACATGTTTATGTCACAAAATTTTTGGAGAAATTAATTTGAGCAAGAAGATTAAACACAATCAAACATCCAGCAAAATCACACACAAATTTATGGGTAGTTTTAACTGTTACCCTACCTTGAACAATAAAAGCCTATATCACTATGTAGCTCCACAATCACATCAACAATTACGAACACTCTTTACTCAAGCTCGAGTGTTTCTCTATAATAACATTTACAAACTAGACAAAACAACACAGAACCATAGAATAACAACATGACGGACCAGTGTTGCATGATTCGCTAGCTAATTCACATTTTGAATTCGCGATTCGCTCAAATTTGCGCAAGAATAGCTCAAAACCGACCATAATTCGCCTATTTATGATTCGCGATTCGCAAAGAGATTGTGACACGACGTTGAATTTGAGCACTTAGGTCGTTATTTGGAGCAGCCCGAAAAAAAGCAGCTTATTGATTTTTCATGTATATGATGTTAACTTTAACTCGCTTTAGGATGTTTCTTTAAACAAATTCAAAGCTAAGTTGTCGTACAGTCACTGTTGAAGAATGGCGTTCCTACCCAAATTGATTACTCTCACCTGCAAACTTGACGGGGGTTTGCATGAGAGGAGTGATGGAATGGGTTATACCATTTCCACATTGCTGTATTAAAGTGTGCACACTTTATAAGTCATTAGAGTCCTTCATACCATTGCCATATGGTTTTGAGATAGGATCTCATTGGCTTATGGAGTGTGTGCACCTCGTGTTTCCCTGTTTAGTTGTTTGCATTCACAACAAGTCCAGCTAAATTTAACAGTCACAAACACTGAAAATGTGTGCATGTATGCGGTATGTGGACTTATGTTTATGGTTGATTAGGGCTTAGCAGTACGATCAAAAAACTTATAACGAGATATAATCAAAATAATAAAATAAGGCAAAGTTGAAAACAATTATTTATACATGCTGGATACGAGAACTTGTTACCACACCTTGCGTGAAATTGATCTGTTGGGCGTTTGTTCAAAGAGCATTGTTATTCCACATTCCTTTATTCAGACACCCTTCCTAGAATTTTCTTCTGTTCGAAAAAATCTATGCACTGAACCTGATCTTGTTCATAATTAAAACATGTTCATCAAACAGATCAAGAAGTATCACAGATTCACTGCATCAGTGATACGAATACTAGGCTTTTGAAGGGATTTCATAATGAATAAACAAATTATCAACAAAAAGTAAGAAGAAAAAATAAACCCAAAAAACTTACGGTTTTAAGAGATTCAAGCAAGTGAAATCAGTCAAAGAAACAGCTTCCAATTGAACCGCAGATTGTCTAACCAGGTCTTATCTGAGAAACTCGGTTGTACCAAACCGAGTGAAGGATCATGTGAAATAAGTCATACTTTTCTGGAGTTTTATGCCATATAAAATGTCGTTGCACCTTTCTTACATTATGTTGCATAACAAGGTACCTCTCTTCAGGGATAGAAAGAAGAATGTTCCTCAAATTTGGGATGTCTTTCTCTTGAACAAACACGGCAAACGCCTCCCAATCTAGAACCTCAAAGAAAGGAGGCACGTGATTGTCAGAGATAACGACGGGGACACACTCGTAAAAGATGGACTCGACAACCCTAGGAGTGTGGACTTCATAACCTCGTGCACAAATGCAGTACTTGCTACTCTTCATGTAATCCCTATAGACTGCTTTGCCTTGGATATCCCGTGGCAATGGACCAAAAATCTTCATATCGGGCACCTTATCCTCCCAGTATTGCAATAACAAAGGACGGAGATAACCATGTAATTGTCCGGCAAAGAAGACTAATATATCTCTTTCTGAAGGTGGTTTTCCTCCTATGTCTCTTGCAGGGTCATTTCCACTATGAATATAAGTTACAGGTACACTAACATCCTTGCCTATGGTAAATCCTCTTGCAACATTGGCGTTACAGAGTCCTCTAATGCAATTGCTCATATAAAGCCTTGTTATACGCGAGCCCTGATAAAAGTATGTAAGACTTTTTGGTGATAAAAGCAGAAGCGCTGTGTATTGAAAACTGGATCATACAGAGACATACCCAAAGAATACGCAAATTTCAAAACAGCGAACTTCAAACAAGATACATTAAGGAAACTAAAAGACATACCCAATCGTGACAAGCAATGAAAAAATGATCTGCTCCCCCGGTCTTGTTCCAAAAATAGTATCGTGCTTTGATCAAATCCACATAATCTGCAAGATACCGCTCCAAGTTTTTGACATTACGTGATTTCTCATCATAAAGGGTGGCACGTAGTGTGTCAGAGCTGAAAGCCATGTAGTAAAGATGGGCCTTTCTCGGATCCCTCACAGTAAAGCGTTTACTTCCTAGGAGCAGTTTCATAAACCATCCTTCTGCTGCGTATAACCCCCGTAGTCTTGGGTTGTGGAATATTGGTTTCTCTCCTTCTTTGTATACATAAATTTTGAGTAGACGTTCCATCAAGTCATAGCTCCTGTAAGAACAATTACCTTCAATCTTATACATCAAATACATATGGAATCTCTAAGCGAAAAACATAATTCTACAGGATTATGTTCCCGCTTTCCAGCCACATTACGATCAATTAAGGGGAAAAGAAGCGACATCAGTGCCTAACTTCTATTTCGTACTCGTGTTTTCTTTCACAAGTTAATAGACAATACTCTCTACAATGCACCTCTTTGTCAGCGCAAATAAAAACTCGAGGTTAACATATACCTTTTGAACACAGAGACATTTCGGAAAAGAGGAGCGTGCAAGTCAGTTACACTTCTTAAAACAGGAGCATTCTTGATCTGAAAGCTTGCTGAAAGAAGTTGGCGGTCAGGTGCTGCAGATCCTCTTCGCCTCTAGAATCAGTAAAAGGATAAATGAGAGCGGTGCGCAAAATACACCGAGATAAATATAAATAAACAAGATCACTTGAATACCACTGTGGTTGAAAACGCAGGCTTACTACGCAACATGGTATTCATTTCAGATAAAGTTATTGTAGCTCCCCTCATTTTTTTCACATATCTTTCAATCATTGATGAATCCTCCTTGATCCTAGCCTCCAATTCCATAACCTGACTGATATTGTGCACTTGAGAGCTGTTATTTATTACTGAAACCATTGATCTGTTACCCGAAGGCTCTACTTTGTGTACGGAAGTTCGATCATTTGAAAAAGAATTTGAAGCATCCATATGATTACCGTCCTCAATTCTGTCCTTGATAGAATTGTTATGCATGATATTAAATTGCTTCACTTCATTTTCCACAACTCTTGGTTTCCTAATCGGTGAAAAGTCCTTACCAGAAGCAACAATAAGTCCACTTATTTCATGTCGGAATGTAAGTCCATTGCCTTTGCCTTCCTCTCCCATGTTATTTGCATTGTAACCAACTCCTTCCACCGAGTCAAAATTGCCATTTGTAACAAAATTCTGGGAAGGCGGACTTGTTTCTATCATTATAAGAGGAGAATGTTCTTCACCAGGCGACATAGTAGATAAGTATTTACCAGAAGGCAATGCCCAGAATTGAGAAAAAACTGCCATAGCTGCTAAAAAACCCATCACAGAAAGGAGTGTTCTTCGACCATAACTACATAAATTTGGTAACTGGCCAGCCATGCATATGATATTCTATACATAAGAAAGAAAATGTAGAGTTCGTGTGAATGTCTTGTAAACAAAAATTCTCAACTGTAAAGTAATAACATGTTACATTCAAGCCATTTAGTTACATAAGTACATTAAAAAGTATACTAATGATAAAAACATAAATGAATTAAGCAAATTATCCCCTATATCTATATAGTATTTTGTTGAAGCAAGTGTCAATTAGTGTTGGAGATGATTTTGATCATCTCATTGCCTACTCCATAGCTTGTACATTAGAGAATGATGTTGGGTGTGCAATGGGTCATGAGGAGTTTAAGTTTGGATCACTCCATGAAGTGATCAAGGGAGATGTATTGGATTGCATTGGACAAGGAAAGGGAGGCTTTGAACAAGGAAAAAAGAAGTTTCACATGAGTATTGAGTCATCCCTTGAACGAGGCAAGGCATGGGGGAAGGTTGCCTTGAACGAGGCAAAAGAACGAAAAAATCAGTGAATGCCACTGATGTGGTGCTTGCTCGAGCACATATAGTGCTCGCCTGAGCACCTGCTGCAGGGCCAAAATGCGACTTTTTGTTTTGGGCTTTTCTTTGGGAGCAAGGAGCCTACGTGTTTTAGGGTTATTCTAACATGTTACTCCCTCTGTTTTATTTGTTCTTCCCATTCACTTTTTACACTAATCCAAATGCAAACTTAAAAGTTAAATAATTTTAATTGTGAATTTTTAAAAATTCTCGAAGTTGATATTTAAAATATATATATTGAAACGAATCTATCAAGATCCCACGTGAATATGTTTTTTCATATAGATCGAAGAGAAATAGCAACCCAAGTTTGATACTAAATTTCGCAAATTCTATTTGAGAAGAACATACAAAAACGGAGTGAGTATAAGGCTATATAAGAAGGCTTGTAACATCATTAGAATGTTAAGAGGGAGGCTGATACATAGAGGCAACTAGGGTTAACACCAAGAGAGTTTCTCATACATTGTACTAGTGTATTTGAGGGTGATCTCCAAAAAGGTGGGATCTTTATCTTGAAAGTTGGTTCTCATATGTGTGAGGTTCATTCATTGATGTATTGGTGAATTATTAATTAAAGTAAACATCTTTTGAGGGGAGGTAACTACGATAGTCATAAATTGTTGTCTATTGCTTCCTTAGATTGTAACTCTGTTTTTCCATTTGTTTATGTATCTTGTTCTTCCTCAAAACATCCTTAACAGCTTTCATTTCATGTTTAATGTATCCGAAAGAACCAAAGAAAACAATTCACTTAGAGAGATATTTTCATAAAATCAGAAGCTAAACATTGTTCTTCAATTCAACTAAAATTTGTAATTAGTACAACAAAAACACCCCTCAAATCAATTTATCTACCCCAATATCAATGTCCCCAAATTCATTAAAAAGCTTTCTAGACATTAACGGCCCATTTGGTTAGTGGTACTAAATGGTGGTAATGAGAATGACTTATAGGGTAAAATTTCATCAAAAATTCCATATCATTCCCATGGTAATGAAACTTTTATCACAAAAAAGTTTTTTTTGTTTATAGATATAGATTTACATTGCCACCTAATACCAGCTCTCTCAATGGTAATGCACTAGAATGAAATTTATGAAGAAAATGAGATTATTGAAGTTGGACAAGGATAACCATCAAGGTAGCCAAGAGATTTTTCGACCAAAATTACACTCGTTTTTCATTCTCATTACAACAGTTTATTACCATTTACCAAAAGGCCGTAAACTTTAAATCCATATCAGATCTAAGGAGAGCCTGTATTTCCAGACCTCTAATCCAAATGGTTCATTTAAAAGTGGAATATTTAGCACCATGTATGAGGAGAACATGTGTTGCATCCACACTAGCCCAAAGGGCTCTCGTGTGAGGGGGCGTATTAGAGTATATAACGTATTCTGGGCCTCAACCATCAGCAGCTTAGAGTTGAGGCCCCAGGGTATGTTCTATACTCTAACAGATTGTGGATTTAAGTGAATTGAAACATGGAGTTAATCCGAAATCAAGGTAAGTTCGCGTACATCCCTCCGAGGCAAGAGCCACATTTGCATGATAGAAATTAAAATTTGTTGTAATGCAAATTAATCATAGACTTTATTTTATAGTAACATTGTAGCAATCAGTTAACCCTATCTTTGGGGTTTAAAATTAGGGCTTTCACATTATTGTCATCATTGTAGTCATGTATCAGCAATCAACAAACAATAAAACATTAAAAGCTCAATAATTAACTATGAAGCACTTAACACCCATCATGCTTAACATGCTACCATCAATGAGGTTTTGGCCAAATGGGTTTTAAGCTAAAATACTGAATAAGACCCGGATTCGATCCAAAATTCTCTTGCAGCTACAGAAATACTGCTAGTAATCAAGACAACCCAAGTGGAAAAAACTGATCTTGATACAGAAATGCATAACAAAACAATCCCAATACCTTTCAAATACACCAAATTATAGACCTAGAAAAGATGAGGATTACTAGAGCTAAATTGAATACCCCATAATTAAGATTTGATTGAGAAATAATAGAGAAAAGAGTGTACCTGTTCACTTCAGTGTTGAGTGTCAAGTGTTCTTCCAAAAGAAGTTCGTACAATAAAAGAGCCTTGTGACAAATTTAAAATTGTCGGCAGTCTGCAATTCTGCATCCTAAATTATACTCGTCCTATTCACCCAAATTGTCCTATTTTCTTTTATAGGCAATTCACTTAATTATTCCATTTACTTTTTTGGTCTATCTTTTTCTACGTGAATACCTCACTTTTTCAATTCCCAATACTCAACTATCACATTAACAATTAATTTAAGAATGATTTGTGAATTACAGCCTGAAAATTTAACACTTTTGCGAATTACAGCCTTAATGTTTATTTTTTGCGAATTACAGCCACCAAAGTATCAAAGTTTACAAGTTCAGGCCAAAAACACATATTTCCGACCACTTAACCGAAAACTCCGACCACCAAAATAGTCAGAATTCTGTATTTTGGCTTGAACCTGCAAAGTTTGATACTTTGGTGGCTGTAATTCGCAAAAGATAAACATTGAGGCTATAATTCGCAAAAGTGTTAAACTTTAAGGCTGTAATTTACAAATTATTCTTAATTTAATCAATTAAAATATCTCACTACCACCTTTTTGGTGGACCCCATCTCACTCTTAATATTTATGCCCAACTCAAATGGAACAACTTGGGTGAATAGGACTTAGGGGGGAGTATTAGTTTTTACGACTGCGTTTTTAGCAAACTACAAAACTTCGTCAACTTGTTTGGCACGTGGGATTTGAGGAAGAAAATCGAGACTTTACTTATAAAAAAGTGTAAGTCTTTTTTGTATAAAGAAAATAGGAATAAGAAATGAGATTAAAAAAGGAGAAAGTTTCCAAGAAAAAAGTGGAGATGGTGGGTATTTTAGTTGAGAGTTTTTTTTTCATCTTTTTCTTTCAAATCTCTAACATTATAAATAAGGAAAGAGACTTTTTTATTTTTAAAGTTAATTTCAAATCTTAAAATTCTCATCTTAAAAGTCTTCAATCATTAAAATTTAAGAACAATTAGAGAAAAAGTAGAATGAGTAAATAAGTAAAAAAGATAAAGTTTTTTACTCGATTGATTTTATTACTATGCGAACTTCGTATTTATAGACAAAGTTCTACCTACAATAATTCACCAAATGCATTCATTAAGATATTTCATATCATTTTCAACAACCTGCATTCTAAATATGAAAAGTGTAAAATATTATTACAATATATTCATTTAATATTGCCTCATTTTAAACATCTTTAGGAAAAAAATGGATAAAGACCTCAACATGTATCTCGGAGATGACATATTTCAATTTTGTGTACAAGTCGTCTGAACCTCTTTGATGGAGGGGACTTTGTGAACCAATCTGCAAGATTTTTGCTTCATCTATTTTTCTATCCTTTTAGAAGTCATGTACAAAGAAAAGTTTGGTGCTAGATAGAGAATTTGTTATGCGCTTATCCCACATCCTTTTTAAATATGACCAATTAGTGACCTTATGAAATAAATTATCTACTTGTTTCATGATGGGAAATCAACTCTACATGATTCGATGATGTAGAACTCAATGTTTGTTATGTGGATGTACAAGATATATTGGTACATACAAATGTAAATACATATCCATTTTGCAATTTGCTTGTGCAGTCTGATAAGCATCTAGCATCTATGTATCCAATAAGAGTAGTATCATGTTTTGATTGATAATGTAATCCAAAATCTTTAGTACCTCGAATGGAATGAAACAAATGTTTTTTCCCATTTCAATTTCTCTTTATTTGTGAAATGTTATATCTAGCTAATGAATTTATTTTTATGTAAAATTGTTCGTGATCTTGCATATGTAAAGTTGATATCCACCGCTGTGAATTTAATAGGCATAGTCTGAAATTTATTTTTGTCTCCTATTTGAACGAGTAATATGATCCCTCTTAGAACATTCTTGTATTGGGTGTAAATATTTAAGGGAGTAAAAAAAGTCAAAGTAAGAAAATGAAGTTGATAAATGAGAAATTAGTGAAATTTGATTGTTGTAAACGTGGAAGAATTGTTGCAAAGTAATGAAAAAAGAAGGGAGCTCTCAATTTTGTGGGGTAAATATTTATCCTAGGGGAGGGTAGAGGAATGTATTACCTCTATAATAGGGGAAATTATCTTCTTTTGTCTTCATTATTTTTATTTTATGCTCATTTTACCTTATTACCTTATTCACAATTATCTCAACTACTTCAAATGCATCTTTATTTGCTTTCATTTTATTAGTTTGACTTTTTTTACTCCCTTAAATATTTACACCCATACAAACATGCCCTTAGAAGTAAGATTTTGGCCACCTGCAAAACCAACAAGTTATATTATCTATCCATTGCTTGAATATATTCCTCCTCATATTTCATTTGCCTTTTACTATTCATGGTGATTAAGTCTGATGTGCTTCCTAGCTAGGTTTATTTAAGACATTTATTTCATTTAATTTTGTTGTCACAACCACTAGGTCTGAGTCAGGCTTTTGCAAAGGCGACTTATTGAATCATGATATTTCATGACTAGGCTACTAGGGGTCGTCTTAAGGGGTCTAAGAATATAGATAATATCTTTAGTAGCTCGAATTGTAGGATAATTCGTAGAGTATCCTCTAGCTTTTATCTCAATAATCCCATGTGTATCATTGTCAACAATACTTAGATTTGTAGCCTTGATTTGAATTTTCTTGGTTAAAGTATCGTTCAAGCTTTCCTTCATCAGTGTATTGGTCCAACATCCTATTCAGTTCACAACATTGAGGAAGTGTAGGGCCATATTCTTTGTGATGATCACACCAAAGGTTTTAGTTTCGCACTAGTGAAAAAATCTTTATTTGTATCTTGTTTTTAAGCTTATTTGTATTTTATATAGGAGTTTACTAACAAGAGGGTTATAAATAACACATTTTTTGTATCGTTTTAAAATCAACGATACAAATAAGTGTTATGTGTATCGTTTGTTTGAAACAAACAATACAAATAACAGGTTGTTTGCATCGTTTGTTTCAAACAAACGATACAAATAAGAGTTATTTGCATCGCTTGTTTCAAACAAACGATACAAATAACCCTGTTATTCGTATCGTTTGTTTGAACCTTAGATGTAAAATGACCATTTTTTAAATTAAAAAAATATAATCTTATATATCTATATCGAAAAAGGGATAATATATATGTATAGGGGTCATTCGATGTTATAATATATAATATACGATTGAATGTTGAACATTTAGTGTATAATAAATAATAATCCTGTGCATTTTATCACCAAGTACTACTAAAGTAGTGGGACAATTTATAGTCCGTAATATATCGATTAAAGCTATTCTAAATAGTGGGACAAAACGTATGAATTTACGTGGTCCAAATAGACATTATAGGATAACACAAGAAAAATAAGGGGCACCAAGTCAGTAGGCTAAAGCCGACTCGGCGGTCCCCTTGATTTTGCTAAAGCCGAGTCGGCTTTAGCTCACTGGAAATCCAGTGTTTTGGTCAGAAGGTTTCGCCGAGTCGGCGATCCTTCATGTGGCCTCGTCGCCGACTCGGCGCTAGGCTGCTGGAGTTGACCGTTGCTTTTTCTTCCCGTTTTCTTGTGTTTAATGCCTTGGATACTCACTAATGCTCTTGATTCTCAGCATTATTAGGGAGTATTTAGCACTATAATTCTCTAGAATAATGGTATTAAAGTCCGTGGTCATGAATGAGATCATTAAGGTTATTAATGGAGCAAAGGCTCCTCCTATACATCTTTGAGTATAAATAGAGGTTCTTGGCTCTTGGTTGAGACACACCAATTTCTGAAATCCTCATCTCTATTCTCTCTTTGTCGTTGCTTGTTCAAAAGAGTAATTAACTTTTGTTCAAGTTATACATTGCTCATAATTCTCATAAACACATTGCTATTACATTATATACCCTAAGTACTAAGGGTGTATTGGAGTTGTTTGTATCTCGTTGTGAATTTCCATTCTAAACCCAAGTACCTTTGTGGGGGAAATATCACAAAAGGAAAGTGAGCACACGCCTACAACTTGTATCAAGTTTCCGGGTAACAATTGGTGTTACAAACTAATCTTCATTTTCCTTTAGCATTGTAATAATATTGTAATTTCATTTTTGTCATCTTCAAAGGGGTTTGAAACAAATTCCCGGTTGTAATTTGTTTACATTATATACATTCGTAATATTGAATAATACGTATATCAATTAAAAAATATTCTTTTACATATAACATCCACTAACACTTATTTATATGATCACATACGATTGAATAGTACTATAACTATTGCTTGTACAAAATTTCATTTAGTTAAACAAAAAGTTTGATAATTGCAATTATTTGCGTTTATTCATGCTATTTTTATACACCTTGTATGAAGTTTTAGTGGGATTCAGGTATGATATTAGTGATTTGTTGTAATTTTGTCTCACGAGCTTAATTTTGTGTTTTATGTGATATATGAGACAAAATTAGAGTTTTGATAGGTCCCGAGGTGATAAAAGGGTGAAAGCTTGGAGAAATAGCCTAAGACCCTAAAATAAGTGAAGAGATCGTTGCTCGTTTGAAGATGTTTTACAATGAAGATGGGCTAAAGAGAAAAGAGTTGAAAAGTGCTCAAAAGACAAAAGTTTTGCGGTGAAATTTGATACACGTTCACTCTTTTGGCCATAACTTTTGATAGTGAGAATGCATTAATGCAAGCTTTACGGCATTATAAAGTAGATTTCAAGAGCTTTCCAATGGTATATTATATGTCCATATTGATAACTGAGCAAGAAATGACGGTCGTTCAAAGTTTGCTAGTCAGAACCAAAGTAACGACTCGTTGCTCCAATGTAATGACTCGTTGCTCCTATTACAAGTGGTATATAATGCAAACAAATTACAAACGGGAATTTGTTTCAAACCCCTTTAAGATGACAAAAATGAAATTACAACTCTATTACAAAGCTTAATGGAAAGTGAAGATAAGTTTGTAACACAAATTGTTACCCGGAAACTTGATACAAGTTGTAGGCGTGTGATCACTTTCCTTTTGTGATATTTCCCCCACAACGGTACTTGGGTTTGCAATTGGAAATTCACTATGAGATACAAACAACTCCAACACTACCTTAGTACTTAGGAAGTGTAATGTAACAACAATGTGTTTAGAGAAATTATGAGTATTGTATTACTTGCACAAAAGTTAATTACTCTCTTGAACAAGCTTTAGAACAAATGAGAGAAGAGAATAGAGAATTCAGATTTTCTAGTAAAAGGTGCAAGGAATGCAACATCCAAGGTCCTCTATTTATACTAAGTAGAGGAGCCTTTAGCTTTAATCACCATTATGACCATAATGGTGGTCATAATCTTCAATGTCATAATTCTAGAGAATTATGAAGAATAATGGTGCTTAATTCTCCCTAATAATGCAGAGAATCAAGTGCATTAGTGAGTATCCAAGACATTTAATCACAAGAAAACGGGAAGAAAAGCAACGGTCTTTTCCAGAGACCCATCGCCGAGTCGGCGACGAGCCCACAGAAGTGGGCGCCGACTCGACGCAAGCATTCTGCCCAAAACAAGATTTTCCAGAAGCCTGGCGCCGAGTCGGCGACGAGGCTCCATGAAGGAGCGCCGACTCGGCGCAAACCCCCTGACCCAAAACCACTTGTTTTCTTGTGTTATCTTGAAATACCTATTTTGGACCACGTAAATTAATACGTATATTGTCCCACTACTTATAATAGCTTTAATCGAAATATTACGGACTTAAACTGTCCCACTACCTTAGTAGTACTTGGTGATTAAATATTCAGGATTATTATTATACACTAAATGTCCAACAATCCTCCCCCATTTTGGGTATAATAAGGCTCTCATTTACCAAAACTCATAATACATTTCATGCATCAACGCTAATATCCCTACGGATTGAATTAACGCCTAGTACAACACACTTAACAAGTGATCGAGCCAGAATTGATTTCCATAAGGAATTGAATCAAATGACCCTTCCAACCACTTGAAGATGTAGTACACACAAAACAAATAACACAAAGTTATTATCTTGACACATTATAAGGCCGTGTCCGTATCTTATTCATAAGTTTATCATAGTCATTATGCCAATCTCGACTACTTGAAGCGGCCACACTTCAAACTTATATAGGTAGGTTCTCATTACGTATAAAACATATCCCCGTGACGTGGATATAACACCAAGAGCTCTTCAACTCTTGATCTTGAGAACTTTCAAGACGACTACCTTATTCCATCACGGTACAAAGCAACGATGGGTCATGCACGAGTTGCTTTAACAAAAACCAAGAGGACTTTACCACATTGAATTCAGACACGATGTTACTCATGCGTGAATTGGGCTTTCCCAAATGATTTTACTGACATAAACAGATCTCAATTGAGGCTTTCTCAATTGAGTCTCTATTCATGGCTTTCGTAAACGAATCCGCCACATTGAACTTAGTGTTCACATAGTCAAAAGTTATGACCCCGTTAATGATAAGTCCTTGCACAAGGCTATGCCTTAGAGCAATATGACGAGACTTACCATTATATACTTGACTATAAGCTCTACCTAAAGCCGTCATGCAATCCGCATGAATCGCCACCGGTGAAATTGGCTTAGGTAACAAAGGTATCTCAAACATGAGATTCCTCAACCACTCTGCTTCACTAGCTGCTGAAGCAAGAGCGATAAACTCAGCTGACATCGTAGAGTCGGCTATACATGTTTGTTTCTTAGAAGACCAAGAAATGGCACCTCCCCCATAAACAAACACCCATCCACTAGTAGAAGAGTTGTCCTCTTCATTAGTGATCCAACTAGCGTTAGAATAACCTTCTAGAATAGGAGGTTCTCCGCTATACGTAATACCAAAATCCTTGGTACGCAACAAGTATCTTAATACTCTCCTTATCGCCATCCAATGATGGGGACCTGGGTTACTAGTAAATCTACTAAGTTTACCCACCGCAAATGCTATGTCAGGCCTTGTACTAGTCATAGCATACATCAAAGATCCTATGACCTTTGAATACTCCAATTGTGAAATTGGTTGACCGGTATGTTTTGCAAACTTCATACCCGGTTCCATGGGAGTAGAGACCGGCGCTTTATCAAGCATATTAAACCGCTTAAGTATCTTCTCAACATAGTGAGCCTGACTTAACTTAATACGGTTCTCTTGCCTTATGATCTTAATGCCTAAGATCACATCAGCCTCCCCCATATCCTTCATCTGAAAGGATCTAGACAAAAAGTCTTTTGTCTCTTGGACTTGTGTTATACAAGTTCCAAAAATAAGCATGTCATCGACGTATAGACAAATGATAAC
Source organism: Amaranthus palmeri (assembly GCA_019776075.1). NCBI lineage: Eukaryota > Viridiplantae > Streptophyta > Magnoliopsida > Caryophyllales > Amaranthaceae > Amaranthus > Amaranthus palmeri. The sequence continues at coordinate 299,377 of JAAKBH010000031.1, read as the reverse complement.
GCCATTGCCATGGTTATCGAACTTGCTATACACACACTTATCAGCTTGATTCAACTTGAATCCAAAGGACAAAATAGTTTCATCAAATTTTTGATGCCACTGCTTAGGTGCTTGTTTAAGTCCATATAAAGACTTAACAAGTTTACACACCTTTTGTTCTTGTCCTTTCAAAACAAACCCTTCGGGTTGTTTCATATAAACCTCCTCATCTAACTCCCCATATAGAAATGCGGTTTTAACATCCATTTGATGTATTTCTAGATGATAGACCGTAGCTAACGCTACCAATAACCGAATAGTGGTTATTTTTGCAACCGGTGCATATGTATCGAAATGATCGATACCGTGCTTTTGTCGAAAGCCTTGAGCCACTAAACGGGCTTTGAATTTATCAATAGTACCGTCGATTTTCATTTTCTTTCTGAAAATCCACTTGCAACCGATTGGTTTACAAGTCGGAGAAAGATCCACTAACACCCAAGTGTTATTTCCCATGATGGATTGCATCTCATCATCGATAGCCTCTTTCCAAAAAGCACTATCATGTGATGCCATAGCATCGCTATAAGTCAATGGGTCACCTTCCACATTATATAAATATGGAACACTAGAAGATACTTCACTTCTATTACCTTCAACCAAGTATACTTGGAAATCCGGTCCAAAGCTCTTCGCTTTCCGTTGTCTCTTACTCCGTTTAGGAATAGGATCAACTAAATCAAGTTCATCTATTTGTTGACTTTCATCAACATCTAGAAATGAACTTTGTTGACTATCATCAACACTTTCATTGGTACAACTTTGTAGATTTCTTTGTCTACTCAATGATGAAAATCTATTTTCATCAAAAATCGCATCTCTTGACTCTATAATCGAATGAATCGATATATAGTCATTTTGTTCTATAACATAGAACCTATAGGTTTTGCTATGAATAGCATAGCCTATAAAGATGCACTCAAGCCCACGTTCACCGAGCTTCTTTTTCTTGTTGTCGGGCACTCTTACAATGGCCCTACAACCCCAAACCTTAAGATAACTTAAGTTTGGTTTCTTTTTGTACCAAAGTTCATAAGGAGTTTCCTTATTCGTTCTCATTGGAACTCGGTTAAGAATGTGACAAGCCGTCAACATTGCTTCACCCCAAAATCCATCACTCAAACCTGAGTAGGATAACATGGAATTAACCATCTCTTGTAGAGTACGGTTTTTCCTCTCCGCCACACCATTAGACTGTGGTGCATAACCGGCGGTTGTTTCATGAATTATACCCATTGAATTGAAATAAAGCGGATCATAATATTCACCTCCTTTATCGGTTCTTAACCTTTTAAGTTTACTACCAATTTGTATTTCTACTTCTTGTTTGTAAATCTTAAAATGTTCAAGAGCCTCATCTTTTGAATGCAAAAGATAAACATAACAAAACTTTGAGAAATCATCTATAAAAGTTATGACATACTTTTTGTTTCCCAAAGACGGTGTACTATGAAAATCACAAAGATCACTATGGATTAACTCCAAAATTTCGGTTTTCCTTTCAACACTTTTAAACGGTGTTCTAGTGATCTTAGTTAACATGCACGTTTTGCAATTTTTAGACATTTTATTGCACATTGGAATTAATTCATGTTTAGACATAAAAGAAATTTTGTCAAAATTTACATGTCCTAATCTAACATGCCACAAATAATGCAAATCATCCTTTTTATTATCATCCAAAACATTACATATTGCATTTTTATTCATGTCTAAAGAAAGTTTAAATAAACTATTACAAAGATAAGCCCTACCAATAAACAAATTATTCTTAGAGATAATGCACCTATCGGCTTCAAACACTAGTTTGTAGCCCAATCGATTCAAAATAGGACCCGAGACTAAATTTCTACCTATTTCGGGTGTGAAATACACATCTCTTAAAACTAAAAGATTCCCCGAAGTAAACAACAATTCAACTTGTCCTTTGCCTTGGACCTTGATAGGTGCATTGTTTCCCATGTAGAGATGCTCCCCATCAACAACCTTGTTAAAGGTTTTGAACCATTGTGTAGAATTGCATACATGTCTCGATGCCCCCGAATCGATCCACCAAGCCAAGGAATCATCCTGCAAAGCACTAATATTAGTATTCATAGTAGAAAAACTCATATTAGAATTTTCATCAAAATATGCAAGATTACCTTGTGTGGGTGGTCCCTTGCTAGTAGAAGCTTGACCATTCCCCTTGGCTTTCTTTTGCTTGTTCTTTAGAACGAAGCAATTCTTCCTTCGGTGCCCGGGCTTTCCACATTCCCAACATACCTTTTCGGCATTGGGATTAGTAGCTTTCCCCTTAGAAGAGTCATTCCTCTTCCTCTTATCTCCGGGACGGGATTATGGTTTCCCTTCCCCAACCATGTTAATTGTTGGTACATTAGGATTATCATCCTTCCGGTTCTCATGAACCCGGATGCTAGACTCGACAATAATATGTTGTCCAAGGTCGGAGAGTGTAATCTCCTCCCTTTTATGCTTAAGAGCATGTCTAACATCCCTCCAAGAAGGAGGCAATTTGTCTATTATGCTTGAAACCAAAAACACTTCATCAATTTCAATTTTATGCAATTTTAGGTTAGCATGCATCCTTTGTAGTTCATGAAATTGATCAATTATAGGGCGATCTTCTACCATTTTATAGGAATTGAAATTACTTACTAGGAATTTCTTGGAGCTAGCATCCTCCGCCATGTATTTATTTTCAAGAGCATCCCACAATTCTTTTGCGGACTCATGATATTGGTAAATATCAAACAAAGCATCTTGCATTCCATTGAGTATATGCCCCCGGCAAATGAAATCATCATTTTCCCACTTAGAGCGTTTCCGATTTTGTTCAAGGATCTCCGTTTCCGGAATCACCGTTTCCGGATCATCCGACTTAGCAACTTCCGGTTTGGGTGAGCTTATAACATAAGCCACATTAAGAGTAGTGAGCATGAACATCATCTTCTTTTGCCAACGTCTAAAGTCGACGCCGACAAATATCTCTAACTTAGCAAAGTTAGAAGTGAAGTCTTTCATGGTTGCCATCGATGAAGGATATCACAAAAGATTATTACAAGTGGTATATAATGCAAACAAATTACAAACGGGAATTTGTTTCAAACCCCTTTAAGATGACAAAAATGAAATTACAACTCTATTACAAAGCTTAATGGAAAGTGAAGATAAGTTTGTAACACAAATTGTTACCCGGAAACTTGATACAAGTTGTAGGCGTGTGATCACTTTCCTTTTGTGATATTTCCCCCACAACGGTACTTGGGTTTGCAATTGGAAATTCACTATGAGATACAAACAACTCCAACACTACCTTAGTACTTAGGAAGTGTAATGTAACAACAATGTGTTTAGAGAAATTATGAGTATTGTATTACTTGCACAAAAGTTAATTACTCTCTTGAACAAGCTTTAGAACAAATGAGAGAAGAGAATAGAGAATTCAGATTTTCTAGTAAAAGGTGCAAGGAATGCAACATCCAAGGTCCTCTATTTATACTAAGTAGAGGAGCCTTTAGCTTTAATCACCATTATGACCATAATGGTGGTCATAATCTTCAATGTCATAATTCTAGAGAATTATGAAGAATAATGGTGCTTAATTCTCCCTAATAATGCAGAGAATCAAGTGCATTAGTGAGTATCCAAGACATTTAATCACAAGAAAACGGGAAGAAAAGCAACGGTCTTTTCCAGAGACCCATCGCCGAGTCGGCGACGAGCCCACAGAAGTGGGCGCCGACTCGGCGCAAGCATTCTGCCCAAAACAAGATTTTCCAGAAGCCTGGCGCCGAGTCGGCGACGAGGCTCCATGAAGGAGCGCCGACTCGGCGCAAACCCCCTGACCCAAAACCACTTGTTTTCTTGTGTTATCTTGAAATACCTATTTTGGACCACGTAAATTAATACGTATATTGTCCCACTACTTATAATAGCTTTAATCGAAATATTACGGACTTAAACTGTCCCACTACCTTAGTAGTACTTGGTGATTAAATATTCAGGATTATTATTATACACTAAATGTCCAACAGCTCCTTCTCTGATCTCACATTCCCTAGGCAGAACCAATGTAATGACTCGTTGCTTTCCTGTCATAAGCCAGTTTTGTGCATTTTGACGGTTGATTTTTGGAGCCACCATATAAAGTGGCGGTTACTTTTTGCTCATTATTCAGTTTTTCCTCGCAATTTCTATAATTTTCCTTTGGACTTTGTTATTTTTCATTGAGGTTTCATTATTGTACTCAGTTTGTTACATTTGAATTCTTGCAATTTTCATTTACATTATTCTTAAGATTAGTAAGTTTTCTTGTTCATTGCTTCGTTATTCATTTTTGTTTATCATTTATTACATTTTCTTCTCATAATGAATAGTGAGTAGTTTTTTTTATCTAGTGTTAGGGTATAATCCCTAATACGAAGCATGGATTGAAATTTTATCGATTGATTGTGTGCGAATCGAGTCTATAATTGAACCTAAGCTTAATGAATCTCGATTTAAACATCTTTATTAACCTTTTCAGTAAAACAGAAGTTTGAGATTAGGATTAATTTAGGATTGAGATATATTTAAGTTAAACTCCTTATAGTTTAACCAATAGAACGGAAGTTTGAGGATTAATACTAGTCGCTCTTAAATCGATATTAATCAATAGAGCGGAAGCTTGAGATTAATTAGATCACGTTCAATTATGTCAATGACTTAATTTAATACAATCATGAGAGTCATGGAATCCCATGTTAGAATTAGGCGACGCCCGATGCCCTGGAGCTTGTTATATCATCGATTATCTCCATATTGTTAGCATTAGTTTATTACATCATAGTATTAGCTCTCAACCCACATTATTTCTTTACCCGTTTCTTGTAATCATAAGGCGTACAAATTTAAGTTAGCTTGTCTCCTTGTGTTCGACCCGCAGTTACACGTCAATCATGTGCTTGCAGTATATAAAATTTGTCAAACCAAAGTTCAGTCTAAAGAACTTTGTCCATTGCTCACGACCCTCATCTATTTCATCTTGGCTATATGGGCTTGATCTTGCAATATACTCCTTCAAATCAAATAATAAATAAACAAAAAAAATATAAATAAATAATAAAACAAAATAAACACAATAAGTTTCACCAAATACAAAACATGTGCTGTTTCATTTGTAAAATTTTTGATATTGTCAAATTTCATGATTTAAAATGTTTTAATTTTAAATCCTGGAAATTATTCTTTTAAAACTTTAAATTTGTCTTTTAACTCTTAAAATTGACATTTTAATTTGCAAAATCGGTAAAAATATATATATAATTAGACCGGCCCAATAAGATGCGTCTCACGAGTGAGATGATCCCACCAAGTGTTTGTGATTATGTTGGAGTTATGGACAATTATGGTGGCCCAAGTAGATCATGGTAACAGGCAAAAAATTTTCCAAGTGGACTTTTAAGTTTCAATAGTATTGTTGATGGACTCATTTAAAATAAATTTTATTTAAAGAGATGAATAAAGAAAGAAATATTTACTTCCTTTCGTTCTTTTTATTTGTTTGTACACTTTTCTTTTTGCATAACTTTTAATGCAAATTTTAAGTTTTAATATCTTACTCCATCTTATTCATTCCATAAGTCCTATTGATTTTTTTTCACTATTTACTAATCACTCTTAAATTGTATTTTATACTTAATCTATAAGTTAAAACATAATCATGTGGGATCTTGTTTGATTCGTCTCATACAAAGATTATTAATTTCTATTTTTTATAATTTTTTTATCAAAAACAATTATAAATATTAAAGGTTAAAACGTTGTCTCGGCAAGTGTGAAAAACCAAATGGGACTAATGGGTTGAATAGAAGGTAATAATATATATTTTATAAAAAATGTATAACAATAAAACAGATTACATAAATATTCCCTCCGAATCATTTTAGATTTCTCATTTCCTTATTTAGCAAAATCATACTCTTGCCGAATCATTTTAGTTGTCTCATTTTCTTATTTGGCAAAATCATATCAATTGTCTCATTTTCTTTTTTGTCTATCTTTTTTTTACCTATATACCCCCACTTTTACTACTCCCAATACCCAACTACCACCTTTACAATTAATTTAATCAATTAAAATACCCAACTACCACCCTTTTAATGGATCCCACACCACCCTTAGTAACCGTGAAAACCCAAATAGAACATCTAAAATGATTCGGAGGGAGTATATTTTATTTTCAATGATAATGACCAAAAAAAACTTTGTTTAAATTTATTTTAAAATAAATCAAAAATAAAACAATTATTAGAATAAATATAATATAATATATAATTAAGTTAAGAACTAAATAATTGATAAAGTTGAATTTTTTTTAAAAAAGAAAGAAAAATCAAGTGTACTATCACATTTATAGCTACCTTAGATAGTGATCGATCTAATATTAAGGTCACGAATAGGTAAAATCTATATTCAACACAAATTAAACTTACAGTTATCCGAGTAAATAGAACTGTTAAATATTAACTTAGTAACTCAGTAACTATTTTTAACCGAAATTCAACACATACGAATTATCGTACAATATTTTCTAAATTAAAAAGAAAAAAAAGGAAACGTCAAAGTAGAAGGCAAGTGGTTGATAATATGTTAAGTGAAATCATGTCTAAAAAGAGTAAAGCTACAACTGTAACAGGTCATATTTCTATCCAAAAATACATGTCATCAACTTGTACACTATTATAAATAAACAACCCATTACATAAAACCAATTAATAAAAACACTAATTGTATTCTATATCAGGAAAATAAATTAGTGTAAAAATATGTTGTAAACACCCAAAAAAAAGTGAACAAAAAAGTCAGATTCATAACAGTTTTTTTGATAATAAATCAGTAATTCATCATCATCATCCTACCCAGTATATCCCGCACATAAAATATAAAATCTATATTGTGATATTTTTGGTGTAAAAAGAAATGGCTGGAGGAGGATTTGTGGATGGAGTGCCGGCAGGAAGGGCGGAGATGTACGATTATAGGATTACTCCTTATTTTATTTTCGCTTGTATTGTTGCTGCTAGTGGTGGATCTCTCTTTGGCTACGATCTTGGTGTCTCTGGTTAGTTTTTTTTTTTTTTTTTTTTTTTTTTTTTATTTTTTATTTTTTATCTAATTAGTTTTTATTATAAAGTTATTGGGTTTTTGACGAAATAGATTATTGGTGGTTTTTTAATTTATTTCGGAAGGAATTGATGATTTAATGGTGAAATGGGTATTTGGTAGATTAACTGTTTCAATCTATTTTAAAACAAGTTGTTACTTGGTATTAGCGTGTTACTTATTTGATTAAATGAATCATTTTAATCGGTTATATCCATTTCCCTAATTTTAACTTGTTTGATGTTATCTAAATCCTATGACGCTCGTAATACCATTGTCACTTCAATCAAATTCAATTGGAACTAATTGACATTATATCATATAGAAGTATTATATAACTTAAATGCGATTATGTATAAATTTAGTGTTGGAATTTTAGAAAAGGGGTTTGGATAAGAAGAAATAATTTACTTACAAATATAAAAATTTGTCATTAAAATTAATTCATTAGTAATAATAAGAATATACTCCTTAATCTTATGATGTTATCATCCTTTTCTCATGTATTGGAATTAATTAGGATAACTTATACTACCACACGGTCTCTCTCAGAGAGACGTCCCTCAAGCCCAACCCATTAAAATCTTACTCTATATTTTCTTTTATGGGCCGACTTAATTAGAGATAGTTTTTCAAAAAAGATCGTCTCTCACAAGAATTTGTGATATACAAATAATAATAATAATGAGCAATCAACATTAAAGGAGGAACGGGGGCAATGTATTAAATTGGAGGTAGGATCCCATAACCCAATTGGGTAGTTTTTTTTTGCACTAATAATGAAGAATCTTTTAGAAATAAATTAAAGATAGCAATGATTTATTTATTTCTATACTTGGAAATTGGAATTACTCGCTTCCACCGATCCATGGTTTTACTAAATCTTTTATTTTGGTGCACTATTCTTTAACTTTTATTTTAAATTTATTTTTCTTATTTTTCATAATTTTGGTACTTTTTTCATAATTATCTATGATATTTTCTCACTATATATATACTTATGTTCGAAAACTTTCAAAATTTGTGTGCTCTAGTGTATTTGTCTTTTGAAAACACTTTGTATGCTTATAGCAAAAGATATTTTCACACTATTGTTAAATGGGTTTGAAATATGTGTATTTTTTAGCTTTTGAAACGCTTTGATTGCATTCTTACGTTAGTCAAAATCTTAGGAACAGTCAAGTTATTAAGTTAGTTACTACGTACACATACAGTGACAAATATCTGCGCTAGTGTATTTGTCTTTTTCTGTAATTTCTATTATATTTTTATTTTTTAATTATGATTCATATTTAATATCTTAATTAAATTTTTTAAAGAGAATCTTTATTTAAGTTTGGATATGAATAATTGAGATATTTTATTTTATTTTATAAAAAATCAAAAGATACTTCCTCCTATCAACATTAAATAGACAGTCTAAATAAATAACGGTGATATATAATATGTTTAAATCATCCTTTTGCGGAACAATGTAATAGGATTGAACTTATTATTTATTATTTTGTATTTTTATTGATATTTATTTATCTATTTATGATATTTATAAATCACCGTGTTAGAGCCGTCTTGAAAAATTTGGGTGCCTTGTGTAAAATTAATATTTTGCGCCTTAATTATAGTAAATATATTTATTTTAATTATAAATTTAACATATTTCTTTTTTTTTATTAACTTTTTCATATACTAGAGAAAGAAGGGCCCTGTGTGATCGATCACCTCGCACACCCTCAAAGACCCCTATAAATTCGTGATTAATTAAAAAATTTTGTATTAAAATGAGCCAAAATCTTAAAGAAAATAGGAGTCACTTGCCAAAGTCCAACTTTTGAAAAGTCGAGCGTAGACTATGGTGTGTGACTGTGTGGGGCCCGGGGCAGGTAACGTACAGCCATAAAATGAATATGAATTACAATTTGCTCTAAACGTTGACCATTTTGGATTTAAGGATAAGAAAGAGAAAACATAACGGATAGAAAGCTTTGAAAATTGAATAATTTAACCAATGATCGACTCTTTCATTTACTCATTTTTATTAGCTACTCCTATATTTTTTTTAAGATTTGTTGCCTCCTATTTTTTAAGATTTGTTGACCTCGTATCCCTCGGTCTCGACAATTTAATTTAATTTAATTTAATTAATTAAATACTTAATTGAGTACAGCTAAAAAATAAAGTCGATAGGATTAAAATTGCGACAATCGAACACAAAAGTTTATCTTATAAAAGTGATAGATAGTTAAACTAAGACAAGACCGATAAGACTTAATTCTCCGAGTTCTAAGATTTGGACAAAGCAGCAATACTATAATTTAAAACTTTGTTAAGAATTAAGATTATAATTTTTCGATGTTTTTTTTTAATAATAAGTGATAAAGATACATCCTATGTATTATCGCGTTCTATTCTTCTCATAATTTAGTCTACTTTCTCTGTTTTCTAATGATGTCCTTACAAAAATATATTTTATTTAAGAGAGAAACTTATACATGTTATGCTTAGAATGCAAGTTAAAATTTATCCATGTAAAAAGTTATTATTTTTATCTTGATGATAGAATTTTATCATATATTTTTTATAATTGTTAATGAAATGTACTATTTTTCTTCCTTCCTTTTCCTTTCCCTCCTTTTTTTTTTTTCTGTTTTCTTCGGAGTTGTTATCCAAACATAGTGTAAGTCGACTTACAATAATAGACTAACTAAGCTCTTATGAAATATTGTGATAGGTGGAGTGACTTCAATGGATGATTTTCTAAAGGAATTTTTCCCAAAGGTTTTCAGAAGGAAACATGCACATTTGCTTGAGACAGATTACTGTAAGTACGACGATCAGCTTCTAACTCTCTTCACATCGTCCCTGTACTACGCAGCTCTTGTGTCTACATTCGGGGCTTCTGTTGTAACTCGAACCAAGGGCAGACGAGCCAGTATTCTTGTTGGTGGTGCCAGTTTCTTTGTCGGAGGAATAATCAACGCCTTTGCACAAAACATCGCCATGCTCATTATTGGCCGAATTTTCCTTGGTTTTGGCATTGGATTTGGCAACCAAGTAAGTCTTTTCTTCACTCCCTCCGCGGATCCAAGATGATCAAATTTTACCCGCGAAGAATCATAGCTTAAACAGGCCTTAAAGCTAACACTTTTTGTGCAATCTTACAGGCAGTTCCTCTGTATCTGTCTGAAATGGCACCAGCAAAAATTCGTGGGGCAGTTAACCAACTATTTCAGCTTACGACCTGTTTGGGGATTCTGGTTGCGAACTTTATCAACTATGGGACTGCACATATTCATCCCCATGGGTGGAGAATTTCAGTCGGTTTGGCCTGCCTTCCTGCAACACTTATGTTCGTTGGAGGGCTATTCCTTCCGGAAACTCCCAACAGTCTGGTGGAACAAGGAAAGTTGGATGAAGGAAGGAAAGTTTTGGAGAAAGTTAGAGGTACTTCAAATGTTGATGCTGAGTTTGCTGATCTTGTGGATGCAAGTGAAGCGGCTAGGGCTATCAAGCACCCTTTCCGGAACCTTCTACAAAGGAAAAACCGTCCTCAGCTGATCATCGGAGCTATAGCACTCCCTGCATTCCAACAACTCACTGGCATGAACTCCATTCTTTTCTATGCTCCTGTTTTCTTCCAAAGTTTGGGTTTTAACACAAACGCGTCTCTATATTCATCGACAATTACTAATGGCGCACTTGTGCTTGCCGCTCTGATTTCAATGGCTTTGGTGGATAGATTTGGTAGAAGAGCCTTCTACATTGAAGCTGGTGTAGAAATGTTCTTGGAAATGGTAAGAGCTGTTAGTGTATATAACATATTCTGATACCTCAACTATGAGCTTAAGCATTTGGATGAGTTAGTTCCTAACATGTATTAGAAGTTAGCGAGATATCTAGTGTCAAGTAAGAGGAGGACCTGTGTTGCATCCACACTTCTAGCCCAAAGGCTCTCGTGTGAGGGGTGTGTTAGAATATATAAGATATCTTGGGGTCTTAACTAGAGTTATTATAAACAAGCCCGATGATCTGAAATTTACATGACATTGTAACCAAACCCGATTTAACCCACTTCAAAAATGATTTACAATGATGTAAAATACAAAATGGACACAAAACCCGATTTCAAACCAACCCGAAACGCCTAACCTGAATTCAACCCCATGACCCGAATGAACAACTCTAGCCTTAACCATAAGCTTAAGTTTTTGGTTGACTTGAGTATATAACATAAGCGATATGATCCTCAATCCCTCTATAATACAATGCTAAAAATCTGCATATTTTTCCGTTTTCAGGTAGCTGTAGGCATCACTTTAGGCATCTACTTCGGGGACAATACGACACTACCAAAGAGCGTTGGCTACTTCCTCGTAATCATGATATGCTTGTTCGTGTTAGCCTACGGAAGGTCATGGGGCCCATTAGGGTGGCTAGTACCAAGTGAGCTCTTCCCATTAGAGACAAGATCAGCAGGGCAGAGTATAGTGGTGTGTGTAAACATGATCTTTACAGCCTTAATTGCACAATGCTTCCTAGTCGCGCTATGTCACCTAAAATTCGGTATCTTCCTGCTGTTCGCGGGACTCATCATGGTTATGACGACCTTTGTATTCTTCTTCCTACCTGAAACGAAACAAGTTCCGATTGAAGAAATCATTTTCCTATGGAGAGACCACTGGTTTTGGAAAAACTACATAACAGAAGAAGATGTTAAGGCTCATACTGGTGGTGATAAGCAACAAGCATAGATTCTAGAAATAAGATGATTGAAAAGCACACATTTCAACCAAAAAATGTTGATAAGTCTACTTTAGCTTGTCCTAAAGTAGCAGGATATAGGCATGCTGTGTGTCTTAATAGCCACAGTTGATGATTGTTGACCCAAGTCCCCTCATACTATATCCAGATTGGAATGTGATACATGAAAAGCAATGCAAATGCCAAAAAAAAAAAAAAAAAAAACAAAGCTTTTGGTATTAGAATCAAATGCTTTTGGGAAGTTTTTTTTATCATTTGTATGTAATAATGATCCAATCATATACACAAGATTTCTCAATAATATTTTCAAGTTAGAGTATGATGATCACAAATGCAAATTTTTGAAATGGATATCAAAATCAGCTAGTCTCTTAAGAGACCATCTCTTTGAGAGACGTATCTCAAGCATAACCCATTAAAGATTAATGCTTACTTACCGTATTCTTAATGCCAACTTACATTATCCTTTATGCTTACTTACCGTATTTTTAATGCCTACTTTCAATATTTTAAACGTCTACTTACGTCATTCTTATGCCAACTTACATTATCCTTTATACTATTTGCAACTTAATAGCGACATTTAAATTAAATGTCGTTAAATATATCCCACTAAAAACAAGTTGTAGTGTGTTTTTACAAATCAGTTAGTGGTTTGGGCTGCTTATTTCTGAAATCAGCTACTGAACTACTACTTGCTGAAGAAGAATGGGAATAGGTGATGCTTTTCATGTAAAGAAAAAGAATATGATACTGACACATGTCAAACTCTCATTCAATATTTTCTCGTTCATTTTTGCTGTCGAGGCAGTTGATTATTCATTGAAAAATTATTTCCTAAAATACTATAATTTATTTAAGGTGCAGAATAAGATTTGGTCGGCTTATTATTTTCCAATACGATTTTTTTAATTATTTTTAAACTAAAATGTGACTAAAAATGTAAATTAGTATCATTTTTCAATATGATTTTCAAAATAAAAGAAAATAATATTTTAATATAGAAAAATTATGTTTCAACTTTATTTAACTGCTATAGAATAATATTGTTCCTAAATTTATAAAATAGTGTAATTTTTTGAATTTATTTACCACCCATAAAATAGTTACAATAACATGATCTTTGTGGGAAAACATATAATTTAAACTTTTTGTATTATTGTCTATGAAAACATATATTTAGAATATTATACAAAATATTATTCAAATATAAAATTAACTCATAAACTTTTTTTTTTCTTCGTGCATGGCACGAATATCTATCTAGTTAAAAGATAAAGCATCAACTTACTGCTGCAAGCCTGCAATAATGGAGATAAGGAGTAATTAAGGAGGAGGAAGATAGAAGAGGATAACGTCAAAAATGACATGTTGCAACTGGTCAAGAAAAACCAAACAATACCGCAGGTTTAATGAAACAATAGATGAGATTATTTAATGGTTAATCGATAGTTGAGATTATCATAGCAAAATCGTGAATATGAAAGATCATTAAAAGTAATTTTTGAGGGATTCGAATAGCTAGCCACTGCTCCATAAACTGCAAACAATGTATGCTGAAAGTACATTGAACAAAAATATGATCATTGATCAATAGACTCGGGTGCAGCATTGCACATAAATAATACTCTGTAATTTGACCAAAATTTTAAGTGATCAAATATTATCAAGTAATGAGTGTATATTTTTAGGGGTATCAAATATTTCATCCAATCTTCTTTTCTAAACAACATAGAGATAATTGAAAAGTCTTATTTTTTAATGATTTATTTTTATTATTAATTAATAATAATTATTTTAATTATTATTATGTTCAATAGGAGAATTAATGTTCTTCAAAAAAAAAAATAGGAGAATTGATTGAGAATATGAAATGAAAGATTCCATCCAATCTCATTTTCTAAACAACCTAGAGATAATTGAAAGGTCTAATTTTTTATTGATTTATTTTTATTATTAATTAATAATAATTAATTTAGATATTATTATGTTCAATTAGGATAGGGATTATTGTTGTTTGATTTAATGGAGGAGTTGAAATGTTTTAATTTAATTGGGATAAATACTAAAATTTTTAAAAATATATATATTGAATTCATTTGTGAAGTGACAATTGGCACAAATGAAGCATGAAGTGACAAATGGCACAAAAGTTTGTGAATTAGTATATTTATTATGATGATTAAATTGAATTTCACAATTGAAATAAGTGTAATAGGCTAATTTGCATCATTTAAAAGTTTGATATCACAATTGGCTAACGTAGTTAAGGGTTTAATTAAATTCATTTGCAGATCATCAAAAGTAATATTTTCTTATTTTATTGATAAAACTTCTATATCATAACAGAACTTAAAATTTATATTGTTGTGATTCAATTGTGTCTTAATTAGAAGGCAAATATTATTTTTTATATAAGGCCTTAAATAACTTTAATTATAAGTTGGTCACCACCTTCCCTCGGCCTACACTCTTTAAAATAAAAGATAAAGTGTAGGGATGGCAATGGGTCGGACTCGGCTCGGATTATACATACTCTAACTTTGCTCCGGATAATAGTCGGACTTTTGTTTTCGGTCCACCTCCACTCGGAGTCGGATATGCATACTCCAAGTTTGCCTTGACTCGGACTCTCGGATCTCCAACGAAGTCGGATGCAGAGTCGGATTATTATCAAACAGTATTGTTTTGATATTGTACTAATGATTTTAAAGCATAAAATATTAACAAAATATATTTTTTTAAATACAATTTAACAAAAAAAAATGTACTTTAATTTGAATTCAATTTTAACAAGAGAAACAATCCTACTACTATAATTTAACAAAACTTTCTCGTGTTTTGATTTGGCGTATTTTGTTTTTCTTGATTTCAATTGTTGTAACTTGATTCATTAATCAAAATAAAAATACCAAGTAGTTTTTCAAAATCAAAAATTACAATTACTATGAGAGAGAGCTTGAATTAGTCATGTCTAGAGTTTTAAAGGAAACAAAATATTAGAGTAAAAGTAAAATTCAAAGTCGGATGTCCTACAGGGTTGGAGTTGGGTCGGAGTCTCGGATTTTTAATGATGTCCAACTCCGGTCCGTCTCTAACTCGGACTCGGATCGTAAAGTCGGAGTCGGATGGCTGTTTCCTCGGACTCGAATCGGATTATATTCCTCGGATCGAGTCGGACTAGGGTCGGATTCGGACTGAATTGTCATCCCTAATAAAGTGTCATAAATAATCACATCTATTGCCTATCTACTATGATTCTCTGAAATCTCTATTATTGATTAGTTTTTAAAAGTTTAACCTTTGTATATTTTATGCTGACATCACCTGTTGCTACATTATAACTGGCTACTAAAGATACCTATCTTTTAAGAGGAGTAGCGGTAGACTATCGAAGAAACATGAGGAATAAGAACTTAAGGCCCGTTTGGTAGGTGGTCATAAACCATGGTGATGAGAATGAAAAATTAGTGTAATTTTAGTTGAAAAGTCTTTTGTCTACCTTGATGGCCATGCTTGTCCAACTCCAATCATCTCATTTTCTCCATAAAATTCATTCCAATGCATTACCATTGGGAGATGTGGTATTAGGTGGTAATGAAAATTTGTATATAAATTTTTTTTTTGTGATCAAAGTTTCATTACCATGGGAATGATATGGATCTTTTAATGAAATTTTACATTATATATCATTCTCATTGCCATCATTTAGTACCACTAACCAAACGGGCCGTTAGTGGAATGGTTAATACCTTAGTGTAATAGTCGACCCTAGATATTCTGAGGCCCTGGGCAAAATAGTATATTGGAGCCCTTTTTCTTTGCAATCTATAACCTATATGGACCTCTAACAATTAATAATTTTGTTTTTTGACATAGGGCCCTAGGCGACGGCCCTTCTTGCCCACCCTTAGGATTGACCCTGTAGCCGATTAAAATGTGACAAGAAAATGTGCTTTAAACAAAATAAATAAATAAATACAAAATTTTTAACATATATAATAGAGATTATTTACAACAAATAGATTGTAACACACCCGAATTTCTTCCCGTCCAAACCGTAAAGGACGGAAGGAAATTGGGGTGTTACAAGACAATAAATAAGATTAATACACAAATTTCCTTTTAAAATAATTGTGGTGTTGCTAGAGGTGTTTATTCGGGTTATCGAGTTGATTTTGGGTCAGATGTTTCAAGTCGGTTCAAAATCAGATTTTGTGTTCACATTGGTTTTTACATAATTGTAGATCAATTTTAAATCGAGTCAAATAGAATTCGCTTATAAAGTCAATTGAATATTGGGTCATCGAATCTGTTTTGAACACCTAAGGGCGTTGCAAAAGAGATGATTGCTTTGAATAAAATGGCACGAGTGGAGAGCCGTAAAGACTTTACCAAACATCAATGAATTCATCAAACATCACGCTTTTTTTGCATTTTTGAATTAAAATACCATAATTATCACGTGTACAATAACAATACCATCCAACAGTAATTAGTCCAATCTTAATTAACCACCATTTTTTCTGTAAATTTCCCCCTCCAATTTTATTTTTATTCTATTTTATCGTGTCCTTTACCTTCTTCATATGGTTTTCTATCTCACTAAAGTCTATAATTCGTTTTTCTAAATCCTATTTATTCTTCTCTCCTTTTTTCTTCCTCTTAAATCCCTTTTCTTCTTCAGACGGGGCTGCAACATTAGGTATTTTTTCATTGCTTTTGAAATTATGTTTTTTAACGGGACTTTTCAGTGTTCTTGCTGTTTTTGGAATCTGATTGTGTGTTTTTGAGGTCTTTGACCAATTTTAATTTGTGGGTTTTGTGTAATGATGAACGAATTGAAATGGGTTTGTTTTGTTTTTGGGTATTTGGTTCAATTTTGTTGACTTGTTCTTGTATTATAAGCATGGTTTATAGGTGGGTAGATCGGGTTATGTGTTTTGTTTCCTTGTGTGTTATGATTGATTGTTAGCAATTAAAGTTTAATTATCATTAGTGTTTGGAATCTGTGAGATTTGGGTATTGGTAGCACTTTTTATTGCTGAAAGTTGTTTCAATTACTATATTTTTAGAGTTTTTTCTATTCATCTTAGAGCATTATTACAGTTGGAAGATATTGTTTTCTTAGCTATAATTGTTAGTTTCTTAGTTTAGGACTGTAGGAGTAGTGTTTAGCTGGAGAGTCACTTGCTTGTTTTACCAAAACTTCCCCAGAAGAAAGGATTTTTGGTTGCTTGTTAGGTAGTCAACAATTAGTGGACAACTTGTTTTAATTTCTCAAGTTTATTGGAGGTACTAGCATAAAGTAAAAATGTAGTAATAGTTGCGATTGCGGTAATGAAACGGTGATATAGTATCAGAATTGATTATTATAACGCCCAAGTATCAAGATATCCCTTGATATGACCCAATACACACTTTTTTTACACTTTTACAACACGAGAAATATCTGTTCGTTGTGTTTGAAAACCTTTACGATGCGGCCGTGAGTCCTATTTCTTATTTCGTTTGCTTATAGCAAACTGAAGTGTTTGAAAGATATGTAATTTTTTAGGGTTAAGTACCATGGTTTTCGGTTACTCACTTACACCAATTAATGCTCGAGTTGAATTTGCTGTTTTTATTTCACTCTTTTGGATCTATGTTGTTCGAACATTTTATAGGAAAGCTTACTTTCTACGACTAATACTTCTCGTGGATTTGATGGACTGCTGGATATGTTTTGTTCACAACAATCAGTTGATCACTATATATTGAAATTCCTACGAGAATAAAATTTGAAATAGTTGAGGTGTTTAGATGTAGTGATAAGTTTTTGAGCGGGAGTTTCCCCTTAGTATTCTCTCTCTCGGTGTTTTCCTTGTCCACATGAAAGGAACTTCTTGAAGCTGTTGAATGCCAAAATGTTCCTTCATTTGGTTTGTAGAAGCCCATTAAAGTTTTAGCGTTGTCCTGTAGCTGGTAGTGTAAAAATACAAAGTTTTGTTTGATGAACGTTGCTGCGAAGTAACTATAGTGTCTCTAGCTCATAAGATTATATTGATAAACCATTTTTTTATGTTCATTTTGATTATGTAACCCTTTACTTAACTAGGCAAATACTATCATGGTATGGTTTTGCTTTTAAGAATGAAGGCCACAATGGGCGTTAAAACGGTTACATTTGATGTGTGCAGATCTCTAGAATGGATGATGGGAAAGGGCTTGAACTCAGTTTGGGATTGGCATGTGGTGGTTCGTCTTCCTCTTCGAAAGATAAGAGTGGTAACTCAGGTGATGGTAGGACACCTACCGACGAGAGAACCAATAAAGTTTTGAATGATTTCAAAAATTTTCTCAGCGCTGGTGTTCCGCAATCTCTTCAGAGAAACGATGCTTCAAAGTCTCAGGAGAATTTCTTTAGTAATCTGCAGCCGTCTGCTTCTGGAGATGAGGCAGGAAATAGTGAACTCAAGCGTAAATGTCAATTTGAAGAAATAAATAACCAGAAGAAACACGAGCCCGGTTTCCAAGATTCTGATGCACATGAAGTGGGAAATAAGTCTCATATATCAATTACAACAGATGAAGGTTCGACAGCTGATAATGAAGATGTGGCAGAATCTGAAGCTGAGGGCGCATCGTCTAGATTGGTTTCTCACCATGAAGATGGATCTAGGACACCTGGTGGAAGTGGTAGCTCATCTCAGGTTCCTAAAGAACATTGTGGTAAAACCAATAGCGGTGCTCCTCCCTTCTCTTTGCAATCAGTGAATGCTGTGAGTGTCTCTTACTCTATTACAATCGAATAACCTCGTATCGTATGCCTAGTACGCTAAGTTATCTATTATCTGGGATGATGCAGGGCGTCACTTCTACGAATGGGATGCGTCCTAGACTACATGCTGCTGTTCCAGGGAGTGTGCCAATGTCATTGGGATTCTCTTCTGTCCAGCTTCCGGTGTTGGATGGTAAGGATAGCTCATGGAGAATGGGTGGCCATCATCAAGCCCATCCCTCTCCGTATGGTGTTAGATCCATAACAACTTCAGGTGAATGCTCTTATATATTATATTTTTACTTATCTCTTATAGTATGAACGTTAGTTTTAAAAGCTCGTCTTGCTTTGCGCTTTATGCGCCTCAAGCTCAGGCTCGGCGAAAACACGTTGGCTAGGTGAGACAAAGTCCACACTATAAGAGGCGTGTGCCTAGCGTGCCTCGATGTGCTTCACACCTAGTGCGCCTGATGCACCACCTTTTTGGGCTGAGTAATTAACTTATGTTTGTTTGTTCAAAAAGAAAGAAAACTAGAAACCTAAATTAACTTGAATATGAAGTTCGACAAACAACTGCCTCTTTAAGAAAAAACAAAAAGCACGCGAAGGAGAAATTTATTTTGGGATTTTCCATATTCTCATTATAATAATTTTGTGCTAAAATAGTGTTTATTGCAAGAATAATGAATGTTATCATGTTTGTTGATACTAAAATATGAACATTATATTGTTTGAATTATTATGTTTTTAAAATTGACTTTTAAGCTTTAGCGAAAAAGTGTGTCTCACTTATAAATTAACGAAAAGCTCGTGCCGTCGCTCTGTACTTTGCGCATAGGCTCTAAGGACCTTTTGCACCTCGGTGCGTCCTGTGTTGTTTAAAACTAAGGTATGAGCGCAATCATGATGAGCATGTTTTGTTTTACATCAATCAATGGAATGCATGCAATGGTATATTTAAGGGACTTCTGTTAGTGATTGGTTCGTTATGAATGTTATTTATGTTTTTCAGTCGAAATCCATCTTTTATTGCAGATTACCCCAAAACTAACCCTATCATCTAAGCATTCAAATTGATCCATCTTTGAGCAATATGCCATCTACTTGTTGTTGCTCGTTTAACATATTCATTCAATATTGTTAATTTACCCCCTTGCTCCCGAATCGACCATCACTGCTACCATGACACCAGCCTACATCGCGACTGCGCTATGGTGACTGATGATGAGTAGTAAGGGATATAACGCTGCTAAAGCTGCTGCAATTATCTCCATATGGTCAAAAGCAAATAAGTTATGTGCTCTACCATTGCTATCTTGAGTTTGTTTGAAGGATCATTTGAAATCATCTCTCGGCTGAGAAAATGCATCCTTCACTGTCCCTGCAATGGTATCTCCCCCACCTTGACCACGACCAATGTATTTTTTCTTTGATTACTTGTGAAGAAAGTATATTCAGACTGCAAATAGAATGTTCTATCATGCACCAGGAGAAGGAGAAAATATTATGCTCAGTCAAACTGCAGATAGAATGTCCTACCAACACATAGAAGAGAAAAAAATTATATTTAGAGGAATAGAGAACAAGGAAGATGAGTTGAAGGAGTTGATGGTGTAGTGGAGTAGCCACAGCGGCCACAATGAGTTGCTGACATCCGAAAATAAGAGATAGGCAGTGTGAGACAGAGGGCGAGTGACAGAGACAAGGTTGACGATTGGGTTATAAACTGGCTGAGCAGAAAAGCCCTTGACAGACTGAGACAATAAGGCTGTGGGTTGTGATGGTCTCAGTTTCAAGCAGCCAGTTGCCAGAAGACCGACTCTATGAAGTTGGGAAAAATGAGATTTGAGAGCACAGGGTAGGTGCAAAAACTAGTTAGTTGAACGTGAATGGGGAAGTTCGTTTAGTAGGTGGATTTTGTTATTGAACTAATAGTTTAAGTAAACACCATGGGAGCATTAGTAGCTCTCTGTTTCCCCCTGGTTCCCAATGGGTAATTTTGCAAACGGAGGTCCACGTAGGAATAGGGATTATCAAGTTATTTAGTTAGCTTGGAATGAAGTTGGTGTTGGAAAGTAGTATATATAGAGTAGGGAAAGAGAAAAGATAGTGTATAAATTCTCTGTTATCTCTTCTCTTTCCCTCTATTTATACGACTTTCCACCGCAAACGTATTTTCCCAAACTAATTAATTTGATATTATCCCTATATTACCCCTCAGCTGTGATGCATCACAGTAGTTTATGCGAAACAATACAGCAAATGATTCTACAGGTTCTCAAGTTCTAGTGAAATTTATTTTCAAACAGGGGTGTAGACGAGGGAATAAGAAAGCGCTGCAGTAACTTATTATAGTTGATCCCTTTGATCCTTTATGTGGTCCGTAGGGAAGATTGTGAGCTGCTCATGCCTCATGTATGCTCGAATCGAAATGCTGAGCTTGGATTTTTTAATAAGCCATGTTAAGATTCACTAAATACATGAATAGACTTGAATAAAACAGTTAAGGGTTGGTATTTATGATTTAAGAGTATAATAGAAACTTTATAAAAAACATGATGCGCGCAAACTATTAGCAAAGCAATAAATATTAGATATAGGAATCGTGTAACATGTAGGATTTCACCGAGTTATAGCTCGGTACCTTAGTCAAGTCGTGTTATGAGCCAAATCTTTCCGAACGGAGAAAGCCCTATTTGTCTATTTCCTGTTTGAGTCAATTTACGTGGAGTAAGGCTACCTTACTCCATGTTTAATTTCAGCTTAGTTAGGTTTGTTAACCATGTAATAGTTAGATGCCAATTCATTGGTTACTTTGACACTATGTTACTCGGACTCTTCATTTTGCTTCACGTACCTTGATGCTCGGACTTTGGTATGACAGTTAGACACTTCATTTTAGGTGTAAAATTGAATATATAGGCGTATCCGACACCTGGACACTTACCGGTATCCAACATCAGTACCCGAGTCCAAGTAGCATAGCTTTTCAGGATTGCGCATAAAAATACATACTACAAATGTAGGTGCATTACTAATTAGCTGTTTTATTGTTATCGATATTGATTTGTAGCTTTTTTTAACTGTGGCGTGCTCCATTAAAATGCAGTTCCGATGCAAGTTATTAGCCCCAGTTCGTCTGAATCTGCACGAGTTGATGTACGCCCATTAGATCAGTCAAAAGGTCAAACAATAGTAGCTGAAGAAGGCTCCTCTTCTCAAGTTGAAGATGATGCAAAGGGACGAGGTCAAAATTTTCCATTGGAATTTCCCGCCATAAGGCCTGGAATTGCCGCAAAGGTGAACTTTGGTGGATCCGGGTCCTTCCCAAACCTACCCTGGGTTTCTACGACAAGTCCAGGACCAAATGGTAGGACGATATCTGGTGTCACATATAAATACAATGCCACCCAGATAAAGATTGTATGTGCTTGCCACGGAATCCATATGTCTCCCGAAGAATTCATACGGCATGCTACCGAAGATGAACAAAGTCCCGTCACCACGCCCAACATGGCTTCCTTACAAAGCACCAACCCTACAACGTCTGCCAAGAGCTAACTACTCGATCACACCTGAAGCGATGAATAGACGAATGATTATAACCTTAAATAGATGATTCTGAGCTGCCGTGCTATTGATTATATACTCAGCTGGCGATGTTTGTCGAGGGAACCCTCAGCTACTGAACCCGTACGTATGGGAACTGGTTCTCCACGTCCGGACACGGCAGTAATTATTGATTATAAGGGTTATCTTGAATCTAGTCAGCTGCATTATATTGGATAACGGAACGTATGATTTCGATCGTCCCGCTCTGTACATTAGGTAAGGTTGAACTAGCTGTTTCAGATGTTATGACATTGATTAAGAGCTCAGTTGGATTTTCATTTTTCAGCAGTTTTCTGCTAGGTTGTGTTAACCTTATATAATAAATTTTAGTACATATTCTGCATTGAGACGAAATTGTTGTGCATTTCTTATTTTTAGTTGGGTTAATCTGCATTTACAGCCATCTTAACATGAGAACAAGAAAATGTACATTTAACCTTTTGTTCTCGATAATAGAGGTGTTGATGGAGGGTTTGGACGGGTAGCGGATCAGGATTGTCCTAAAAAATCTATGTGCAGGCGTAAAATCAGGGCCAAGTCATACGCAAGGTAGACATTTGTCTAGGACCCACAATCAGAAAAGGCCCTAAAATCTTAAAATATGAATTAATGAAGTAGACACTTAAAAGTTTATAATTTATGATTAGTTCTTACATCAATAAAAAAAGTACATGATAAGTCTACAATAATGATAATAGAAACATATAGGACCCATCTCTGTTATTTTATCAACACACGCTTAAGTTTAGAATCAACCATCTATACAGGGGCTCATTTCTTTCAGTTTTCCTAAGGCTTAATAATATGTCTGAAACGACACTGGATAAAATTTCAAAATCCCGATCTATTTGTGGGCTTACTTTATTTGCGTTATCCGTCCTCATTGTTGAAAAATTGAAATGAATGAGCAAAAAAATAAAAAAAAAATCAATAAATAGAAACTTTTTGAAACTTATTCTCAAGATAAGCAGTTTTGATCCGTAGCTGAGGTTTGGACCGGTTCGCTGTTAGTAACAGCGAACAAATAGGAAAATAGTCAAGTTCTTTGTTCGCTGTTAGTAACAGCGAACAAAATAAAATTGGTCAAATTAAAGTCAATCTCAAATAATGATGAAAAAATTAAAAAAAAAAAAAAAATATTGTGTTCGCTGTTAATAACAGCGAACAAGTATAATCATCATTTCCTCACGCCATCACCATCATCCTTCATCATAGTACCAAGCAGATCCAACAATGGCGGCATTGAAGACATCTATATAGAAAAAGGGTAAAGAACCTGAAATGGGATGATGAAATCTTCTTCTTTCTCAACATAAAAATCATTCAACTTATCAAGTTCATCAATAAGAAGCCTTACAAACCAATCTTGAAACTCATCCAATGACATGAATCTCTCACTCCCACTGGGCCCACATCTAGAAGAATCCCCATCAAACTCTTGATTTAGATCCTGGGTTAGGTTTTGAATTTGAGTGTTAAAATGAATAACAGAAACTGGGTTGTTGGGGAAATGTTTAAGAAGCTTTTTTAAGGGTTTGTAGCACAAGAATTTGTCTCTCCATTCTGGTAAGGAATCCTCTAAATGAATCCGAAATTCCTTACCAAATTTCATGGCCTTACAGGAATCAGTTTCAATGGGTAGAGGTAGATTTATTGTTTAGTGTTTTTTAAGATCTTTTTTATGGCTGAGAAGGGAAGGAGGTGCCAGAGCTTACAACTCACAATCACAAATTATACTTGTTCGCTGTTAATAACAGCGAACACAATGTTATTTTTTTTTTTTTTTAAATTTTTTCATCATTATTTGAGATTGACTTTAATTTGACCAATTTTATTTTGTTCGCTGTTACTAACAGCGAACAAAGAACTTGACTATTTTCCTATTTGTTCGCTGTTACTAACAGCGAACCGGTCCAAACCTCAGCTACGGATCAAAACTGCTTATCTTGAGAATAAGTTTCAAAAAGTTTCTATTTATTGATTTTTTTTTATTTTTTTGCTCATTCATTTCAATTTTTCCCTCATTGTTAGTGAGCAGGATTTGTGGACAAACAGATTTTAAACTTTATAATAAAGTGTCCTAGTGATTGCAACCTAACAAGGGTCCATTTAACTTGGTGTCACAGAGTGAAATAGAGATGGTGATATTGGATCTCATAATTTGTGGTGAAAATTAAAACAAACAAGTAATGTGAAAGTGTTTATAAAATTAATGAAGCAATCAAATAATACTTCCTCCGTTTCATTATATTTGCTACCTTTGATTTTTTGCGTAGTCTAATGCGTTATTTTGATCATTTGTATATTGAATTATACACGTTTAAAAATTATAAAAAATTCATATTATGAAAGTATGCGATTAGACATTCAAAAAAGATCTCACTTGGCTATATTTTTTCTTACACATTAGCCGCAATATATAAAATAAGCTTGAATGATAAATAGGATCGATAATGAAAATATAGCGAATATTTCAGAATGGAGGATAGTAGTCTCCATTTGGAATGAAATGACAGCTCACCTTAAAATTTGGGATAATTTAGAATTTGTTTATGAATGGCCTAGTCTTATGCCGGTAAAGTTGTCAACACATTTCACATACATAACATTTAAGTTGTCATCACTTATATTTATTGTGTATATAATATAATGGGTAGTTAGCTCATGACTTCACATTTCCTTAATTTTATATTCAATTTATACTTTTTTTTGAAACGAATATTTAAATTATTATGATTAAATCATCATACTTAATTAGTATATCTGCTCATACCATATTATATCAGAGTCTGAGGAGGAAATAAAGGCGACAACTTATATTCATATAAGAAAACGCTGCCAAAGAGTCACTCGGCTCGAAAAAAATCCACCAATGAATCTTCAGAAAAATCCTCATTAGTCAAAAACATCAACAATCATCATCATCAACAACATATAATTAAATAAAAATACATATAAATAAATAAATATAACCATTTGAAAATGAATAAAAATGATACATGTAAAATGACAAAAACAAGAACATCAATTGGTAAGTGCAAGAGTATCAGTGGTTTAAGACATGGATTAGGCGCTTCCAACTACCTCTATCCCTAGTAAGGTCCTTAGAGAGATGGAGGTTATGCAAGTCATTTTTTATTTGCTACTTCAATGTTCTCCTAGGTCTTCGTGGACTTCTCTTACCCTCCACTATGATGCTTTGATCCTCCTCACAAGGGTGTTAAAAGTTTCTTTGCATGTGGCCAAACCATTTTGATCTATATTGACACATTTTTTTCATCCACCTTAAATACACTTCATATTTGAGTTGAATAATCAAAATAATACAAATTTTCAATACATAGACTTCTTATTTTGAGGTTGTTTCACTAAAATAATCTTTTACAAGTCATAATCATTATCAACAACCCATTATCCCATTTAAAAATAAGACTTGAGTGAAAAAATATTAGAGACAATCTAGACCTATACCCCTTGAAAGTGAGTGTGAAGCTCAATATTATGTACTATTAACCATATCACAAATTCTTACTTAAGACCGTCTTTTGTAAAGACAGCTCGCTAAAGCCCAGTTCAATTCTAAATATATATTGTTACAACTCTAAATATAGATTTGGGCTGGACTTTTGAGAGTTGTCTTTACAAAAAAAGTCTCTCAAAAGAACACCTGTTAACATATTAATTTAATTTCTTACGTGGTCATTTCAAAATGGGCGGCCTCTTTCTCTGGCTTCTTGTACGTATGACTAAGAGATTCCAAGATGGCATTTGAGTGGTGTCCCTCATTTCTATATCTATCTAATTTAAGATTATTATGGTGTATAATTATCCGATCTAAATTATTAAATTCGTAATATACAATATTCAATTTAATAAATTGGATAATTGGTTTATAACCGGATCATGATTTTTAGCATATTTTAAATTAAATTTTCGAATTTGACATTTGATTTTCGATCTCTACTACAACCACTAATAACCTACACACTTGCCATCAAGATTTGATACAATACAAAATATTCATAAGTCTTACAAGGTCTTATAAGCCAAAACAGTAATAGTATAAGCAAGGATGAACTATAACAAATATTTTTTCCCATCTCATTTATTCTTCATTTGTATTATATTTTTAGACCTTAAAATAAGTAATTCATAATAAGCAAAATTAATACACGTTGTAAATTAATATTTGAACAATTTACTTTTTGAGTTCAGTCTGTTTGAGCATTTTATACATGCTCCAAATTATTTCCGATGTGTAAAAAATTAAATATTTATTCTAGACTTGAAGTTTTTAGGAATATATATACCTAAAATAATAGAGTATGATTTTTTTAACAAAATGACGATGATGGGGTGATCGAACAATAGTCACCCATTACACAATGAACAATTTTGTAACCTTCGGAACTGTAGTATACATTAATCATAATTTTGACTTTTTCTCTTCACTAATAGTGAAAATGTCGAAATTTGAAACCAAGAGTCTATGAGTATTGAGTACCCATATATACCTTATTAATCATCATCATCATCATCATCATACCCAGTGTTCCCGCACATAGATACTCTATGGCCAGGGTCTGGGGAAGGAAGGTCGACGGCGTCTCATACCCATAAGGAGAGGGCGGTCATAAGAGTCCTTCGGCTCTAGAGGAGTCTTCAAGGATAGGACCTGCAAAAATCCGAAAACCTGCATCTTACACCCACGTTAGCCAAGCATAGGGATTAAAAAAAAAAAAAAAAAAAAAAAAAAAAAAAAAAAAAAAACCTTTAAGCGATATACCTTATTAATGTCTGAATGAAAAAATTTAGTGGCAAATTTAAAATACTAATATAAATTAATTCGAATACACATTTTGATAGATGTATTGATTGAGACCGAACCAAGGTTGTTAGGATCGGGATTCTACGTAGGATCGTTGAGGGGGTAGGATCGAAACCGGTAGAATCGGATCGTGTGATCCTACAAATATGCATTTATATGCTTTAAATAACTAATTTTCAATTGTATTTGTTCTTTTTTTAAGTTTTAAGGTTTAAATTAACATTGATTTGACTTAAACTATTAAATATTGTAAAAGAATACCTTTAATAATCATTTTTAAAATGCGAATCAAGAAAAACATAAATTTTAGTCATATTGATATAATTGTTTAGATATATACATATATACATATAAGTAAAATCTAGATTATCGGAATTTTTTGTACGATTGAAATTACCCTTGTAGGATCGGATCGTAAGATCGTAGGATCGTAGAATCGTGTTATGATTCTACCACTTATAAATCCAAGAGCTATGTAGGATCGTATGATTCTACCAACATTAAGATCCTACCTACGATCCGGATCGGTGGCCTAATTTTGAATCGTAGGATCGTAGAATCATTGATCAGGATCGAAAATCTGATAACCATGGACCGAACTCATTTATCATTCTTTTAATTTATACGTTACATATTTCAATATTAATAGAACTCATATTAAATTGGTATTAATATTTTTAAATAAATTAATAACTTTCGTCAGATATTGACTGTATTGTGCAGTAACATCTGTATTCGTGGACGAATACAAAAAGTTAAACAAATAAGACTCCTTTTACATGTAAATAGATTAGGATTTCTAAAGAACCCACCCAATAAACTGACAAAAAAAGCTTATTAAAAGGAGAAAATTAAGGATGTCACTCATCATCTAAATTTCTGCAATTTTTATATTATAATATAATTTCTATCCAATCAAATTAATCTCATCTTATTTTTTAGTCCCTTATATTGATTTTTTGTTATAATTTTATTTTTATCATGATTCAAAATAACCTATTCATCTCATCCACATATATGTTAATTTTCTGCATAAAATATAGTCCTTATGTTCTTCGAAGTTGTTCTCAAAAGGAATTTTTATGGAAATTAAAAAATATACGGGTGTTTGGCAATTGGCTTTTGACTTAACTTTTTGGTTAACTTTTGGCTTGTTGGTTGGTTAAACAACCAAAAAAAGTGTTTTGTAAATGGCTTTTAAAGCAGCTGAAAAGCTGACTTTTAAGCTAAAATGAAAAAGCTGCTCCAACTAGCTTTGTGAGTTGTGTTTTGGCTTGTTGGCCCACCTTTTCTCTAATAAACAGCCAACAACCAATATTCAAATTTACCAAACATTTTCACAAATAGCTAGCTTAAAAGCCAACAAAAACAACCACCATTTCCAGCTGGTCAAACAAGCCAACTAAAAAAGCCAACCGCCAATAACCAACAACCAACATCCAATTGCCAAACATTATTAAAATATTAAAATAAGAATAAACAAGGATAATTTAATTATTATGTCCAAAATTTGGGATACCAATAGAAAAGTTCTTTATAGTAACAACAAATGGAACAACCTGAAATAATAAACAATTATAAGAAACAGAAAAAATAATAATAAATTATTTTTTTAAATTACTTTTTTTTATTTTAATTTTCACCCATCTATACTTTTGAACTTTTTTTTGGCATAGATAGAGTATATAAACATTGACCCATAAAGAAAAATATATAATAAGAGTAAGAATTAAATTCTAATGGACTGGGCCTGAGAAGCGTCTCTCAAAAAAAACAATCTCTCAGGAGACTTGCTAGTATATAAATGCTCCTACAAGAAAAAGTGGACTTCTTGTAACCTATAGTGCCCAACCCATTCAAATCCTCAAACAAATTCCCCCCTTCTTTTCCCACAAAACCCAAGAACATATATTTTTCATATACAAAAATTACATGATCAAAATATATTTTGATATATTTACTTAATTATCATCAATAATCCTCCAATTATAACACAAATCATGATTACCCCTCTTGTAATCATACTAATTATGACCCCATTAGCAAATGCTCAATCCAATCAACACACACCCACATCATCAAATTTTCAATCAAGTTTATTTGTAGTAATTGGTGTTCTTTCCTTCATGTTTTCCTTAACATTACTTCTTATAATTTATGCAAAATATTGTCATACACAACCCTCTCCAATCCATAGTATTAGTAGGAATGAAAATTCTGAGGGCATGTTTGGACCCACCACAAGATTCTCAGGATTAGATAAAACTATTGTGGAATCTTTACCTTTCTTTAGATTTTCTTCCCTTAAAGGATCCAAACAAGGCCTACAATGTGCTGTTTGCTTAGCTGAATTTGAAGATATGGAA
Organism: Amaranthus palmeri; assembly: GCA_019776075.1. Classification (NCBI taxonomy): domain Eukaryota; kingdom Viridiplantae; phylum Streptophyta; class Magnoliopsida; order Caryophyllales; family Amaranthaceae; genus Amaranthus; species Amaranthus palmeri. The sequence continues at coordinate 269,868 of JAAKBH010000031.1, read as the reverse complement.
ATTTTGAGATTACTTCCTAAATGTAAACATGGGTTTCATATATTATGTGTAGATCAATGGCTTGAGAATCATTCTACATGCCCTTTGTGTAGACAAAAGGTGAGTATTGATGATCTTACTAGGGTTAACTCTGATGTAGGTAGTGCATCTGGTAAGTTCGAGATTTTGTTACAGAGAGAAATTAACAGTCAAAGTTCTTCTAGGTTTAGTAGTTTTAGGGGGATTTTTGGTGGTAAAAGGGAAGAAGTACGAAGCTCTGATGGAGGTAGTGCATCTGGTAGGTTTGAGGTTTTGTTACCGAGAGAAATTAACAGTCAAAGTTCATCGAGGTTCAGCAGTTTTAGGATGGTTCTTGGTGCTAAAAGGGAAGAAGAAACGAGTAAGTCTGAGGCTTTGTTGCAGAGAGAAATTAATAGTCAAAGTTCTTCGAGATTTAGCAGTTTTAGGAGGAATATTTTTAGTGCTAAAAGGGAAGAACACATAATGTATGCACAATTAGAAAGTGATCAAGACGGGAAAAGTTTGCATAGACTTAATCATCAAATTATTGTGTCCGATGTTGTGTTTAAGCATCGTTGGAGCGATGTTAGCTCTTCGGATTTGATGTTTTTGAATTCGAGAATGCTTGGAATTATGTCGAATGATCGATTTTCAACCAAGAACAATAGCTTTCAAGAAGGTAGTTATAATTCAAATTTTAGATTGAAAGATGAATTGGGTATTGATGATTTAAGGGAAATAAACATGAATTTGGATGATTCTAGAAGAAATGGTATGATTCCAATTGAAAAAAGGTCAATGTCAGAGATTATAACAGTTTCAAGATTTAAGGATTTGATGAGTATGAAGGATAAATTAAGGCAAAATTTAGGAGATTCTGAGATTATGATTAATAATAATTATGATTATGTTAGAGATGAGGATGTAATTAATAGGAGAAAGAAATGGTTTAGTATTGCTAAAAGAACACTTAATTGGTTTGCAAATAGAGAAAAAAACAGGTTTCAACATGAACAACGGCAGCAGCAAGCTCAAGATACAAGTCAAACAATTGATTATGTATAGTTTTTTGTTTTTCATAATTTGTGCCTTTTGTTTTTCTTCTTCATTTAAACTTATTTCATGAAAGTATGAATATATGATACAACACTTTTGAGAGAGTATGTCCTTTCTCTTGCTTTGGCTGTGTAAGATTTTGGTATTAGAATATACTCCCTCCGAATCATTTTAGATGTTCAATTTGGATTTTCACGGTTACTAAGGGTGGTATGGGGTCCATTAAAAAGGTAGTAGTTGGATATTTTAATTGATTAAATTAATTGTAAAGGTGGTAGTTGGGTATTGGGAATTGAAAAAGTGGAGGTATTTAGGTAAAAAAAAGATAAACAAAAGAGGAAATGGGACGATTGATATGATAAGGAAATGGGGCATCTAAAATAATTCGGAGGGGGTATAATATCTCTAGGGTCTCAACCAAATTTATTGTCTTTTAATATCATGTTAAGAAATCAACTAACTAAAAACTTAAGCTGATAGTTAAGACATTAAAATATAAATGTACTGTTTTAAATAACAATTGATGGAAAAAGAGGCTATTATGTACTTCAACTAATTTCCTAATTAAATTGTTGTATAATTTTTTACCGTGTAATTTTGCAGGTGTAATTTTCTAAATTGTGTGATTCCAATTACACTGGAAAAAAATGTAATTTATTCTGTGTAAAATTATCTATGCGAATCTATTATGTTCTACACAGTTTTCACCATTATAATTTTTAAACAATACATTTATATATAACCGTGTAATTAGACTAATTGTGATTTATTGCATTCATTAATGTATGAGTTTTATGAGAAAATTTAAATCTCGTTGTATTCATATACTAAATTGCTATTCAAAAGAATTTGAAAAGGTTAAAAAAATAGAAATAAAAGAAACTGTTATGATTTACGGTACAACTCTTTAGTAGGGGTGAAACTTCTGTTAGCGGTTTGGTTTTTTCATACAACCAAATCAAACTACAGCAGATCTTGGGTAAGACCGTCTTAGAATAAGACGCAACCCAATATGGAGCCCATAAGCTTTTTTCATTTCTCTAGTCATTTTTCAATTTTACTCTTAAAGGTATCAATTTTGACCTTAAAGATATCAATTTCAACGTAAAGTGGTACTTAAATATATCAATTAAAGTAAAAAAATTTCAATTTGAACCTATAAGTGATCAACTTTAACATTAAAATGATCAATTTCTACCTAATATAATTGACAGTGATAAATATGAAACTGTATGTTGTTATGTAGTTCATTTATTTTGTTGATAATTGATATAATTAACATCATAAAAAAAACAAGATAATTTCATAATTAATGTATGTTTGGTAATAATAGACACTGATAAGTAATGAATTGCATGTTGTTATGTAGTTCATTTATTTTGTTTATAAATGATATAGTTAACATTATAACAAAAACAAAATAAGGTCATAATTGATACATGTTTGGTAATAATTAACAGTGATAAGTAATGAACTTTATGTTGTTATTGAAATTTTTACTTTAATTGATATGTTTAAGTATTTTACGTTGAAATTAAGGTCAATATTGATACATGTAAGGTCCAAATTGAAAAATGTCCAGAAAATGAAAAAAATCAAAAAATTGAAATTCAGAGCGCGTGTGGTGCATGCGCCTGAGAATGGGCCGGCCCAATTATGGTCTTAGAATAAGGCGGTCTTATGCAAGTTTTTGTGATCAAACTACATTTATTTCGGTTTTTGATTTTTCAATCCAAACCAAACCAAATTGGGCTACAATCCAAATTGAAGCAAACCATATTAATTCGTTTTAGACTTTTTCTGACCAATCCAAACCATATTTTTCAACTACTAACAATTTTAAATTGCAAATCAAATGAGATTGCTAAAATTATAAAGTAAAAATAGAAATGACAAAATAAAATTACGGTTTATATAATTATAAGATTGTTTACGTCGTTTTTGTTAGTATTGCCAATTAAAATTTTCTATTTGCACATCAAGTTGCACATTCACTCAACATTTAGCTCATTTAAAAAGTGAGCTTCTATTTTAATTCACTTCAGAATTGCGGTTCTTGGTTTTTTAGTATGCGCAAACCATCCAAACCAAAATATTTCGATTTTGAAAATTCCAATCCAAAACCAAACCAATTTATAAAAAAACCAAACCATATTTCTTATTTGGTTTGCGATTTCTTATCCAAATAACATCCTTCTATATAAGGAGTTTTGATGGAAAGGTTGCTGGTGTCTATTGATAATAGCAAATGATCTATTTGTCACTTATTTTCGTTCGACTATATATTTTGCTCACCAATAACAAAGTGGGTTGAATACAAGAGTTGTATACATACAAAATTAGTTTAAGAATTTTTCTTAAACATCGTATTAGTACACGAGGTCTTGTAAGACGTTGTACGTGGACTACACTAGATTAGGAACTTCATCATGCAGTTCTTGTCATGTGGTTATATATTTTACTAGCGGATTCATGCTACAAAGGTATAATTTTCGTTACAATATTTATTTGTAGGGGTGTTCATTACCGGGTATCCGAAAAGCTGGGTACCTTTTTTAGCGGCCCGTGTCTCGGCCCATTTATTGCGGGTAGCTGGTTAAGACGGATCAGGATACCGGATACCCGGTTATTATTTTTGATTATTTAGACCGGATTTTCGAAGGAGTTACCCCATACGGATAATCGCGGCCTGTCTTTTGAAAAAAAAATTGTTATTATTGTTAAAAATAATGTCAAATATGTTTAATTTTTATTTTGTTAATTTATGTGTTTTAATTTTTAATAATTTAAAAATACGAGGACCAATGAGATACCGCCACCTAGATAACTTAACCTCTCAAATTAGTCAACCCTCAAACTTAATGGTCAATTCACGTTTTCCGTTAAGTGGTAGTCATTTGCAGAAAAATATCACATTAGGTAGTTTTTTGGAAAAAAACACATAAGGTAGTCTGTTACAAATAGACCTATAAATTAGGTAGTTTGTTATAATTGTTTTTATATATTTTGAGATTGTATGAATTATGATTAAGCTCTGAAATAAGATCGGTTCGTATTGGCTAATTGGTTAGTTTTTTCTGGATTAAAAAATAGAAGTAATGATTTCCAAAAAAAAAAAAAAAAAAAAGAAGTAATGACGAAAGCAGACAAGAAAGTGGAGCAGCCACCCTGGTTTGAAGAAGTCAATTGTTAACGTAATAAACAAGTCATACAATATATTGTTGTCTTATATTTTAGACTACCCTAATATTATCAACTTCAACGATTCTGTTTAACAACATAACAAAATTATTTTGCACTGTCTGATTAAGAAAATAACTTCAATATTAAGGAACTTAAATTATAAGATTAGATTTAATAGGACAAAACATTTGTTAATCACTTCATTTTTTAAGATTTAAGTTCATATTAATCGATCAACTTATAAAATAACAAAAATTAAAGGTTATAATTATTATTAATTCATAAATACTAGCTACCCCAACGATTTTTATAAGAATACTTTTATACTTGTTATATTGATAATAAAGGTGTGCATTTGGCAGGGGCGGAGCAAAATTAACAAATTAAAGGTTAAGAACATTCTGTGTAATTTTTAAACTTATGTTATTTTTCTAGTAGTTTTGTATCTTTAAACACCCCACATATACTAAGTAATTTAAAATTGAAGCCCCTTATTTTTCGGGGTCTCTGTGCAATCGAATATATTGATTGTTAAACATGCTTAGAACCTCCTACGATATCCAGGTGCGTAATATTTTGGGTTAGGTTAGTTCTAGATTAGAGTATACATATACATATGTATATCAACAATCTGATTTGATTTATATGATACAGGTTATTTCAAGTCCGATCCGATCGTACTCGATTTCAATTAATTGATTTAATTTTGAACAACTCTATGTATATTATTTACATTTTTTTCATACTTGCGCCCATTAATTTTTGTAAGTGTTTGTTGGATAATAAAATAAGTTATATTTCCATTATTCCATAGATTCCATAATTTAAACAATCGAAAAAGTTAGGAATCTTACTTGCAAATTATAGTACAACAAATAGTATGTCGACCTTTTCACTAAAACAAAACTTTTATATCGTTTAGTATCATTTAATATCTTAATTAAGTTTTTAAAATTCAATAATCAACAAATTAGCTTCATGTTTAGCCTAATATGGATATTAATATTTTGGACCAAGTGTGGTCCTTTAGATGTCTTAACTCTTAAATGTGTTAGGTTCATATTCATATCATTATTCATTACTCTAATTAAGATTTTTAAACTTAATAATAATAAAGTTTCCTCTTATTTTACTCTATCAAATAATCACTATTATTATTATTATTATTATTATTATTATTATTATTATTATTATTATTATTATTATTATTATTATTTGGATAGATCTTAAAGTCTAATTGCCAACCCAATTAATCTTGCATTAATCTAATATGTCTATTGAAATGTATGGTCTAAAGAATGAATATGTGTAAGATTTGAACTCAAGACTTTTGCATTGTGAGTACTTTTTTTTTTAACTTGTTCGCTTGTCTTTTTTGTCAAACTTATGTAATTAAGCTAAAATCACCGTCGCAAACTCTATCATCATCATAAACATAACAATTATGCGAGAAACAATCAAAACAACAAAAATTTAAAAAATAAAACAAGTAAAATAGCATAAATCTTTCTAAATAAGTCCACAATCACAAAAAATAGTCAACTTATTGGAGCATAAATATCAAGGAACCAACTCAACCAAAAGTGTAAGCTGATGGTTAAGGTCCCAGTTAATGTTATATACTCTAACACGCCCCTCACACGAGAGCCCTTTGGTCTAGAAGTGTGGATGCAACACAGGCCCTCCTCATACCTGGTGCTAAATATTCCATTTTTTAAATGAGGGATGGTTGAGATTCGAACATATGACCTCTCACTACAACATAATTTGCTTTTAGTGGGATATATTTAGCGACATTTAATTTAAATGTCGCAATTACAAATTTCTTATAGTGTATATAAAGGATTTAGTGACATTTATTAGAGCCTTTAGCAGCATATTAAAAAAGTCACACTAAAACATTTAGCGACATAGGATCTAGTGACATTTCTCACAAATACCCAAAATTCTCAAACTATGTTTCACCATCATCATCAATCTCATAATGTCAACTCTAATATTGATAACTATTCAACTCCGATAAGGGGTGAAAGTTTAGACGAAAATGAGATGGAGTTTGATGATGATGATGATGATGATGATGAAAATGAAGGAAATGATCAATATGGTGAAGATGGAGGAAATTCTGTTCATCATGTTGATGCTAGTCCATACACCCAACCATCATTTCAAGATCTACTTTCACAATTTGGTTCACCACCGAGCTTCACTCAATTGGTTCAACCATCTCAACAACATCCTAATGATGAAGCCCTTATACCTTCAAAGAAAAGTTGGGATTTGATTGAAGATATTGCTCTCATATGTTCAGTCATGAGCACAAGTACAGATCCAATTGTGAGCACCAACCAAAAGATAAGAGTGAGGTGACAAAAAGTTAAGGAAGCTTATGAAGTAGCGAGGATGGAACGACCCCATTTGATCCCACGAAGAACCGCCGACATGCTTAAATGTCGTTGGGGTAGAGTTGCTCCAGCATGTTTGAAGTGGTCTGGAAGTTATGACGAGGCTCTTAGGAGGAAGAAGAGTGGCATGAGAGACGAAGATGTCCTTAAAGAAGCGCATTTAATCCATCAAAGAAAACACGGTAACTTTAACTTGATTGAGCAATGGAAAATTTTAGCGAAGTATAACAAGTGGAAGCAAGTGGTAGAAAGTAATCATAAAAAAACCATTGGATCAACAATCAACTGGTGGTGTTAGTGGTGAAAGTAGTGGGAAAAGATCAAGGACAGAAGGAGATTCTGAAACTCCAACAAGTGAACCTCAAGGAGGATCATCTACTCGCCCAGAGGGTGTGAAGAAGGCTAAGGCTCGCATGACAGGGAAATTGGTTGCAGAACAATCAATTCAAGCTTTGAGTACATTTGGAGAGAGTCTTCGACTTAATTCAGAAATAATGAAGGAGAAGACAGAACTTCAAAAACAAAAAGAAGCCAGAAAACAAAAACAGCTTCAAATGGAAGAATATCGAATGAATTGGGATATATATCAAACATTAAGCAAAAAGGAAACTCTTCAGCCTTGGGAAGCTGATATGATGGTTCAACTTGAACAATACTTTCAGAATTACAATCGCCAGTCGATGGTTTAATTATGTTTTAATTATGTATTGTTTTTATTGATGGTTTATTTATGTAATGGTTTAATTATGTTTTAATTATGTATTGTTTTTATTGATGGTTTATTTATGTAGTTTTAATTATGTATTGTTTTTAATGATGGTTTAATTATGTAATGTTTTAAAATGATGTTTTAATTATGTAAGGTTTTCATGCACTAGTCTTTTCCTTTTGGCATGCATTAGTCTTTTCATTTCCATCACCTTTTGGCATGCATTAGTCTTCTCATTTCCATCATCTTTTGGCATGCATTAGTTCTTTTCTTTCTATCACCTTTTGCCATGCACTAGTCTTCTCATATCCATCACCTTTTGGCATTCATTATATTATATATATGCACATCCACATTCACTTGGATGTATAGCTTCAAAATGAGTTTTTATAAGTTTAATTTTTCCTCATCCACTTCAAGTTCTACATCTTCTGATGAAGAGAATGAACTAATAGATAATATGGTTGATTATGCCATTCAATACGTTATTCCTCCTATTGTTTCAACACTACAACCAAGGGTGAGAACCAACAAAAAATGTCGAATTCAAAGAGACCATTCAAAAGGTCATTCCCAACTATTTAATGACTATTTTGCTGAAAATCCTACATATTCTGCTCGATTGTTTCGACGCAGGTTTAGGATGAGGAAACATGTATTTTTACGGATAATGGAAGCTGTCTCCAACAACGATCCATGGTTCACTAGCAACATTGATGCAACTGGTAAAAAAGGTCTAAGTGCTTTACAAAAGTGTACTGCAGCTCTTCGAATGCTAGCATATGGGGTGGCTGCTGATCAAGTTGATGAGTACCTCCGAATTAGCGAAAGCACAGCACGAAAAGCACTCACTCATTTCACAAAGGGAATAATCAACCAATTTGGGCAACATTATATGAGAAAACCAACACCACAAGATTTGACAAGATTATTGGCCTTTAGTGAAGAACGAGGATTCCCTGGCATGATTGGTAGTGTTGATTGCATGCATTGGGAGTGGAAGAATTGCCCAGCAGCATGGAAAGGGCAATATCAAGGTCGAGCTGGTGTTGCAACATTAATTCTTGAAGCAGTCGCTGATCATGACTTATGGATATGGCATGCCTTTTTTGGGATGCCAGGTTCATATAATGATCTCAATGTGCTTTATCGATCACCTCTTTTAGTTGATTTGTTTGAAGGAAGGGCACCACCTGTCAATTTCACGGTGAATGGAAATCAATACGGTATGGCTTACTATCTCACTGATGGCATTTATCCTAAATGGGCTACTTTTATTCAGTCTATTACTGAACCACAAACACCAAAAGCAAGATTATTTGCCCAACATCAAGAAGCAGCAAGAAAAGATGTGGAACGAGCATTTGGGGTGTTGCAAGCTCGATTTGCAATTATTAGAAAGCCCTCACTTGCTTGGGATGAAGAACGACTTTCTGATATAATTACCTCTTGTATAATTATGCATAATATGATAGTGGAAGATGAAAGAGATACATATACACACTATGCTGATGGTAATGAGTTCATGGGAGATCGCCCACAATGTCAATCGGAAGGTACAAGTGGATTAAATGATGAGTTTGAGTATTACACAGATAGAATTGTTGATATCAACCGGTACTTGGCAAATAAGGATGATGTTGAAGATCGACAAACACATTTATCCTTAAAAGATGACTTGGTTGAAAATATCTGGCAAAAGTTTGGAAGGAACCGCGATTAATGTATCATTTAAAATTTTAGCCTTTTAATTTGTGTATTTATTTTATGTATGCGCATTGTAATCTTTATTTGAATTTAACGAATTTTCCTTAATTATTACTGATGTCTACATTTATATTTATAAAAAAAATATTAGTTTTATAAAAAAAATTTTTTTTTAATTAATAAAAAAGTAGATCTATTTTAATCAAATAAAAAATTATATTAACTTTGTACATGAACATATTATTATAAAAAAATAAAGATAAATATTAGATAAATTAAGGGAGAGAAATTATGGTGGGGTAGATAAAAAGTAAGAAAGATAGGATGATGACCTTTTAAAAGAGGTCATTGTTAATAAAATTAGGTTGAAAGATGAACTTTTAGGAGAGAGAAAAAATATGAAATAGTAAGATGACCTTTTTTTTTAGGTCACCAATAATGATGCTCTTATACTCTAGGTTATAGTGCACCAAAGTCTCTCATACTTAGAGCATTCCTTCTTGCTTATTTTCCACCCCATTAGCTCCTCTCTTCCATTACACATAACCTCAATTGTAATTCCTATCAAGTTTGTATTTCTCCTATTGAACACATTAATATAATCCTAGGCTAGATGGTAGATGTAGCCAAATTGGTGAACCACCTTAAATACTTGTCTTGATTATTTACTTTATTTTAGCCATTCATTATTACTTGCATTATTCTGTTCCTAATCTTTGACACAACATAAACACACATTTAAACACCATATTTGATCCTTGAGTGAGGTCCTTAGCCTCTCCTTTCAAAGTTCTTTGTGAATTGCTATATCTAGCTGATAAATTTATTTTTATGTAAAGTTGTTTGTGAGCTTGCATATGTAAAGTTGATATTCACACTGTGAATTTAATAGGCATAGTCTGAAATTTATTTTTGTCTCCTATTCGAACGAGTAATATGATCTCTCTCATAAGTAAGATTTTGGCTGCCTGCAAAACCAACAAGTTATCTATCCATTGCTTGAATATATTCCTCCTTATATTTCATTTACCTTTGACTATTCATGGTGATTAAGTCTGATGTGCTTCCTAGCTAGGTTTATTTAAGACATTTATTTCATTGAATTTTGTTGTCACAACCACTAGGTCTGAGTCAGGCTTTTGCAAAGGCCGACTTATCGAATCATGATATTTCATGACTAGGCTACTAGGGGTCGTTTTAAGGGGTTCTCTTAGAAGAATATGGAGAATATCTTTAGTAGCTAGAATTGTAGGATATAATTTGTATAGTATCCTCTAGCTTTTATCTCAACAACCCCATATGTGTCATTGTCGATAATCCTTAGATTTGTAGACTTGGTTTGAATTTTCTTGGTTAAAGTATCGTTCAAGCTTTCCTTCATCAGTGTATTGGTCCAACATCCTATTCAGTTCACAACATTAAGGAAGTGTAGGGTCATGTTCTTTGTGATAATCGCACTAGTAAAAAAAATCTTTATCAAAAGGTCTCCTGAGAGATCGTTTATGGCATAGACGGCACTTTCAGCAGTCCAACCCAATGGAAATTTCAGTGTTTTTTTTTAAAGTGTAAAAATGGGTTGGACCATTACACCCGTCTATGCTATAGATCGTCTATAGCAAGGATTTGTGAATCTTTATTTGTATCTTGTTTTTAAGCTTATTTGTATCTTATATAAGGGTTTACTAACAAGAGGGTTACAAATAACACATTTTTTGTATTGTTTGAAAACCGACTATGCAAATAAGTGTTATTTGTCTCGTTTGTTTGAAACAAAAATACAAATAAGAGCTATATGCATCGCTTGTTTCAAACAAACGATACAAATAACCCTGTAATTCGTATCGTTTATTTGAACCTTAGATGTAAAATGACCATTTTTTAAATTAAAAATAAATATATAATCTTATATATCTATATCTAAAAGGGATAATATATATGTATAGGGGTTATTCGATGTTATAATATATAATATACGATTGAATCATACGTATATCAATTAGAAAATATTCTTTTACATATAACATTCACTAACACTTATTTATATGATCACATACGATTGAATAGTAGTATAACTGTACTATTGCTTGTACAAAATTTCGTTTAGTTAAACAAAAAGTTTGATAATTGCAATTATTTGCGTTTATTCGTGCTATTTTTATACACCTTGTATGAAGTTTTAGTGGGATTTAGGTATGATATTAGTGATTTGTTGTAATTTTGTCTCACGAGCTTAATTTTGTGTTTTATGTGATATATGAAACAAAATTAGAGTTTTCATAGGTCCCGAGGTGATAAAAGGGTGAAAGCTTGGAGAAATAGCCTAAGACCCTAAAATACGTGAAGAGATCGTTGCTCGTTTGAAGATGTTTTACAATGAAGATGGGCTAAAGAGAAAAGAGTTGAAAAGTGCTTAAAAGACAAAAGTTTTGCGGTGAAATTTGATACACGTTCACTCTTTTGGCCATAACTTTTGATAGTGAGATTGCATTAATGCAAGCTTTACGGCATTGGAAAGTAGATTTCAAGAGCTTTCCAATGGTATATTATATGTCCAAATTGATAACTGAGCAAAAAATGACGGTCGTTCAAAGTTTGCTAGTCAGAACCAAAGTAACGACTCGTTGCTCCAATGTAATGACTCGTTGCTCCTTCTCTGATCTCACATTCCCTAGGCAGAACCAATGTAATGACTCGTTGCTTTCCCGTCATAAGCCAGTTTTGTGCATTTTGACGGTTGATTTTTGGAGCCACCATATAAAGTGGCGGCTACTTTTTGCTCATTATTCAGTTTTTGCTCGCAATTTCTATAATTTTCCTTTGGACTTTGTTATTTTTCATTGAGGTTTCATTGTTGTACTCGTTGTTACATTTGAATTCTTGCAATTTTCATTTACATTATTCTCAAGATTAGTAAGTTTTCTTGTTCATTGCTTCGCTATTCATTTTTGTTTATCATTTATTACATTTTCTTCTCATAATGCATAGTGAGTAGTTTTTTTTATCTAGTGTTAGGGCATAATTCCTAATACGAAGCATGGTTGATATTTTATCGATTGATTGTGTGTGAATCGAGTCTATGATTGAACCTAAGCTTAATGAATCTCGATTTAATCATCTTTATTAACCTTTTCAGTAAAACAGAAGTTTGAGATTAGGATTAATTTAGGATTGAGGTATATTTAAGTTAAACTCCTTATAGTTTAACCAATAGAACTGAAGTTTGAGGATTAACACTAGTCGGTCTTAAATCGATATTAATCAATAGAGCGGAAACTTGAGATTAATTAGATCACGTTCAATTATGTCAATGACTTAATTTAATACAATCATGAGAGTCATGGAATCCCATGTCAGAATTAGACGACGCCCGATGCCCTGGAGCTTGTTATGTCATCGATTATCTCCATATTGTTAGCATTAACTTATTACATCATAGTATTAGCTCTCAACCCACATTATTTCTTTACCCGTTTCTTGTAATCATAAGGCATACAAATTTAAGTTAGCTTGTCTCCTTGTGTTCGACCCGCAGCTACACGTCAATCATGTACTTGCAGTATATAAAATTTGTCAGACCAAAGTTCAGTCTAAAGAAGTTTGTCCATTGCTCACGACCCTCATCTATTTCATCTTGGCTATATGGGCTTGATCTTGCAATATACTCCTTCAAATCAAATATAATAAACAAAAAAATATAAATAAATAATAAAACAAAATAAACACAATAAGTTTTACCAAATACAAAAAATGTGCTGTTTCATTTGTAAAATTTTTGATATTGTCAAATTTCATGATTTAAAATGTTTTAATTTTAATTAAATCCTGGAAATTGTTTTTCTAATACTTCAAATTTGTCTTTTAACTCTTAAAATTGACATTTTAATTTGCAAAATCGGTAAAAATATATATATTATTGGACCGGCCCAATAAGATGTGTTTGTGATTATGTTGCAGTTATGGACAATCATGGTGACCCAAGTAGATCATGGTAACAGGCAAAAAATTTTCCAAGTGGACTTTTAAGTTTCAATTGTATTGTTGATGGACTCATTTAAAACAAATTTTATTTAAATAGATGAATAAAGAAAGAAATATTTACTTCCTTTCGTTCCTTTTATTTGTTTGTACACTTTTCTTTTTGCACAACTTTTAATGCAAATTTTAAGTTTTAATATCTTACTCCCTCCTATTCATCCCATTAGTCCTATTGATTTTTTTTTTTTTCGCTATTTACTTATCACTCTTAAATTGTATTTTATTCTTAATTTATAAGTTAAAACATGGTCATGTGGGATCTTGTTTGATTCGTCTCAATATAAAGATTATTAATTTCTACTTTTTATAATTTTTTATTAAAAATAATTGTAAATATTAAATGTTAAAACGTTGTCTCGACAAATGTGAAAAACTAAATGGGACTAATGGGTTGAATAGGAGGTAATAATATTATATTTTATAAAAAATGTATAACAATAAAACAGATTACATAAATATTCCCTCCGAATCATTTTAGATTTCTCATTTCCTTATTTAGCAAAATCATACTCCCTCTGAATCATTTTAGTTGTCCCATTTCCTTATTTGACAAAATCATATTAATTGTCCCATTTCCTTTTTTGTCTATCTTTTTTTTTTTACCTAAATACCCACACTTTTACTACTCCCAATGCCCAACTACCACATTTACAATTAATTTAATCAATTAAAATACCCAACTACCACTCTTTTAATGGACCCCACACCACCCTTAGTAACCGTGAAAACCCAAATGGAACATCTAAAATGATTCGGAGGGAATATATTTTATTTTCAATAATAGTGACCAAAAAAACTTTGTTTAAATTTATTTTAAAATAAATCAAAAATAAAACAATTATTAGAATAAATATAATATAATATATAATTAAGTTAAGAACTAAATAATTGATAAAGTTGATTTTTTTTTAAAAAAGAAAGAAAAATCAAGTGTACTACCACATTTATAGCTACCTTAGATAGTGATCGATCTCATATTTAGGACACTAATAGGTAAAACCTATATTCAATAGAAATTAAACTTACAGTTCTCCGAGTAAATAGAACAGTAAACGATTAACTTAGTAACTTAGTAAACTATTTTTAACCGAAATTCAACACATACGAATTATCGTACAATATTTTCTAAATTAAAAAGAAAAAAAAAAGGAAACATCAAAGTAGAAGGCAAGTGGTTGATAATATGTTAAGTGAAATCATGTCTAAAAAGAGTAAAGCTACAACTGTAACAGGTCATATTTCTATCCAAAAATACATGTCATCAACTTGTACACTATTATAAATAAACAACCCATTACATAAAACCAATTAATAAAAACACTAATTGTATTCTATATCAGGAAAATAAATTAGTGTAAAAATATGTTGTAAACACCCAAAAAAAGTGAACAAAAAAAGTCAGATTCAGAACAGTTTTTTTGAGAATAAATCATTAATTCATCATCATCCTATCCAGTATATCCCGCACATAAAATATAAAAACTATATTGTGATATTTTTGGTGTAAAAGAAATGGCTGGAGGAGGATTTGTGGATGGAGTGCCGGCAGGAAGGGCGGAGATGTACGATTATAGGATTACTCCTTATTTTATTTTCGCTTGTATTGTTGCTGCTAGTGGTGGATCTCTCTTTGGCTACGATCTTGGTGTCTCTGGTTAGTTTTTTTTTTTTTTTTTTTTTTTAATCTAATTAGTTTTTATTAAAAAGTTATTGGGTTTTTGACGAAATAGATTATTGGGGGATTTTTAATTTATTTCGGAAATGGTGAAATGGGTATTTGGTAGATTAATTGTTTGAATCTATTTTAAAACAAGTTGTTACTTGGTATTAGCGTGTTAATTATTTGATTAAATGAATCATTTTAATTGGTTATATCCATTTCCCTACTTTTAACTTGTTTGATGTTATCTAATTCCTATGACGCTCGTAATACCATTGTCACTTCAATCAAATTCAATTGGAACTAATTGACATTATATCATATAGAAGTATTATAATAACTTAAATGTGTTTATGTATAAATTTAAGAAGAAATAATTAGTGTTGGAATTTAAGAAAAGGGGTTTGGATAAGAAGAAATAATTTACTTACAAATTTAAAAATTTGTCATTAAAATTAATTCATTAGTAATAATAAGAATACTTTTTAATCTTATGATGTTATCATCCTTTTCTCATGTGTAGGAATTAATTAGGATAACTTATATACTACCGGCCGGTCTCTCTTAGAGAGACATCCCTCAAGTCCAATCCATTAAACTCTTACTCTATATTTTCTTTTATGAGCCGATCCAATTAGAGATAATTTTTTAAAAAAGATCGTCTCTTACAAGAATTTGTGATATACAAATAATAATAATGAGCAATCAACATTAAAGGAGGGGCGGGGGCAATGTATTAAATTGGAGGTAGGATCCAATAACCCAATTGGGTAGTTTTTTTTTGCACTAATAATGAAGAATCTTTTAGAAATAAATTAAAGATAGCAATGATTTATTTATTTCTATACTTGGAAATTGGAATTACTCGCTTCCACCGATCCATGGTTTTACTAAATCTTTTATTTTGGTGCACTATTCTTTTACTTTTATTTTAAATTTATTTTTCTTATTTTTCATAATTTTGGTACTTTTTTCATAATTATCTATGATATTTTCTCACTATATATATACTTATAATGTAGAGAAAGTATTCGAAAACCTTCAAAATTTGTGTGCTCTAGTGTATTTGTCTTTTGAAAAGACTTTGTATGCTTACATCAAAAGATATTTTCACATTATTGTTAAATGGGTTCGAAATATATATGTATTTCTTCACCTTTTGAAACGCTTTGTATATTGAGTTCTTACGTTAGTCAAAATCTTAGGAATAGTCAAGTTATTAAGTTAGTTACTACGTACACATACAATGACAAATATCTGCTCTAGTGTATTTGTCTTTTTCTGTAATTTCTATTATATTTTTATTTTTTAATTATGATTCATATTTAATATCTTAATTTAAATTTTTTAAGGGAATCTTCATTTAAGTTTGGATATGAATAATTGAGATATTTTATTTTATTTTATAAAAAATCAAAAGATACTTCCTCCTATCAGCATTAAATAGACAGTCTAAATAAATAACGATGATATATAATATGTTTAAATCATCCTTTTGCGGAACAATGTAATAGGATTGAACTTATTATTTATTATTTTGTAACTTTATTGATATTTATTTATCTATTTATGATATTTATAAATCACCGTGTTAGAGCCGTCTTGAAAAATTTGGGAGCCCTGTGTAAAATTAATATTTTGCGCCTTAATTATAGTAAATATATTTATTTTATTTATAAATTTAACATATTTCTTTTTTTAATTAATTTTTTCATATTCTGGAGAAAGAGGGGCTCTATGCGACCGATCACTTCACACACCCTTAAAGACCCTTCAAAATTCGTGATTAATTAAAAAATTTTGTATTACAATGAGCCAAAATCTTAAGAAAATAGGAGTCACTTGCCAAAGTCAAACTTTTGAAAAGTAGAGCGTAGACTACGGTGTGTGACTGTGTGGGGCCCGGGGCAGGTAACGTACAGACATAAAATGAATATGAATTACAATTTGCTCTAAACGTTGACCATTTTGGATTAAAGGATAAGAAAGAAAAAACATAACGGATAGAAAGCTTTGAAAATTGAATAATTTAACCAATCATCGACTCTTTCATTTACTCATTTTTATTAGCTACTCCTATATTTTTTTTAAGATTTGTTGCCCTCCTATTTTTTAAGATTTGTTGACCTCGTATCCCTCGGTCTCGACAATTTAATTTAATTTAATTCAATTAATTAAATACTTAATTGAGTACAGCTAAAAAATAAAGTCAATAGGATTAAAATTGCGACAATCGAACACAAAAGTTTATCTTATAAAAGTGATAGATAGTTTAACTAAGACAAGACTTAATTCTCCGAGTTCTAAGATTTGGACAAAGCAGCAATACTATAATTTAAAACTTTGTTAGGAATTAAAATTATAATTTTACGATGTTTTTTTCAATAATAAGTGATAAAGATACGTCTTATTTATTATCGTGTTCTATTCTTCTCATAATTTAGTCTACTTTCTATGTTTTCTAATGATGTCCTTACAAAAATATATTTTATTTAAGAGAGAAACTTATACATGTTATGCTTAAAATGCAAGTTAAAATTTATCCATGTAAAAAGTTATTATTTTTATCTTGATGATAGAATTTTATCATATATTTTTTATAATTGTTAATGAAATGTACTATTTTTCTTCCTTCCTTTTCCTTTCCCTCCTTTTTTTTTTCTGTTTTCTTCGGAGTTGTTATCCAAACATAGTGTAAGTCGACTTACAATAATAGACTAACTAAGCTCTTATGAAATATTGTGATAGGTGGAGTGACTTCAATGGATGATTTTCTAAAGGAATTCTTCCCAAAGGTTTTCAGAAGGAAACATGCACATTTGCTTGAGACAGATTACTGTAAGTACGACGATCAGCTTCTAACTCTCTTCACATCGTCCCTGTACTACGCAGCTCTTGTGTCTACATTCGGGGCTTCTGTTGTAACTCGAACCAAGGGCAGACGAGCCAGTATTCTTGTTGGTGGTGCCAGTTTCTTTGTCGGAGGAATCATCAACGCCTTTGCACAAAACATCGCCATGCTCATTATTGGCCGAATTTTCCTTGGTTTTGGCATTGGATTTGGCAACCAAGTAAGTCTTTTCCCCAATCCCTCCACGGATTAAGGATGATCAAATTTTACCCGCGAAGAATCATAGCTTAAACAGGCCTTAAAACTAACAGATTTTGTGCACTCTTACAGGCAGTTCCTCTGTATCTGTCTGAAATGGCACCAGCAAAAATTCGTGGGGCAGTTAACCAACTATTTCAGCTTACGACCTGTTTGGGGATTCTGGTTGCGAACTTTATCAACTATGGGACTGCACATATTCATCCCCATGGATGGAGAATTTCAGTCGGTTTGGCTTGCCTTCCTGCAACACTTATGTTCGTTGGAGGGCTATTCCTTCCGGAAACTCCCAACAGTCTGGTGGAACAAGGAAAGTTAGATGAAGGAAGGAAAGTTTTGGAGAAAGTTAGAGGTACTTCAAATGTTGATGCTGAGTTTGCTGATCTTGTGGATGCAAGTGAAGCGGCTAGGGCTATCAAGCACCCTTTCCGGAACCTTCTACAAAGGAAAAACCGTCCTCAACTGATCATCGGAGCTATAGCACTCCCTGCATTCCAACAACTCACTGGCATGAACTCCATTCTTTTCTATGCTCCTGTTTTCTTCCAGAGTTTGGGTTTTAACACAAACGCGTCTCTATATTCATCGACAATTACTAATGGCGCACTTGTGCTTGCCGCTCTGATTTCAATGGCTTTGGTGGATAGATTTGGTAGAAGAGCCTTCTACATTGAAGCTGGTGTAGAAATGTTCTTGGAAATGGTAAGAACCGTTAAAGTATATAACATATTCTGTGACCTCAACTATAAGCTTAAGCATTTGGGTGAGTTAGTTCCTAACATGTATCAGAAGTTAGCGAGATATTTAGTGTCAAGTAAGAGGAGGACTTGTGCTGTATCCACACTTCTAGCCCTAAGGCTCTCGTGTGAGGGGTGTGTTAGAGTACATAACATATCTTGGGGTCTCAACTAGAGTTATTCAAAACAGACCCGATGATCTGAAATTTACATGACTTTGTAACCAAACCTGATTTAACCCAAACTTGAAAATGATTTACAATGATGTAAAATACAAAATGGACACAAACCCCGATTTCAAACCAACTCGAAACGCCTAACCTAAATTCAATCCCATGACCCGTATGAACAACTCTAGCCTCAACCATAAGCTTAAGCTTTTGGTTGACTTGGGTACATAACATAAGCAATATGATCCTCAATCCCTCTTTAATACAATGCTAAAAATCTGCATATTTTCCGATTTCAGGTAGCTGTAGGCATCACTCTAGGCATCTACTTCGGGGACAATACGACACTACCAAAGAGCGTGGGCTACTTCCTCGTAATCATGATCTGCTTGTTCGTGTTAGCCTACGGAAGGTCATGGGGCCCATTAGGGTGGCTAGTACCAAGTGAGCTCTTCCCATTAGAGACAAGATCAGCAGGGCAGAGTATAGTGGTGTGTGTAAACATGATCTTTACAGCCTTAATTGCACAATGCTTCCTAGTCGCGCTATGTCACCTAAAATTCGGTATCTTCCTATTGTTCGCGGGACTCATCATGGTTATGACGACCTTTGTATTCTTCTTCCTACCTGAAACGAAACAAGTTCCGATTGAAGAAATCATTTTCCTGTGGAGAGATCACTGGTTTTGGAAAAACTACATAACAGAAGAAGATGTTAAGGCTCATACTGGTGGTGATAAGCAACAAGCATAGATTCTAGAAATAAGATGATTGAAAAGCACACATTTCAACCAAAAAATGTTGATAAGTCTACTTTAGCTTGTCCTAAAGTAGCAGGATATAGGCATGCTGTGTGTCTTAATAGCCACAGTTGATGATTGTTAACCCAAGTCCCCTCATACTATATCCAGATTGGAATGTGATACATGAAAAGCAATGCAAATGCAAAAAAAAAAAAAAAACAAAGCTTTTGGTATTAGAATCAAATACTTTTGGGAAGTTTTTTTTTATCATTTGTATGTAATAATGATCCAATCATATACACAAGATTTCTCAATAATATTTTCAAGTTAGAGTATGATGATCACAAATGCAAATTTTTGAAATGGATATCAAAATCAGCTAGTCTCTTAAGAGACCGTCTCTTTGAGAGACGTATCCCAAGCATAACCCATTAAAGATTAATGCTTACTTACCGTATTCTTAATGCCAACTTACATTATCCTTTATGCTTACTTGCCGTATTCTTAATGCCTACTTTCAATATTTTAAACGTCTACTTACGTCATTCTTATGCCAACTTACATCATCCTTTATACTATTTGCAACTTAATAGCGACATTTAAATTAAATGTCGTTAAATATATCCCACAAAAAACAAGTTGTAGTGTGTTTTTACAAATCAGTTAGTGGTTTGGGCTGCTTATTTCTGAAATCAGCTACTGAACTACTACTTGCTGAAGAAGAATGGGAATAGGTGATGCTTTTCATGTTAAGAAAAAGAATATGATACTGACACATGTCAAACTCTCATTCAATATTTTCTCGTTCATTTTTGCTGTCGAGGCAGTTGATTATTCATTGAAAAATTATTTCCTAAAATACTATAATTTATTTAAGGTGCAGAATAAGATTTGGTCGGCTTATTATTTTCCAATACGATTTTTTTAATTATTTTTAAACTAAAATGTGACTAAAAATGTAAATTAGTATCATTTTTCAATATGATTTTCAAAATAAAAGAAAATAATATTTTAATATAGCAAAATTATGTTTCAACTTTATTTAACTGCTATAGAATAATATTGTTCCTAAATTTATAAAATAGTGTAATTTTTTGAATTTATTTACCACCCATAAAATAATTACAATAACATGATCTTTGTGGGAAAACATATAATTTAAACTTTTTGTATTATTGTCTATGAAAACATATATTTAGAATATTATACAAAATATTATTCAAATATAAAATTAACTCATAAACTTTTTTTTTATCATCGTGCATGGCACGAATATCTATCTAGTTAAAAGATAAAGCATCAACTTACTGCTGCAAGCCTGCAATAATGGAGATAAGGAGTAATTAAGGAGGAGGAAGATAGAAGAGGATAACGTCAAAAATGACATGTTGCAACTGGTCAAGAAAAACCAAATAATACCGCAGGTTTAATGAAACAATAGATGAGATTATTTAATGGTTAATCGATAGTTGAGATTATCATAGCAAAATCGTGAATATGAAAGATCATTAAAAGTAATTTTTGGTAACTTTTCTAACATATAATTATATAATTAAATTGAATTTCACAATTGAAATAAGTGTAATAGGCTAATTTGCATCATTTAAAAGTTTGATATCACAATTGGCTAACGTAGTTAAGGGTTTAATTAAATTCATTTGCAGATCATCAAAAGTAATATTTTCTTATTTTATTGATAAAACTTCTATATCATAACAGAACTTAAAATTTATATTGTTGTGATTCAATTGTGTCTTAATTAGAAGGCAAATATTATTTTTTATATAAGGCCTTAAATAACTTTAATTATAAGTTGGTCACCACCTTCCCTCGGCCTACACTCTTTAAAATAAAAGATAAAGTGTCATAAATAATCACATCTATTGTCTATCTACTATGATTCTCTGAAATCTCTATTATTGATTATTTTTTAAAAGTTTAACCTTTGTATATTTTATGCTGACATCACCTGTTGCTACATTATAACTGGCTACTAAAGATACCTACCTTTTAAGAGGAGTAGCGGTAGACTATCGAAGAAACATGAGGAATAAGAACTTAAGGCCCGTTTGGTAGGTGGTCATAAACCATGGTGATGAGAATGAAAAATTAGTGTAATTTTAGTTGAAAAATCTTTTGTCTACCTTGATGGCCATGCTTGTCCAACTCCAATCATCTCATTTTCTCCATAAAATTCATTCCAATGCATTACCATTGGGAGATGTAGTATTAGGTGGTAATGAAAATTTGTATATAAATTTTTTTTTTGTGATCAAAGTTTCATTACCATGGGAATGATATGGATCTTTTAATGAAATTTTACATTATATATCATTCTCATTGCCATCATTTAGTACCACTAACCAAACGGGCCGTTAGTGGAATGGTTAATACCTTAGTGTAATAGTCGACCCTAGATATTCTGAGGCCCTGGGCGAAATAGTATATTGGAGCCCTTTTTCTTTGCAATCTATAACCTATATGGACCTCTAACAACTAATAATTTTGTTTTTTGACATAGGGCCCTAGGCGACGGCCCTTCTTGCCCACCCTTAGGATTGACCCTGTAGCCGATTAGAATGTGACAAGAAAATGTGCTTTAAACAAAATAAATAAATACAAAATTTTTAACATATATAATAGAGATTATTTACAACAAATAGATTGTAACACACCCGAATTTCTTCCCGTCCAAACCGTAAAGGACGGAAGGAAATTGGGGTGTTACAAGACAATAAATAAGATTAATACACAAATTTCCTTTTAAAATAATTGTGGTGTTGCTAGAGGTGTTTATTCGGGTTATCGAGTTGATTTTGGGTCAGATGTTTCAAGTCGGTTCAAAATCAGATTTTGTGTTCACATTGGTTTTTACATAATTGTAGATCAATTTTAAATTGAGTCAAATAGAATTCGCTTATAAAGTCAATTGAATATTGGGTCATCGAATCAGTTTTGAACACCTCATGGCGTTACAAAAGAGATGATTGCTTTGAATAAAATGGCACGAGTGGAGAGCCGTAAAGACTTTACCAAACATCAATGAATTCATCAAACATCACGCTTTTTTTGCATTTTCGAATTAAAATACCATAATTATCACGTGTACAATAACAATACCATCCAACAGTAATTAGTCCAATCTTAATTAACCACCATTTTTTCTGTAAATTTCCCCCTCCAATTTTATTTTTATTCTATTTTATCGTGTCCTTTACCTTCTTCATATGGTTTTCTATCTCACTAAAGTCTATAATTCGTTTTTCTAAATCCTATTTATTCTTCTCTCCTTTTTTCTTCCTCTTAAATCCCTTTTCTTCTTCAGACGGGGCTGCAACATTAGGTATTTTTTCATTGCTTTTGAAATTATGTTTTTTAACGGGACTTTTCAGTGTTCTTGCTGTTTTTGGAATCTGATTGTGTGTTTTTGAGGTCTTTGACCAATTTTAATTTGTGGGTTTTGTGTAATGATGAACGAATTGAAATGGGTTTGTTTTGTTTTTGGGTATTTGGTTCAATTTTGTTGACTTGTTCTTGTATTATAAGCATGGTTTATAGGTGGGTAGATCGGGTTATGTGTTTTGTTTCCTTGTGTGTTATGATTGATTGTTAGCAATTAAAGTTTAATTATCATTAGTGTTTGGAATCTGTGAGATTTGGGTATTGGTAGCACTTTTTATTGCTGAAAGTTGTTTCAATTACTATATTTTTAGAGTTTTTTCTATTCATCTTAGAGCATTATTACAGTTGGAAGATATTGTTTTCTTAGCTATAATTGTTAGTTTCTTAGTTTAGGACTGTAGGAGTAGTGTTTAGCTGGAGAGTCACTTGCTTGTTTTACCAAAACTTCCCCAGAAGAAAGGATTTTTGGTTGCTTGTTAGGTAGTCAACAATTAGTGGACAACTTGTTTTAATTTCTCAAGTTTATTGGAGGTACTAGCATAAAGTAAAAATGTAGTAATAGTTGCGATTGCGGTAATGAAACGGTGATATAGTATCAGAATTGATTATTATAACGCCCAAGTATCAAGATATCCCTTGATATGACCCAATACACACTTTTTTTACACTTTTACAACACGAGAAATATCTGTTCGTTGTGTTTGAAAACCTTTACGATGCGGCCGTGAGTCCTATTTCTTATTTCGTTTGCTTATAGCAAACTGAAGTGTTTGAAAGATATGTAATTTTTTAGGGTTAAGTACCATGGTTTTCGGTTACTCACTTACACCAATTAATGCTCGAGTTGAATTTGCTGTTTTTATTTCACTCTTTTGGATCTATGTTGTTCGAACATTTTATAGGAAAGCTTACTTTCTACGACTAATACTTCTCGTGGATTTGATGGACTGCTGGATATGTTTTGTTCACAACAATCAGTTGATCACTATATATTGAAATTCCTACGAGAATAAAATTTGAAATAGTTGAGGTGTTTAGATGTAGTGATAAGTTTTTGAGCGGGAGTTTCCCCTTAGTATTCTCTCTCTCGGTGTTTTCCTTGTCCACATGAAAGGAACTTCTTGAAGCTGTTGAATGCCAAAATGTTCCTTCATTTGGTTTGTAGAAGCCCATTAAAGTTTTAGCGTTGTCCTGTAGCTGGTAGTGTAAAAATACAAAGTTTTGTTTGATGAACGTTGCTGCGAAGTAACTATAGTGTCTCTAGCTCATAAGATTATATTGATAAACCATTTTTTTATGTTCATTTTGATTATGTAACCCTTTACTTAACTAGGCAAATACTATCATGGTATGGTTTTGCTTTTAAGAATGAAGGCCACAATGGGCGTTAAAACGGTTACATTTGATGTGTGCAGATCTCTAGAATGGATGATGGGAAAGGGCTTGAACTCAGTTTGGGATTGGCATGTGGTGGTTCGTCTTCCTCTTCGAAAGATAAGAGTGGTAACTCAGGTGATGGTAGGACACCTACCGACGAGAGAACCAATAAAGTTTTGAATGATTTCAAAAATTTTCTCAGCGCTGGTGTTCCGCAATCTCTTCAGAGAAACGATGCTTCAAAGTCTCAGGAGAATTTCTTTAGTAATCTGCAGCCGTCTGCTTCTGGAGATGAGGCAGGAAATAGTGAACTCAAGCGTAAATGTCAATTTGAAGAAATAAATAACCAGAAGAAACACGAGCCCGGTTTCCAAGATTCTGATGCACATGAAGTGGGAAATAAGTCTCATATATCAATTACAACAGATGAAGGTTCGACAGCTGATAATGAAGATGTGGCAGAATCTGAAGCTGAGGGCGCATCGTCTAGATTGGTTTCTCACCATGAAGATGGATCTAGGACACCTGGTGGAAGTGGTAGCTCATCTCAGGTTCCTAAAGAACATTGTGGTAAAACCAATAGCGGTGCTCCTCCCTTCTCTTTGCAATCAGTGAATGCTGTGAGTGTCTCTTACTCTATTACAATCGAATAACCTCGTATCGTATGCCTAGTACGCTAAGTTATCTATTATCTGGGATGATGCAGGGCGTCACTTCTACGAATGGGATGCGTCCTAGACTACATGCTGCTGTTCCAGGGAGTGTGCCAATGTCATTGGGATTCTCTTCTGTCCAGCTTCCGGTGTTGGATGGTAAGGATAGCTCATGGAGAATGGGTGGCCATCATCAAGCCCATCCCTCTCCGTATGGTGTTAGATCCATAACAACTTCAGGTGAATGCTCTTATATATTATATTTTTACTTATCTCTTATAGTATGAACGTTAGTTTTAAAAGCTCGTCTTGCTTTGCGCTTTATGCGCCTCAAGCTCAGGCTCGGCGAAAACACGTTGGCTAGGTGAGACAAAGTCCACACTATAAGAGGCGTGTGCCTAGCGTGCCTCGATGTGCTTCACACCTAGTGCGCCTGATGCACCACCTTTTTGGGCTGAGTAATTAACTTATGTTTGTTTGTTCAAAAAGAAAGAAAACTAGAAACCTAAATTAACTTGAATATGAAGTTCGACAAACAACTGCCTCTTTAAGAAAAAACAAAAAGCACGCGAAGGAGAAATTTATTTTGGGATTTTCCATATTCTCATTATAATAATTTTGTGCTAAAATAGTGTTTATTGCAAGAATAATGAATGTTATCATGTTTGTTGATACTAAAATATGAACATTATATTGTTTGAATTATTATGTTTTTAAAATTGACTTTTAAGCTTTAGCGAAAAAGTGTGTCTCACTTATAAATTAACGAAAAGCTCGTGCCGTCGCTCTGTACTTTGCGCATAGGCTCTAAGGACCTTTTGCACCTCGGTGCGTCCTGTGTTGTTTAAAACTAAGGTATGAGCGCAATCATGATGAGCATGTTTTGTTTTACATCAATCAATGGAATGCATGCAATGGTATATTTAAGGGACTTCTGTTAGTGATTGGTTCGTTATGAATGTTATTTATGTTTTTCAGTCGAAATCCATCTTTTATTGCAGATTACCCCAAAACTAACCCTATCATCTAAGCATTCAAATTGATCCATCTTTGAGCAATATGCCATCTACTTGTTGTTGCTCGTTTAACATATTCATTCAATATTGTTAATTTACCCCCTTGCTCCCGAATCGACCATCACTGCTACCATGACACCAGCCTACATCGCGACTGCGCTATGGTGACTGATGATGAGTAGTAAGGGATATAACGCTGCTAAAGCTGCTGCAATTATCTCCATATGGTCAAAAGCAAATAAGTTATGTGCTCTACCATTGCTATCTTGAGTTTGTTTGAAGGATCATTTGAAATCATCTCTCGGCTGAGAAAATGCATCCTTCACTGTCCCTGCAATGGTATCTCCCCCACCTTGACCACGACCAATGTATTTTTTCTTTGATTACTTGTGAAGAAAGTATATTCAGACTGCAAATAGAATGTTCTATCATGCACCAGGAGAAGGAGAAAATATTATGCTCAGTCAAACTGCAGATAGAATGTCCTACCAACACATAGAAGAGAAAAAAATTATATTTAGAGGAATAGAGAACAAGGAAGATGAGTTGAAGGAGTTGATGGTGTAGTGGAGTAGCCACAGCGGCCACAATGAGTTGCTGACATCCGAAAATAAGAGATAGGCAGTGTGAGACAGAGGGCGAGTGACAGAGACAAGGTTGACGATTGGGTTATAAACTGGCTGAGCAGAAAAGCCCTTGACAGACTGAGACAATAAGGCTGTGGGTTGTGATGGTCTCAGTTTCAAGCAGCCAGTTGCCAGAAGACCGACTCTATGAAGTTGGGAAAAATGAGATTTGAGAGCACAGGGTAGGTGCAAAAACTAGTTAGTTGAACGTGAATGGGGAAGTTCGTTTAGTAGGTGGATTTTGTTATTGAACTAATAGTTTAAGTAAACACCATGGGAGCATTAGTAGCTCTCTGTTTCCCCCTGGTTCCCAATGGGTAATTTTGCAAACGGAGGTCCACGTAGGAATAGGGATTATCAAGTTATTTAGTTAGCTTGGAATGAAGTTGGTGTTGGAAAGTAGTATATATAGAGTAGGGAAAGAGAAAAGATAGTGTATAAATTCTCTGTTATCTCTTCTCTTTCCCTCTATTTATACGACTTTCCACCGCAAACGTATTTTCCCAAACTAATTAATTTGATATTATCCCTATATTACCCCTCAGCTGTGATGCATCACAGTAGTTTATGCGAAACAATACAGCAAATGATTCTACAGGTTCTCAAGTTCTAGTGAAATTTATTTTCAAACAGGGGTGTAGACGAGGGAATAAGAAAGCGCTGCAGTAACTTATTATAGTTGATCCCTTTGATCCTTTATGTGGTCCGTAGGGAAGATTGTGAGCTGCTCATGCCTCATGTATGCTCGAATCGAAATGCTGAGCTTGGATTTTTTAATAAGCCATGTTAAGATTCACTAAATACATGAATAGACTTGAATAAAACAGTTAAGGGTTGGTATTTATGATTTAAGAGTATAATAGAAACTTTATAAAAAACATGATGCGCGCAAACTATTAGCAAAGCAATAAATATTAGATATAGGAATCGTGTAACATGTAGGATTTCACCGAGTTATAGCTCGGTACCTTAGTCAAGTCGTGTTATGAGCCAAATCTTTCCGAACGGAGAAAGCCCTATTTGTCTATTTCCTGTTTGAGTCAATTTACGTGGAGTAAGGCTACCTTACTCCATGTTTAATTTCAGCTTAGTTAGGTTTGTTAACCATGTAATAGTTAGATGCCAATTCATTGGTTACTTTGACACTATGTTACTCGGACTCTTCATTTTGCTTCACGTACCTTGATGCTCGGACTTTGGTATGACAGTTAGACACTTCATTTTAGGTGTAAAATTGAATATATAGGCGTATCCGACACCTGGACACTTACCGGTATCCAACATCAGTACCCGAGTCCAAGTAGCATAGCTTTTCAGGATTGCGCATAAAAATACATACTACAAATGTAGGTGCATTACTAATTAGCTGTTTTATTGTTATCGATATTGATTTGTAGCTTTTTTTAACTGTGGCGTGCTCCATTAAAATGCAGTTCCGATGCAAGTTATTAGCCCCAGTTCGTCTGAATCTGCACGAGTTGATGTACGCCCATTAGATCAGTCAAAAGGTCAAACAATAGTAGCTGAAGAAGGCTCCTCTTCTCAAGTTGAAGATGATGCAAAGGGACGAGGTCAAAATTTTCCATTGGAATTTCCCGCCATAAGGCCTGGAATTGCCGCAAAGGTGAACTTTGGTGGATCCGGGTCCTTCCCAAACCTACCCTGGGTTTCTACGACAAGTCCAGGACCAAATGGTAGGACGATATCTGGTGTCACATATAAATACAATGCCACCCAGATAAAGATTGTATGTGCTTGCCACGGAATCCATATGTCTCCCGAAGAATTCATACGGCATGCTACCGAAGATGAACAAAGTCCCGTCACCACGCCCAACATGGCTTCCTTACAAAGCACCAACCCTACAACGTCTGCCAAGAGCTAACTACTCGATCACACCTGAAGCGATGAATAGACGAATGATTATAACCTTAAATAGATGATTCTGAGCTGCCGTGCTATTGATTATATACTCAGCTGGCGATGTTTGTCGAGGGAACCCTCAGCTACTGAACCCGTACGTATGGGAACTGGTTCTCCACGTCCGGACACGGCAGTAATTATTGATTATAAGGGTTATCTTGAATCTAGTCAGCTGCATTATATTGGATAACGGAACGTATGATTTCGATCGTCCCGCTCTGTACATTAGGTAAGGTTGAACTAGCTGTTTCAGATGTTATGACATTGATTAAGAGCTCAGTTGGATTTTCATTTTTCAGCAGTTTTCTGCTAGGTTGTGTTAACCTTATACTCCCT
Source organism: Amaranthus palmeri (assembly GCA_019776075.1). Lineage (NCBI taxonomy): Eukaryota > Viridiplantae > Streptophyta > Magnoliopsida > Caryophyllales > Amaranthaceae > Amaranthus > Amaranthus palmeri. The sequence goes on along the minus strand of JAAKBH010000031.1, from coordinate 241,022 downwards.
CCGTTCCAGTTTACTTGTCCCATTTCCTTTTTTGGCAATTCCTTATTACTTGTCCCATTTCTTTTTTTGGCTATCTTCTTTTACCTAAATACCCCCACTTTTCCAATTCCCAATACTCCACTACCACCTTTACAATTAATTTAATCAATTAAAATACTCAATTACCACCTTTTCCAATGGACCCCACTACTACCTTAATATCCGTGTTTGGTCAAATGGGACAAGTAAACTGGACCGGAGGGAGTAATAAATTTTAGTACATATTCTGCATTGAGACGAAATTGTTGTGCATTTCTTATTTTTAGTTGGGTTAATCTGCATTTACAGCCATCTTAACATGAGAACAAGAAAATGTACATTTAACCTTTTGTTCTCGATAATAGAGGTGTTGATGGAGGGTTTGGACGGGTAGCGGATCAGGATTGTCCTAAAAAATCTATGTGCAGGCGTAAAATCAGGGCCAAGTCATACGCAAGGTAGACATTTGTCTAGGACCCACAATCAGAAAAGGCCCTAAAATCTTAAAATATGAATTAATGAAGTAGACACTTAAAAGTTTATAATTTATGATTAGTTCTTACATCAATAAAAAAAGTACATGATAAGTCTACAATAATGATAATAGAAACATATAGGACCCATCTCTGTTATTTTATCAACACACGCTTAAGTTTAGAATCAACCATCTATACAGGGGCTCATTTCTTTCAGTTTTCCTAAGGCTTAATAATATGTCTGAAACGACACTGGATAAAATTTCAAAATCCCGATCTATTTGTGGGCTTACTTTATTTGCGTTATCCGTCCTCATTGTTGAAAAATTGAAATGAATGAGCAAAAAAATAAAAAAAAAATCAATAAATAGAAACTTTTTGAAACTTATTCTCAAGATAAGCAGTTTTGATCCGTAGCTGAGGTTTGGACCGGTTCGCTGTTAGTAACAGCGAACAAATAGGAAAATAGTCAAGTTCTTTGTTCGCTGTTAGTAACAGCGAACAAAATAAAATTGGTCAAATTAAAGTCAATCTCAAATAATGATGAAAAAATTAAAAAAAAAAAAAAAATATTGTGTTCGCTGTTAATAACAGCGAACAAGTATAATCATCATTTCCTCACGCCATCACCATCATCCTTCATCATAGTACCAAGCAGATCCAACAATGGCGGCATTGAAGACATCTATATAGAAAAAGGGTAAAGAACCTGAAATGGGATGATGAAATCTTCTTCTTTCTCAACATAAAAATCATTCAACTTATCAAGTTCATCAATAAGAAGCCTTACAAACCAATCTTGAAACTCATCCAATGACATGAATCTCTCACTCCCACTGGGCCCACATCTAGAAGAATCCCCATCAAACTCTTGATTTAGATCCTGGGTTAGGTTTTGAATTTGAGTGTTAAAATGAATAACAGAAACTGGGTTGTTGGGGAAATGTTTAAGAAGCTTTTTTAAGGGTTTGTAGCACAAGAATTTGTCTCTCCATTCTGGTAAGGAATCCTCTAAATGAATCCGAAATTCCTTACCAAATTTCATGGCCTTACAGGAATCAGTTTCAATGGGTAGAGGTAGATTTATTGTTTAGTGTTTTTTAAGATCTTTTTTATGGCTGAGAAGGGAAGGAGGTGCCAGAGCTTACAACTCACAATCACAAATTATACTTGTTCGCTGTTAATAACAGCGAACACAATGTTATTTTTTTTTTTTTTTAAATTTTTTCATCATTATTTGAGATTGACTTTAATTTGACCAATTTTATTTTGTTCGCTGTTACTAACAGCGAACAAAGAACTTGACTATTTTCCTATTTGTTCGCTGTTACTAACAGCGAACCGGTCCAAACCTCAGCTACGGATCAAAACTGCTTATCTTGAGAATAAGTTTCAAAAAGTTTCTATTTATTGATTTTTTTTTATTTTTTTGCTCATTCATTTCAATTTTTCCCTCATTGTTAGTGAGCAGGATTTGTGGACAAACAGATTTTAAACTTTATAATAAAGTGTCCTAGTGATTGCAACCTAACAAGGGTCCATTTAACTTGGTGTCACAGAGTGAAATAGAGATGGTGATATTGGATCTCATAATTTGTGGTGAAAATTAAAACAAACAAGTAATGTGAAAGTGTTTATAAAATTAATGAAGCAATCAAATAATACTTCCTCCGTTTCATTATATTTGCTACCTTTGATTTTTTGCGTAGTCTAATGCGTTATTTTGATCATTTGTATATTGAATTATACACGTTTAAAAATTATAAAAAATTCATATTATGAAAGTATGCGATTAGACATTCAAAAAAGATCTCACTTGGCTATATTTTTTCTTACACATTAGCCGCAATATATAAAATAAGCTTGAATGATAAATAGGATCGATAATGAAAATATAGCGAATATTTCAGAATGGAGGATAGTAGTCTCCATTTGGAATGAAATGACAGCTCACCTTAAAATTTGGGATAATTTAGAATTTGTTTATGAATGGCCTAGTCTTATGCCGGTAAAGTTGTCAACACATTTCACATACATAACATTTAAGTTGTCATCACTTATATTTATTGTGTATATAATATAATGGGTAGTTAGCTCATGACTTCACATTTCCTTAATTTTATATTCAATTTATACTTTTTTTTGAAACGAATATTTAAATTATTATGATTAAATCATCATACTTAATTAGTATATCTGCTCATACCATATTATATCAGAGTCTGAGGAGGAAATAAAGGCGACAACTTATATTCATATAAGAAAACGCTGCCAAAGAGTCACTCGGCTCGAAAAAAATCCACCAATGAATCTTCAGAAAAATCCTCATTAGTCAAAAACATCAACAATCATCATCATCAACAACATATAATTAAATAAAAATACATATAAATAAATAAATATAACCATTTGAAAATGAATAAAAATGATACATGTAAAATGACAAAAACAAGAACATCAATTGGTAAGTGCAAGAGTATCAGTGGTTTAAGACATGGATTAGGCGCTTCCAACTACCTCTATCCCTAGTAAGGTCCTTAGAGAGATGGAGGTTATGCAAGTCATTTTTTATTTGCTACTTCAATGTTCTCCTAGGTCTTCGTGGACTTCTCTTACCCTCCACTATGATGCTTTGATCCTCCTCACAAGGGTGTTAAAAGTTTCTTTGCATGTGGCCAAACCATTTTGATCTATATTGACACATTTTTTTCATCCACCTTAAATACACTTCATATTTGAGTTGAATAATCAAAATAATACAAATTTTCAATACATAGACTTCTTATTTTGAGGTTGTTTCACTAAAATAATCTTTTACAAGTCATAATCATTATCAACAACCCATTATCCCATTTAAAAATAAGACTTGAGTGAAAAAATATTAGAGACAATCTAGACCTATACCCCTTGAAAGTGAGTGTGAAGCTCAATATTATGTACTATTAACCATATCACAAATTCTTACTTAAGACCGTCTTTTGTAAAGACAGCTCGCTAAAGCCCAGTTCAATTCTAAATATATATTGTTACAACTCTAAATATAGATTTGGGCTGGACTTTTGAGAGTTGTCTTTACAAAAAAAGTCTCTCAAAAGAACACCTGTTAACATATTAATTTAATTTCTTACGTGGTCATTTCAAAATGGGCGGCCTCTTTCTCTGGCTTCTTGTACGTATGACTAAGAGATTCCAAGATGGCATTTGAGTGGTGTCCCTCATTTCTATATCTATCTAATTTAAGATTATTATGGTGTATAATTATCCGATCTAAATTATTAAATTCGTAATATACAATATTCAATTTAATAAATTGGATAATTGGTTTATAACCGGATCATGATTTTTAGCATATTTTAAATTAAATTTTCGAATTTGACATTTGATTTTCGATCTCTACTACAACCACTAATAACCTACACACTTGCCATCAAGATTTGATACAATACAAAATATTCATAAGTCTTACAAGGTCTTATAAGCCAAAACAGTAATAGTATAAGCAAGGATGAACTATAACAAATATTTTTTCCCATCTCATTTATTCTTCATTTGTATTATATTTTTAGACCTTAAAATAAGTAATTCATAATAAGCAAAATTAATACACGTTGTAAATTAATATTTGAACAATTTACTTTTTGAGTTCAGTCTGTTTGAGCATTTTATACATGCTCCAAATTATTTCCGATGTGTAAAAAATTAAATATTTATTCTAGACTTGAAGTTTTTAGGAATATATATACCTAAAATAATAGAGTATGATTTTTTTAACAAAATGACGATGATGGGGTGATCGAACAATAGTCACCCATTACACAATGAACAATTTTGTAACCTTCGGAACTGTAGTATACATTAATCATAATTTTGACTTTTTCTCTTCACTAATAGTGAAAATGTCGAAATTTGAAACCAAGAGTCTATGAGTATTGAGTACCCATATATACCTTATTAATCATCATCATCATCATCATCATACCCAGTGTTCCCGCACATAGATACTCTATGGCCAGGGTCTGGGGAAGGAAGGTCGACGGCGTCTCATACCCATAAGGAGAGGGCGGTCATAAGAGTCCTTCGGCTCTAGAGGAGTCTTCAAGGATAGGACCTGCAAAAATCCGAAAACCTGCATCTTACACCCACGTTAGCCAAGCATAGGGATTAAAAAAAAAAAAAAAAAAAAAAAAAAAAAAAAAAAAAAAACCTTTAAGCGATATACCTTATTAATGTCTGAATGAAAAAATTTAGTGGCAAATTTAAAATACTAATATAAATTAATTCGAATACACATTTTGATAGATGTATTGATTGAGACCGAACCAAGGTTGTTAGGATCGGGATTCTACGTAGGATCGTTGAGGGGGTAGGATCGAAACCGGTAGAATCGGATCGTGTGATCCTACAAATATGCATTTATATGCTTTAAATAACTAATTTTCAATTGTATTTGTTCTTTTTTTAAGTTTTAAGGTTTAAATTAACATTGATTTGACTTAAACTATTAAATATTGTAAAAGAATACCTTTAATAATCATTTTTAAAATGCGAATCAAGAAAAACATAAATTTTAGTCATATTGATATAATTGTTTAGATATATACATATATACATATAAGTAAAATCTAGATTATCGGAATTTTTTGTACGATTGAAATTACCCTTGTAGGATCGGATCGTAAGATCGTAGGATCGTAGAATCGTGTTATGATTCTACCACTTATAAATCCAAGAGCTATGTAGGATCGTATGATTCTACCAACATTAAGATCCTACCTACGATCCGGATCGGTGGCCTAATTTTGAATCGTAGGATCGTAGAATCATTGATCAGGATCGAAAATCTGATAACCATGGACCGAACTCATTTATCATTCTTTTAATTTATACGTTACATATTTCAATATTAATAGAACTCATATTAAATTGGTATTAATATTTTTAAATAAATTAATAACTTTCGTCAGATATTGACTGTATTGTGCAGTAACATCTGTATTCGTGGACGAATACAAAAAGTTAAACAAATAAGACTCCTTTTACATGTAAATAGATTAGGATTTCTAAAGAACCCACCCAATAAACTGACAAAAAAAGCTTATTAAAAGGAGAAAATTAAGGATGTCACTCATCATCTAAATTTCTGCAATTTTTATATTATAATATAATTTCTATCCAATCAAATTAATCTCATCTTATTTTTTAGTCCCTTATATTGATTTTTTGTTATAATTTTATTTTTATCATGATTCAAAATAACCTATTCATCTCATCCACATATATGTTAATTTTCTGCATAAAATATAGTCCTTATGTTCTTCGAAGTTGTTCTCAAAAGGAATTTTTATGGAAATTAAAAAATATACGGGTGTTTGGCAATTGGCTTTTGACTTAACTTTTTGGTTAACTTTTGGCTTGTTGGTTGGTTAAACAACCAAAAAAAGTGTTTTGTAAATGGCTTTTAAAGCAGCTGAAAAGCTGACTTTTAAGCTAAAATGAAAAAGCTGCTCCAACTAGCTTTGTGAGTTGTGTTTTGGCTTGTTGGCCCACCTTTTCTCTAATAAACAGCCAACAACCAATATTCAAATTTACCAAACATTTTCACAAATAGCTAGCTTAAAAGCCAACAAAAACAACCACCATTTCCAGCTGGTCAAACAAGCCAACTAAAAAAGCCAACCGCCAATAACCAACAACCAACATCCAATTGCCAAACATTATTAAAATATTAAAATAAGAATAAACAAGGATAATTTAATTATTATGTCCAAAATTTGGGATACCAATAGAAAAGTTCTTTATAGTAACAACAAATGGAACAACCTGAAATAATAAACAATTATAAGAAACAGAAAAAATAATAATAAATTATTTTTTTAAATTACTTTTTTTTATTTTAATTTTCACCCATCTATACTTTTGAACTTTTTTTTGGCATAGATAGAGTATATAAACATTGACCCATAAAGAAAAATATATAATAAGAGTAAGAATTAAATTCTAATGGACTGGGCCTGAGAAGCGTCTCTCAAAAAAAACAATCTCTCAGGAGACTTGCTAGTATATAAATGCTCCTACAAGAAAAAGTGGACTTCTTGTAACCTATAGTGCCCAACCCATTCAAATCCTCAAACAAATTCCCCCCTTCTTTTCCCACAAAACCCAAGAACATATATTTTTCATATACAAAAATTACATGATCAAAATATATTTTGATATATTTACTTAATTATCATCAATAATCCTCCAATTATAACACAAATCATGATTACCCCTCTTGTAATCATACTAATTATGACCCCATTAGCAAATGCTCAATCCAATCAACACACACCCACATCATCAAATTTTCAATCAAGTTTATTTGTAGTAATTGGTGTTCTTTCCTTCATGTTTTCCTTAACATTACTTCTTATAATTTATGCAAAATATTGTCATACACAACCCTCTCCAATCCATAGTATTAGTAGGAATGAAAATTCTGAGGGCATGTTTGGACCCACCACAAGATTCTCAGGATTAGATAAAACTATTGTGGAATCTTTACCTTTCTTTAGATTTTCTTCCCTTAAAGGATCCAAACAAGGCCTACAATGTGCTGTTTGCTTAGCTGAATTTGAAGATATGGAAATTTTGAGATTACTTCCTAAATGTAAACATGGGTTTCATATATTATGTGTAGATCAATGGCTTGAGAATCATTCTACATGCCCTTTGTGTAGACAAAAGGTGAGTATTGATGATCTTACTAGGGTTAACTCTGATGTAGGTAGTGCATCTGGTAAGTTCGAGATTTTGTTACAGAGAGAAATTAACAGTCAAAGTTCTTCTAGGTTTAGTAGTTTTAGGGGGATTTTTGGTGGTAAAAGGGAAGAAGTACGAAGCTCTGATGGAGGTAGTGCATCTGGTAGGTTTGAGGTTTTGTTACCGAGAGAAATTAACAGTCAAAGTTCATCGAGGTTCAGCAGTTTTAGGATGGTTCTTGGTGCTAAAAGGGAAGAAGAAACGAGTAAGTCTGAGGCTTTGTTGCAGAGAGAAATTAATAGTCAAAGTTCTTCGAGATTTAGCAGTTTTAGGAGGAATATTTTTAGTGCTAAAAGGGAAGAACACATAATGTATGCACAATTAGAAAGTGATCAAGACGGGAAAAGTTTGCATAGACTTAATCATCAAATTATTGTGTCCGATGTTGTGTTTAAGCATCGTTGGAGCGATGTTAGCTCTTCGGATTTGATGTTTTTGAATTCGAGAATGCTTGGAATTATGTCGAATGATCGATTTTCAACCAAGAACAATAGCTTTCAAGAAGGTAGTTATAATTCAAATTTTAGATTGAAAGATGAATTGGGTATTGATGATTTAAGGGAAATAAACATGAATTTGGATGATTCTAGAAGAAATGGTATGATTCCAATTGAAAAAAGGTCAATGTCAGAGATTATAACAGTTTCAAGATTTAAGGATTTGATGAGTATGAAGGATAAATTAAGGCAAAATTTAGGAGATTCTGAGATTATGATTAATAATAATTATGATTATGTTAGAGATGAGGATGTAATTAATAGGAGAAAGAAATGGTTTAGTATTGCTAAAAGAACACTTAATTGGTTTGCAAATAGAGAAAAAAACAGGTTTCAACATGAACAACGGCAGCAGCAAGCTCAAGATACAAGTCAAACAATTGATTATGTATAGTTTTTTGTTTTTCATAATTTGTGCCTTTTGTTTTTCTTCTTCATTTAAACTTATTTCATGAAAGTATGAATATATGATACAACACTTTTGAGAGAGTATGTCCTTTCTCTTGCTTTGGCTGTGTAAGATTTTGGTATTAGAATATACTCCCTCCGAATCATTTTAGATGTTCAATTTGGATTTTCACGGTTACTAAGGGTGGTATGGGGTCCATTAAAAAGGTAGTAGTTGGATATTTTAATTGATTAAATTAATTGTAAAGGTGGTAGTTGGGTATTGGGAATTGAAAAAGTGGAGGTATTTAGGTAAAAAAAAGATAAACAAAAGAGGAAATGGGACGATTGATATGATAAGGAAATGGGGCATCTAAAATAATTCGGAGGGGGTATAATATCTCTAGGGTCTCAACCAAATTTATTGTCTTTTAATATCATGTTAAGAAATCAACTAACTAAAAACTTAAGCTGATAGTTAAGACATTAAAATATAAATGTACTGTTTTAAATAACAATTGATGGAAAAAGAGGCTATTATGTACTTCAACTAATTTCCTAATTAAATTGTTGTATAATTTTTTACCGTGTAATTTTGCAGGTGTAATTTTCTAAATTGTGTGATTCCAATTACACTGGAAAAAAATGTAATTTATTCTGTGTAAAATTATCTATGCGAATCTATTATGTTCTACACAGTTTTCACCATTATAATTTTTAAACAATACATTTATATATAACCGTGTAATTAGACTAATTGTGATTTATTGCATTCATTAATGTATGAGTTTTATGAGAAAATTTAAATCTCGTTGTATTCATATACTAAATTGCTATTCAAAAGAATTTGAAAAGGTTAAAAAAATAGAAATAAAAGAAACTGTTATGATTTACGGTACAACTCTTTAGTAGGGGTGAAACTTCTGTTAGCGGTTTGGTTTTTTCATACAACCAAATCAAACTACAGCAGATCTTGGGTAAGACCGTCTTAGAATAAGACGCAACCCAATATGGAGCCCATAAGCTTTTTTCATTTCTCTAGTCATTTTTCAATTTTACTCTTAAAGGTATCAATTTTGACCTTAAAGATATCAATTTCAACGTAAAGTGGTACTTAAATATATCAATTAAAGTAAAAAAATTTCAATTTGAACCTATAAGTGATCAACTTTAACATTAAAATGATCAATTTCTACCTAATATAATTGACAGTGATAAATATGAAACTGTATGTTGTTATGTAGTTCATTTATTTTGTTGATAATTGATATAATTAACATCATAAAAAAAACAAGATAATTTCATAATTAATGTATGTTTGGTAATAATAGACACTGATAAGTAATGAATTGCATGTTGTTATGTAGTTCATTTATTTTGTTTATAAATGATATAGTTAACATTATAACAAAAACAAAATAAGGTCATAATTGATACATGTTTGGTAATAATTAACAGTGATAAGTAATGAACTTTATGTTGTTATTGAAATTTTTACTTTAATTGATATGTTTAAGTATTTTACGTTGAAATTAAGGTCAATATTGATACATGTAAGGTCCAAATTGAAAAATGTCCAGAAAATGAAAAAAATCAAAAAATTGAAATTCAGAGCGCGTGTGGTGCATGCGCCTGAGAATGGGCCGGCCCAATTATGGTCTTAGAATAAGGCGGTCTTATGCAAGTTTTTGTGATCAAACTACATTTATTTCGGTTTTTGATTTTTCAATCCAAACCAAACCAAATTGGGCTACAATCCAAATTGAAGCAAACCATATTAATTCGTTTTAGACTTTTTCTGACCAATCCAAACCATATTTTTCAACTACTAACAATTTTAAATTGCAAATCAAATGAGATTGCTAAAATTATAAAGTAAAAATAGAAATGACAAAATAAAATTACGGTTTATATAATTATAAGATTGTTTACGTCGTTTTTGTTAGTATTGCCAATTAAAATTTTCTATTTGCACATCAAGTTGCACATTCACTCAACATTTAGCTCATTTAAAAAGTGAGCTTCTATTTTAATTCACTTCAGAATTGCGGTTCTTGGTTTTTTAGTATGCGCAAACCATCCAAACCAAAATATTTCGATTTTGAAAATTCCAATCCAAAACCAAACCAATTTATAAAAAAACCAAACCATATTTCTTATTTGGTTTGCGATTTCTTATCCAAATAACATCCTTCTATATAAGGAGTTTTGATGGAAAGGTTGCTGGTGTCTATTGATAATAGCAAATGATCTATTTGTCACTTATTTTCGTTCGACTATATATTTTGCTCACCAATAACAAAGTGGGTTGAATACAAGAGTTGTATACATACAAAATTAGTTTAAGAATTTTTCTTAAACATCGTATTAGTACACGAGGTCTTGTAAGACGTTGTACGTGGACTACACTAGATTAGGAACTTCATCATGCAGTTCTTGTCATGTGGTTATATATTTTACTAGCGGATTCATGCTACAAAGGTATAATTTTCGTTACAATATTTATTTGTAGGGGTGTTCATTACCGGGTATCCGAAAAGCTGGGTACCTTTTTTAGCGGCCCGTGTCTCGGCCCATTTATTGCGGGTAGCTGGTTAAGACGGATCAGGATACCGGATACCCGGTTATTATTTTTGATTATTTAGACCGGATTTTCGAAGGAGTTACCCCATACGGATAATCGCGGCCTGTCTTTTGAAAAAAAAATTGTTATTATTGTTAAAAATAATGTCAAATATGTTTAATTTTTATTTTGTTAATTTATGTGTTTTAATTTTTAATAATTTAAAAATACGAGGACCAATGAGATACCGCCACCTAGATAACTTAACCTCTCAAATTAGTCAACCCTCAAACTTAATGGTCAATTCACGTTTTCCGTTAAGTGGTAGTCATTTGCAGAAAAATATCACATTAGGTAGTTTTTTGGAAAAAAACACATAAGGTAGTCTGTTACAAATAGACCTATAAATTAGGTAGTTTGTTATAATTGTTTTTATATATTTTGAGATTGTATGAATTATGATTAAGCTCTGAAATAAGATCGGTTCGTATTGGCTAATTGGTTAGTTTTTTCTGGATTAAAAAATAGAAGTAATGATTTCCAAAAAAAAAAAAAAAAAAAAGAAGTAATGACGAAAGCAGACAAGAAAGTGGAGCAGCCACCCTGGTTTGAAGAAGTCAATTGTTAACGTAATAAACAAGTCATACAATATATTGTTGTCTTATATTTTAGACTACCCTAATATTATCAACTTCAACGATTCTGTTTAACAACATAACAAAATTATTTTGCACTGTCTGATTAAGAAAATAACTTCAATATTAAGGAACTTAAATTATAAGATTAGATTTAATAGGACAAAACATTTGTTAATCACTTCATTTTTTAAGATTTAAGTTCATATTAATCGATCAACTTATAAAATAACAAAAATTAAAGGTTATAATTATTATTAATTCATAAATACTAGCTACCCCAACGATTTTTATAAGAATACTTTTATACTTGTTATATTGATAATAAAGGTGTGCATTTGGCAGGGGCGGAGCAAAATTAACAAATTAAAGGTTAAGAACATTCTGTGTAATTTTTAAACTTATGTTATTTTTCTAGTAGTTTTGTATCTTTAAACACCCCACATATACTAAGTAATTTAAAATTGAAGCCCCTTATTTTTCGGGGTCTCTGTGCAATCGAATATATTGATTGTTAAACATGCTTAGAACCTCCTACGATATCCAGGTGCGTAATATTTTGGGTTAGGTTAGTTCTAGATTAGAGTATACATATACATATGTATATCAACAATCTGATTTGATTTATATGATACAGGTTATTTCAAGTCCGATCCGATCGTACTCGATTTCAATTAATTGATTTAATTTTGAACAACTCTATGTATATTATTTACATTTTTTTCATACTTGCGCCCATTAATTTTTGTAAGTGTTTGTTGGATAATAAAATAAGTTATATTTCCATTATTCCATAGATTCCATAATTTAAACAATCGAAAAAGTTAGGAATCTTACTTGCAAATTATAGTACAACAAATAGTATGTCGACCTTTTCACTAAAACAAAACTTTTATATCGTTTAGTATCATTTAATATCTTAATTAAGTTTTTAAAATTCAATAATCAACAAATTAGCTTCATGTTTAGCCTAATATGGATATTAATATTTTGGACCAAGTGTGGTCCTTTAGATGTCTTAACTCTTAAATGTGTTAGGTTCATATTCATATCATTATTCATTACTCTAATTAAGATTTTTAAACTTAATAATAATAAAGTTTCCTCTTATTTTACTCTATCAAATAATCACTATTATTATTATTATTATTATTATTATTATTATTATTATTATTATTATTATTATTATTATTATTTGGATAGATCTTAAAGTCTAATTGCCAACCCAATTAATCTTGCATTAATCTAATATGTCTATTGAAATGTATGGTCTAAAGAATGAATATGTGTAAGATTTGAACTCAAGACTTTTGCATTGTGAGTACTTTTTTTTTTAACTTGTTCGCTTGTCTTTTTTGTCAAACTTATGTAATTAAGCTAAAATCACCGTCGCAAACTCTATCATCATCATAAACATAACAATTATGCGAGAAACAATCAAAACAACAAAAATTTAAAAAATAAAACAAGTAAAATAGCATAAATCTTTCTAAATAAGTCCACAATCACAAAAAATAGTCAACTTATTGGAGCATAAATATCAAGGAACCAACTCAACCAAAAGTGTAAGCTGATGGTTAAGGTCCCAGTTAATGTTATATACTCTAACACGCCCCTCACACGAGAGCCCTTTGGTCTAGAAGTGTGGATGCAACACAGGCCCTCCTCATACCTGGTGCTAAATATTCCATTTTTTAAATGAGGGATGGTTGAGATTCGAACATATGACCTCTCACTACAACATAATTTGCTTTTAGTGGGATATATTTAGCGACATTTAATTTAAATGTCGCAATTACAAATTTCTTATAGTGTATATAAAGGATTTAGTGACATTTATTAGAGCCTTTAGCAGCATATTAAAAAAGTCACACTAAAACATTTAGCGACATAGGATCTAGTGACATTTCTCACAAATGTCACTATAGACTATAGTGACAACTACACTTGCCACTAAAGACCAAATCAAGTGTCGCTAAATCACTTTATGGTAGAACTTAATTTTAAAACTAATAATTATTACACTAAAAATATGAATTAGTGGTATTTGTTGTAGTGTCTTGTCCCACTGGCTTTTGATACCATGTCAAGAAACCAACTCAACCAAAAGCTTAAGTTGATGATTGAGGCTTCAGAATATGTTATATAGCGTAACAATAAATAATGAGAATAGTCCACAATCACAATGTCAAGTTTTTTCCCGAGAGGTAAAGGTAGTAGCAAAGAACAAAAAACAATGATCAACATTAAGGCATAACTCCCAAATCTAAGCATGAATGTGGGCAACTAATAGTGCCTATAAATTAGGTCACAGAAGTCAAGGCATAAAAACAAGCATGTAAAACAAAATATGTGAGCTTATACTCATCTAAACATTACCACATAATAATATTATTAAGGATATATTCTTATATGGCATGCTGTGCTTTAGTTCGTCACCTTTTGCAACTGCCTCATATTATCAATTACACATATCACCATTTATAACATTATTGTCGTAGTTTATTGCATAAAACTTGCAACTAATACTCCGATCACACGTGTCTTATTACAGCGGCACGGTATTCACTTTTTAAGCTGTATTAGTTTCAATGTTATCACTTGTACGTGTTGGCGTAACAGTTTAAGTAATTTGTGGTTGTATATATAAGGCTGAAATGCTACTATTAAAATATGTCGCTAATAGGTAACATGACATTTCAAGTAGCATTCATTCAGTCATGTAGCTACGAATACTTGTTAATCAGAGAATTAACCTTTCAATTTTAATTTAGAGAACTCGCCATTTAATTTATTCAAGTATAATAGTGAAGTTACATTTACTCATAGCTACGCCTTACAATTTCTTAGACTGCCAATATCTATTCACAAATTTATGTTGCGCTAAAAAAAATCGTTAGTATCAAATCTTGAGATAATAAAATTAAACTATTTGCGCATAAAAATTAAATGGTTAACTATTCTAAAAAATTGATGTTTTATCGGTATAAAATACATATTACTATTCTAAAAAACTGATGTTTTATCGGTATAAAATAAGTGTTTTCCAAACGTTAAAATAGCATATACGTGATATATAAACACTTACAACAGATAGATGTATAAATCTATGACATGAGCATGTATTTAGTGGGATAGTGGCAATAAAAAGTTTTTGAAGCTTTGGATAAATATTGAAAAAACACTATTGAAAATCATAAATTAAAATTTGGAAAGTTTACACTTAATAAGTGTTTATCTAGGCTTAAAAAGCTACAATTTAAATTTATTGGGTTGAATTCCATGTTTGCCAGAAAGTGTGGGATTTGTTTGCCACTTTCTCGTAATATTTGAGTACACGTTCTTATTTAGTTATTATGACTTATGAGATGAGATTTTGGAAAAAAGGTTTGCATGCTGACTTGGGTTATCGAGTCGATGTTGAATGGGTTTTATTAAATTCGATTATATTTTGTATCGTTTACTTTTGGATTCTTCTCATTGCGGGTTGCATTCAATTCGGGTTGCTTGGTTACGGGTCGGTTGAATATAAGTTATTGAGTTTAATTATACTGGTTCGATGTCGGTTGATGTTTGAGTTGACCGTCATTTGATCTCGGGTTATCATCGCTTAATAGTTAATTCGGCTTTACCGGGCACAGAAAAGGTTAGAGCTTTATTTTCAAGTAGAATTTTAATCAGTGTTACTATCGAGATTAGGTTGCTAGTTGCTTTTCTATTGATAATCATATTCTTTTTACTTTAAGGAAAAATATTTACTATGCGAATTAATTGGTGTTTATTGTTACTTTTATTTTAGAAAAATTTAATTTCAAAGGTACAAACTTTAGCTCATCCGCTTTTAAAGGTTTGTATTTTGTTTACTTTTAAAATGTTTGAACTTTAGAGTGTCTCCGCTTCTACTATTTTCAATGACTTCTTCCTTAAAACTCCTTATCATTGGTTTCTTCCTTGGTATACCTAGAGGTGTTCAAAACAGACCCGATGACCCAATAGACACCCGGCTTTATAACGGAACCTGATTTGACCTAACTTAAAAATGGATTTACAATTATGTAAAAACCAATGTGAACACAAAACCCGATTTTGAACCGACCCAAAGAAATCAACCTGATGACCCGAATGAATTCCTCTACGGCGTATACCTATGGGGTTCAATAACAATCACTTAACTCACTACAAAAATCCCTAGTTCTACTCCAATTTTATTCGATTCTACTCCAATTCTACTGAACTCATGACTTCTTCCTTAAACCTAAACCTGATTTTTTTGAAATCCCCAATTCTACTCCAATTTTAATCAATTCTTCCCTACAAAAATCTAATCAAATTCATCTCATAAAAGTCAACATTCTTCTAAAAACAACTTCTTTTCATCTTGATTCTGACAATTTGTAAGAGAGCTATTAATTACTTAGACAACACTCTCAACAAAAAAATACATTTTTTTACTGAAAAATGAAAAAAAATGAAACTTAACAATAAAAAATAAAGGATCATTTACCAACTACAGCCTTAAAGTTTACTCAATTTCAAATAAACAGCCTCGAACTTTGTTTTTTTACCAACAACAGCCTTCAACTTGGAAAACACAACATCGATACATCTACTTTACCGAATGACCTGTTAATTGACCGTTGACCAAGGAAAATGACCTTTGACTTTTAATTAAAATTACTAATCTAATCTAATCTACCAATTATCCCAATGAAACCCTTCTTTCTCAACCTCTCTCTAACTTTCCTCAATCACCACAATTCTCCCACCTCACCACCACCAACAAGACCAGCAGCATCTACACATCAAGAACAACTTTAGGATCTTCAAATTGAACCTCATCTTTATACAATCTTCTCCCAATCAATACTCATTTTTCATTGTAAACCTCAACAAAAAATCTCCTTTTTCTCCTACAAATCCCCAAAAAAATAACAAGATTGAATTTAATGTTTAAATTTCAAATTCCATTTTTGGGTTTAAATTCCAAATTTCTATGTTCCATTTCTAGGTTTGAATTTAATGGAATGTTTCGTAAAACTAGAAGTAGAGAGAGATTGTGAGTAATAGAAGAAAGAAGGGGGTTTTAAATGCGGTATTAAAGTCATTGAAGATGAAGATTTAGCCAAACCTTTTTGGACGAGGGTAATGGGTAACTTAATTATTTTCTTTTTGATATCTTGAACAATAGTGGATTTTGATGATGTTTTAATGTACTGCACTGTTATCTACAAAAGAATTTGGTAACAAACTCATCAGCACAAAGATGAAAGACCCAAAGAGAACGACAAATAAGTAAATGAGGGGTTTTAATGGTGGTGGTGGTGGTGGTGGTGGTGAGGTGGTAGAATTGTGGGGAAGAAGGGTTTAATTGGGGTAATTAGGTAAATTAGGTTAGATTAATAAATTTAATTAAAAGTCAAAGGTCGTTTTCCTTGGTCAACGTCAATTAGCAGGTCATTCGGTAAAGTGTTTGTATCGATGTCGTGTTTTCCAAGTTGAAGGTTGTTGTTGGTAAAAAAAACAAATTTCGAGGCTGTTTATTTGAAATTGAGTAAATTTTAAAGCTGTATAGTTGGTAAATGATCCAAAAATAAATACTGAATTTAACAAAATTCTCTATAAAAAATATATCAAGTACATTTGAAAATTTTGATGCTGCAATTTTGAGAATATTTTGAAAAATTCCTTGAAATTAAATAAGTTAAGTACAAAGTTAATTACCCATTATCCAAAAGTGGAATACTACTAATTAGTAAAACTCACTACAACAAATTTAGTTTTTGCAACATTGAATTTAGTGGCATTAAAAAAATGCCACTGATTCATATTTTTAGTGTAATAATTATTGCTTTTTATTTTAAGCTCCACCATAAAGTGATTTAGCGACACTTAATTTGGTCTTTAGTGATATGTAATTGTCACTATGTAATGGCATTTGTGAGAAATGTCACTAAATCCTATATCGCTAAAAGCTTTAGTGTGACCTTTTAATATGCTGCTCAAGGGTCTAACAAATGTCACTAAATCCTTTATATACACTATAAGAAACTAAATATATCCCATTAAAAGCAAATTATGTTGTAGTGGCTAAATCTGACTTAATAGTCGGAAAGGGTTTCGATTTATTACTCCGGATTTACAAACTGAAAAATGAAATGAAATGATAATGAAAATGAAAATGAACATGAAAGGTTTGGTCAATTTTGCTAGAGAAAGCTCAAAAGTTGAATATACTCAAAAGTGGAATTTAGATGAGGAATAAGATAACGAAGAAGCCATTGATGAGGAAGAAGAAAACTGTTTTTGGTGAAGAAGAAAAACTTGTTCAACCGGTTAAAGGTAAAAATAACCTTTAAAAGTTGAGGTACCCAAGATTCGAACTTTTAAAAAATAAGCGAAAGTTTGAATCTTTTAAAAGCGGATGAGCAAAACTTCGTACCTTTTAAATCAAATTTTCCTTTATTTTATTGATGTACATCAACATCTAAGTTTTATTATTTTGTCCAATGTTGCTTGAAGACAAAATGAAAGCCAAGTTTAGTTAAAAACTGGTTCAGGTTGATTCAATTTTAGTCCAATTTATTTCGGTTTTGGGCAAATTTCGGGTTGTATGATTTTAGTCGATCACTATTAGTTTCTTGTAATCTCGATCAAAAGTTATATGTTCGTTATTAAAATCGAATTTAGTTTGACTTCAGTATTCATATTTTCGGTTATATCATCCAATTTAGGTGCAACTTCAGTTCGAATAAATATGACAATGGATCCTAAATCCGACCCGAATCCATTTTGACAAATCTATATCCTATATTTTTGGCGCAGTCGGATCAAAATTATAACCTAAATTAAATAAATGCAAGTTTTCATTTCTCAAGTATATATGTTCAATATTTGATATACCCCAAGATTTTCATTGATTGATTCAAAGATATTAATCTTTTATACTTATAACATATTGTAATTGCAATAAATTAAACAAAAATATTTTTGCTAAGAAATTTGGCATAATATTTTCTAAAAGTAAAAATAATTGCACAAATACAATAATATAGTATTACGAGTATATAATAACATCAATTTTATATATTGATATTTAAGAATAATTAATACATCTAAAAAAAGAAAAAAAATTCCAATAAAATGCATAAATTAAATTTTATTTCTTCTTAGAAAGAGGAGTAGCAACACCATTACGATTGCTAGGAAACCAAACAAACAACAAACCACAAACAACACCAACAACAATAGGAAACATCACTAATTTATCCTTTGTTTTTTGAGAAGGTGTTGGAAATAAACATTTAACAACATTTTGATTCAATAAAACAACGGCCATAAAAACAATTATCCCCATAATTGCATGAACAAAATCAACAACACGAATTCGATACTTAGTTGCTTCGTTAGGATCAACACTCATCGTACCATCGATAATCCAAATACCTTTAAATGTAGCAAATCCATATCGAATTTTACCCTTTTCATCTTGAACACTGTCTATAAAACTCGCTAAAAAGCACGTTATTCCAATAAATATAATGAGACATATAACACTAAATTGTGTTAGGAATGTTTGGCATTGCCCTTGTTTCGACAAAATTGGTGATAACATCTCGAAAATTAAGACTGAACCCGATGGTAAAAGACTTTGTAAATGTGACGTACGTTTAAATGTTTTTCTTATGGCTTTTTGGGTTTTTGTTTTTGGTTGTTTTGTAGGGTTTTGATCTTCTTGATTTTGATTTTCTAGTAGTGGTTGTTTTTGTTGTTCATCAATTTCTTGGGATTTTTCATTGATGTTTTCCATTTTTATGACAATTAATCTATCAAATGAAGATGTAAAAATGGTTGCAAATTTTTATTGTTTTATGTATGTTACAATATTAGATTATGAGAAAATTAAATGAAATGCTATAATAATGCTTAAATTAGAAACTCCTAGCTGTATTTAATGCTTTTTCTTGGTGTGTTTATTTGGTTATATGTTGCTAAGAATGAATTCAAACTGTCAATATCTATTTATGATGCGGTTTGACCGAGTTCAACTTGGTCTTTTGATCACATATAGAGATGGAATGTAGAGGTAAATAGGGTGGGTATATATCAGTATGAATTTGGTGGGTAACGGGTGAATATAGGTATGAACAATCAACCCTATCTTTCTTGGGCAATGCGTAGCTGGTGGATATGAAGTCTTTCCCGCTTAATTCATACCCAACTACCACATCCAATATCCATCCGCCCCCACTCATAACCGCCCGTCTAATATGCGGGCTAATATCTACAATGTACAATATACGTATATGATTATTAAAAACTATTGACAAAAACACTTAAGGATATTAATTTTGTTTATTTTATTTTAAGGTTTTAATAAAATTAGACGTACAATTAAATTTGTAAAGATTTATAGAATATATGACACGAACTTAGAGTGAATGTAAGGTGGAAAGTGGGTGGGGATGAATTTCAATGCATACCTTGGTGAGCAGATGTGCATATGAAAATTTTCTATAATGATGAGTGTGTATGGAAATTTTAGGTGGGTATGGATATGACAGAGGGCATATTGCATCCACTCGTCCATTTTGTTATCTTTAATCACATATACAAGGTGAATAATTCCCCTTTTGAGATAAATAGATGGGGAAATGATATATCCAAGACAGATCATAAGCTCTTTTTTAAGGCAGCAAAACAAAAACTCTTTGAACGTTTATTAGTTATTGGAAGAAAAGTTTAGTTATGTTGTAAAATCGACAGCCATTATACGAATGCAAATTATTAATATGATGGAACCAAGTTTTACACTTCCAAACTTATAAGGTACACGCATTATAAAAAGTTAATATTATAAAAGTATATAATTATATAATTCAAACTAGATTTCATTCAGCTATCCTTTTTCTTAAAACTTTAACTATAATATATTGTTGACTTTAAACAATAAATAATAGCCAAAATCCTTAATCTAATAAAAAAATGAAATAAAGAAAATATAATACAATAAAAAAAAGAGCTTTTAAGATTGACGAGATCCGTTTAAAATCGGTTGAGTTTGATTACAATGACTTAAGGCTTATTTTTATGTGGATCACAAGTTAATGGATAGGTCTTACAACATTAGTAAAGCTATATAGTTGGATCAAAAGTCTACATGCAATGTCCATATAGTAGCCCACTTTGCTTCTTATAATATAAACTACACATTTTGTTCCTCTCAATATCCATTATTATTTTCACAAATTCTTAGTTAAGACTGTTTTACCGTGAGATGTCGGACTTAATTTTGAATTTCTTAAATTTTAATGAAATAAATTGTTTTTATTTAGCTAACTGCTATACAAGTTTAACTTTGGACTGCTTATATGGGCCCGTCTCACGGTGACTTGGTTCTTGAATCCTTTGAATGAGTATTAGTATTTAAGTTCTTCGTCAATTTATTTTTTTTCTCTTATTTTTTTAACTGAATTTATAATATTTTTTTAAAAACACTACTTTCTCTTTATAAAAGGGTGAGGTGGGTGAGTGAGTACGAATGTTGTGTTTCTGTTACAGATGTGACACAATAATATGCAATAAATCTGTTGATTGTTATTGGCGTCTATTTTACTAGTATACATAGTAACAATTGAAAGAGTCTTCTCAACTATGAAGATTATCAAATCGAATTGCCCAACAAGATATCTATTGAGTTTCAAAATGATAATGTTGTAGCTTATTTTAAAAGTGCTTTGTTTCAAATTTTGAAATGAGTACATTATGCGCCGTTTTCAAAAACTCATCGTGGACAATTACCTTAAACAAACATTGTTCGATACAATTTTATTAATTTTAAATTATCGACATCATTTCTATTTTCAAAAACCACCCCTATATTTATATTTGTTATTAGCCTAGACTTTCTTGTATTTGATGAGACTTTCTTGTTTAGCTAAATGAATCTAGTTTTTGTAAGCAAGGACTTGTTTAATTTATACAACTACATTGTTAATTTGCACATTGATTTACTTATGATGAAAGAATAAGGAACAAAAAAACATTTATTGTTCAAAAACATAACCTTCTTAGCTCTAGCATGGCATAACACTTCATAAAATAAAATTTACATACTTAAAACAATTTGAAAGCACCAAAACTTGGAAGTAGCTACAATATGAAGATCATATAACGCGAACATTTTTACATTATTTCTGAAAACCCTGTAATCTATTTTTGCAATGTAATCCACGAAGCAATACTAGGAACTCCACGATAATTAACGAACATAAGGTAGTAACCAGGAGGAGCAATCTCGCCTTTAGTAGGAGCATCGACTTGGACTTGATAGTTGCCCGCGTCTTGAACCAAAAAACTCGTAATTTTCAAGACAACAAGCCTTTGGCTCATGGAGTAACCATGTGTGGTAAAAGGTGGTGGGTATATTGTAACCATAACATCTTTTTGTTGGGCTATTCCAGGAAGACCTATGTTCATTGAAAAATCAACCTTTTGTCCATACTTTAACCCTTTGTTTTGCAATGTAAATTTAGGCCTATACTTTTGGAGTTCCGGATCAAGGTAAGGAGGACTAAATTTCTCTAAGGAAAGTTCAGTTGGAAATTTCACATTCTTGAATAGATACCCCGGATTGGTGTTACTTCCTGCAACGAAAACTCGTGCATCAGGGAGTATCGCGGCTGAAGAATGATACATTCGAGCAATTTTCGTTGCAGCCAAGACTTTGAACCGTTTCCCATTCGCCTTATAAGGGCTATACAAAAAAGGTGTAAAAACCGGCTCATCAGCAAATCGCCAACCGGAAGCACCCTTTTTAGCACCATTAAGTATAATCACATCCCCATTAGGCAAGTTCAACATATCACTCATAACACGCGGAGTTGGCATCGTTTCAATTTCCCATTTAGGATTCGCATCCAAAACCTTAATCCGCCCACAAGTATCCAAGGCCGGAAGGAAAACCCCTTCCTTCTCGGCCTTACCAAACGCCAAAGGTTGTCCACCCCCACAAACAATAACCTCAATACCAACACCATTCCCATCATTTCGCAAATCAATCGGAAGAATAACAGAGCTACCCGAGCCAGGGTAGTTCCGAGCACCACCAGGCAAATCAGGGTAAACTCGAACAATCTTATTAGTCCTTACATCAAACAAAACGGACTTAAAATTCGCGAAAACGAAAAGATTTCCATCAGGAATAAGATGAATAAAAGGGTATAAATTGTTTTCATGAATATCAGTAGTGTCAAAAAGGAAAGGGAAGTCTATTTTTCCAGGGGAAGGTTTTCCTTCAGGGGCAACAAATTCATAGTTAAAGGCACGACGTCCTCCAAACAGGATGTAAGATCCATCGGGTAGCATTGTTTGAGTAGCATACCATCGGACATCCGATAGTTTAAGGTTGGATTCCCTCCAATCACACGTGTCGCATGATTTGTAGTATCGGATAATGTTGGCTCCTTCTTGCCATCCTCCTGTGTTGATTAATGTACCATCTGGTGCTAGTCCTCCACTTGAACACCATGGGTTTGTGAGTACCTATAAATATGTAAATTGATAGTAGAGATGTTGAAATTAGACTCGATGATTCGATCTTTGTCTGATCTTGTAATCAAATACTCCCTCCTATTCATCCTACTATTAAATCGGACCAGATTCGAATCATCGGTATGTATATGGTTATGGTTATAATTAGTATTTAGAGATGTTCAAATCGGACCAGAGTCGGCTTTTTACAAGAGCAGCATGAGCAATGGCTTAGCCTTAGAGCCTCGTTATTTTGAGGGGTCTAAATTTTTTATATGTTTGATTTAAATTTATATATTAAATTAGACATAATATTTTTTCAAAAATGAAAGAGTTATAATATAATAAATGACGATGATTTTCTATAATTAATGGTTATTTGTAACCTTGTTAATGACTAGTTATTTGTTTTTTGGGTTAGGGATTGGTGGATATAATTTATTATTTTTTTCATCAATAATCATTATGTTTAATTAAGTAACTAGTTTTAATTTATTGTATTATAAGTTATGATTATATTGTCACTTCAAAAAAAGCTAGGCATAAAGTTCGTATTTTAAGAAAGCGTTATTTTTCATTCGTTCAGGGTCCAAAAATTAATAATCAATAGTTGATATTTAATGACGCCAAGAGTAGATCTTTTCAAGGCCCGACCCCAAAAAACTTTAGGTCATATATGAAAAGTAGCAATTATTTTCTATAGAATAATTACATTCGCACGCTATAAAAAGGAGTAGTAATTATATACTAATTCTTGTCTTAAATAATTCATCATAATGCGTATTTTCATAATATTTACTTTTTAAAACTTTTTATCATATAAAATTAAATATACAAAAGATTAAAATTACGTATTGGACACAGTGAAAACAGGACCGACGCTATAGTTAGGAGCCCATAATAAATTACTTAATAATTAGACGCTCCAAATTGCCCAGAGCCTCACAACTATCATAGTCAGCAATGCGTGAAAAACAGAAGTATAACGAATTAGCGATTAGAGAAAGTATATACCTTGAGGGTTCTAATTTTGTTGGTTGCAATATCATATTCAACAGCATGAGCGTAACAATCCAACGTACCAGGCTTATTAGGCACAACACGACAACGATCACGAGGCAATTCAACAGCTGATTTACCCAATGAAGTTGCATCAAACATTACAAATCTATCATTTGGCATCAACTGCAAATGCATAGCTGATACTCCTGCATCCTCAAGAATATATTCCCATTTTCCTATGAATTTTGTCTCTAATATTCCTCCTACTAATGTTGGCAATAATTTGGGCACGTCTTTTGGTACATCTGGTAACTTTACGGGTATACCAGGTCCGATTTTAGGCACTTGGGGATTAGGTGAGAATCCGAAACCTGGAATAAAGTCACCTATTCTTGGAAGAGGAGGTAAAAATCCTACTCCAATTCCTCCACCAACACCAACACCACCGCCACCGCCACCGCCACCGCCCCTGCCACGCCCATATTGGAATGGATTACGGTGTGGTATGGGAAATTGAGGAAATTGGGGGTTTATAGGAAATTGAGGAAAATGGGGTTGTCTGGGAAATTGAGGAAATTGGGGTTGTATAGGATTTTGAGGAAATTGGGGTAGTATAGGATTTTGAGGAAATTGAGGTTGTATATGATGACCTCCTAGTCCAGGTAATCCCCAGAATAAGTTTGCAGACGTAGAAATAAAGAGATGAGAAAAAATGACAAAAGACTTAATTAATGAAGAATATGTATACATTTTTATTAATTTATCTATATTATTTTTTATTTTTTATTTACTCCTAATATATAAGGGAAAAACACAAGAAAAACCTATTTGTTTCTCTTGTTTAATTTCCCTCTTCAACCTTGTTTAACCTATTATTATTAATAAATTTTTTTATATTTTGAAGTTTTACTTGTTTTTTGTTGAATTGAGTTTCTTATATCATACTTTGTTTTTTGAATACTTTTGCTTTCTTTGGGCAATAATGCAACTCATCAATGGCCTCAAAATAGTAAATATGAAGATTTAAGAGAACAATGACAGATATTGGTGTCCTTTAAGCTTCAAATATATAGGTCAAAAACATTAAAGTTGTCATATAAGTAATTTTAGTTTATGGTTATAAATGAAATACAAGCACATTTGATTGATTTTGAATTTCAATACTTTTTTTAATATTTTATTTTTAATATTATTTGATGTCAATTGTTAATATCCTTTCAAAAATTTTTACTAAGGATTACAAGAATGTTAAAGCACCTTTTGACATTTAATTTAAATTATAATATTGATTCTAAAATATAGGATTAATATTATTTTGTTTTACTTGCTAATCAAAGAGATGAAAATAAAAAAGAATATAGAGGAGTTGGTGATATTTAGAGGTGTTCATAGAAAGGGTTAGGTCAAGTCGAATCTAAAGATTATTCATTTTTATTTATGCAACACATTTTGTTGATGTTTGAGTGACATTTCTTTGTTTAGAATCAACTCATTTTGCTATTACTTATGACTAATACAATTTTATTTATTTGTGTGGTTAAAATAGCCTATTTATCTCATTAATTAAACAACACTAGACAAAGGATGGAGGTTTTGAAAATAGCATAGAAATTCATACACTGCAGAAATTGTTGGAATAAAAGTATATAAAAATAAAAATTTTAAATGGAGATCCAATTACATGTTATTTGTATAAATTAGTATAATATTTCTTATAAAATAGATGGAGGTTTTGAAAATATATTATTCCCTCCGTTCTTTTTTTGTTCTTCCCGTTTAAAATATTTTATTTTGGAGAGAGAAATTTGATTAAGATTTTTAAGACCTTTATAGATGATAAAATATATTCATATGAGATCTCCTTAGATTCGTCTTAATGTATACTTTTTTATCATATATTTTTTAGAATTTTTTATAATGCGTATTTAGAGATATTTAGGCTCAAAAGTTGCTTTGAAAACTGTGCAAAAAGTAAATGGGAAGAACAAAAAAGAACGGAGGGAGTATGTTTTAATATAAGTATTAATTAAAGTTCTTATACCTGGCAAATTTGAGTAGTTCCTTGATGAAATATTTTAAAAATTAAAATTTTAATAAGGAAATTTTATTGATTAGCAAATATTTCAAAGTAAAAAAGCAAATTATTTAAGAAATATTAATTGGAAATCTTATGTAGCTCTTAAATTAAAAATATTATATTCTAAGAAAATTTAATAAAAATATTTTATTGTGATATACTACTCATATATTAAGGAATAAATAGATCTTAGCAATTAGTAAGAAATTATTTAGAATATATCTTGCTAATTATTTTGAATATATCTTACCAATCTTCAAAAAAAATAGATCTTAGCATCAGTAAGAAATTATTTAGAATATATCTTGCTATACTACTTAAAATATACATAATATATAATTCAATTCAGTTAATAGTTACTCCCTCCGTTCTTATATGTGTGTCATATTTGAAGATTTCACACATATTAAGATAGTGCGAATCTTTGTTGATTGTGGGTATTATTTTATTATAATAGTGGTGTGAATTAATGATTGTATTGGTATTATGAGAGAAAAAATATAAATTAATTATTATAAATGGGATTTAGAAGAGAGAGGGGTATATTTTATTATAATAGTGGTGTAAATTAATGATTGTATTGGTATTATGAGAGAGAAAATATAAATTAATTATTATAAATGGGATATTAGAAGAGAGAGGGGGTGAAAAGAGGGTATCAAAAATTTCCATTTTAGGAAATGGGACAAACATATGAAACTACCCGTTATAGTAATGTGGACAATCAAAAAAGAACGGAGGGAGTATATTTTATATGGCAAATCACTATAAAAATTACATGTGAAAATTTACAGTCTTTTTATTAGATTGTACTTCCTTCGTTCCATTATACTTGTTATATTTGACTTTTTACGCAATCCATTGTTGTTTTATACATTTATATGTTGAATTACACACATTTAAAACATATAAAAAGCTAATATTATGAAAGTATGCAGTTAAACAACGATTCAAAAAAGATCCCATATTTGACTATATTTTTTGTAACACCCCGAAATTTAATGACGTAATTAAGTAATATTTTAATTACTTTTAAAGATTTTGCAAATATATTTAATTACTTTGAATTAGTTTAATAAATTTCTTTCTCATACGAATTTAAATGTTATATATAAATATTGGAAATGTAGTCACGATTTCTAAGATAAAGAGACCCGAATCATACGACTATAATCATATTAAAAAAAATATATGAACAAAACGAATGCGAGTTTTCTTAATTGGGTCTTGTGAGAAAATTTAATCTAGAAAAGTAAATAAATAAGATAATTAAAGGAGTTAGGGTTTTATTTGAGTGAGACCAAAACCCTTATTTTTTGAAAATAAGAGCCGTCACTCCCATTTCTCTATTTCCCTCTCTTCTTCACTAATCTTCTCCCTCACTCTCTCACTCACGGTTCACTCAAGAACACCACCCACCGTCGCGCCTGCCACCAGCAACAGCCGGCTGAACCGGCCGTTTCTTCCTCCCACGTCAGCAACCAGCGAACCACCCCTGACCGGCAGCTGCTGGTGCGTTTTCTTCGCCTCTGACCGGCAGCTGCTGTCCTCGTTGGGCCCCTGCCACACCGTGCTCCATCTACACTAGCACCACCACAAGAACCACCAACTTCTTAACCCTTTACTAGTTTCCTCATTGTAAGCATCTCTTCTCTTGTCTCCAATTTATTTTCTAGTTTTAATTGGAGTTTTATTAGAGTAATGAGTTTGATGTTGGTTTGAGTTAATTTCATTGAATTTTTTTATGGGTAATAGTATGATGGATGAATTGAACATGTTTAGGACTTAGGGTTTGAAATGTGATTTGAAATTATGGGTTGTGTGTTGATTTTGTATTAGTTCTTTGAATCTTAGTATGGGTAGTAATTAAAAATGTTATTTTTAAACATGAAATGATTAGGGTTTGGATTTAGAGATGAATTACCAATGAGGTGTGTTTTATGACATACTTTGGTTATGATCGACTAAGTAATCTTATAAAGTTGTTTTAAAACTTAGTCGATTGGTTGTTGTTGTGACGATTAGTAATGGTGATGATTTATGTGACTATGGAAGTGATTTTTGGTTGATTAAACTTAGAATAATAGTTGGTAATTATTGTAGTTTGATTGGTGCGAATTACTAGTACTCTTACTAGGTTATCGAACTTATAAATAAATAATATTAGTAAGGTTATAAGCATATTGTCGACTTGTTGAGAATTATTAAAGTTACTTGTTATGACGTCTTGATTATAGTTCGTTCTAACCTTGGATAATATAATAAAGCTTATTGCGATGTGATAACCTAAAGATTTGTCATTGTCGTCATATTAACACTACATTAACATTGTAAGAGTTATGTGTGGATTGCTATGTTATCTTAAAGTAACGTGGATCGATATGACTCAGATTTGGTTGATGTAAAAGAACGACTCGCTCACTCCCTTTTCTCTTTAATCGATGGAAAGACTTATGTTATTATTGAGCTAGTGATTTCGACTTGTAGTGAATGAGATGTGTGTGTGCTAAAGTAATTGGAAACTGATCTTATAAGGATGATAGTACTTTGGTTTTTAGCTGGCATGACAAAGTAGTTAAGAGAACTTATTAGTTCTATTCCTAACTGGTATAGGTTCCCAATTCATAAAAGGAAGGAAGAACCTTAGTTGGTTGATTTTTGTGACTTTTGGTCGTGCAGTTACACTTATAGGTACGTATACGCAATAACTAATTCTTATGTGCAATTTTCCCGTTAACACATTATTATTCATTGTTATTGTGATATATTTATTGTATCGAAACTATGAAACATTAGCGAGTAAGCCTTGTGTGAAGAGATATCGATTACGAAATCCTTGAGTATAGAATAGTTTAGAGAATGAGAGTATTAGTAGAAGGCGGGGACCATCCCCCTAATATATTTAAGAATTAGATTATGCCTTACTTGGAGTTAGAATGACTCCTTTATAGGTGAATTTCATATTCTATTTGAATTGCTCAGTGGGTTTCAGCGTTCTGCTATCCTGGCATTCATTAATAGTCAAAAGCGGGAGTTATTCCCCTTTGATAAAGTACTAAATTATGATTAGCTGGCGTGACTCAACTGGATTATATCCGGTTGATTTAGTAGTCCCCTAGGTGAGGTTCGACGGGACCACCGTAAGGGGGGTATGAGCATACTTTGTCAATTGGGCGCCGGGTGGCCGATAACGCCCGTTGACCGAGGTGTCACCATGCGGGCCTTGCAAACCCCAATATGGTTGCCTCTCCACTGGATTGGTACCCCAGTGTTAGTTTCCCAAAGGTAGGACCCGAGAGGGTCAGCTGGAGGGGGTATGAGCTCATACTTTGCCATGGGCGCCGGGTGGCCGATAACGCCCATGGTCGTCTCACTATGCCATGAAGTGGAAAAAGAGATCGATTGATAGAAGGTTACTCATTAACAGAAAGTTTATTCATTCATAGAAAGCGTACACATTGATAGGATGTTTATACATTGATTATTCAATGATAGAGTAGTGTATACTAGTGAGAAGTGCGCCTAAGCTAATTTACCTCAAAGGAGTTACCAATCCCAAAGATGGGCTATCACCACGCTTACTTCAAGATAGACAAGCTCTATAAAGTCATGTGTTAGATAGTCTGTTAATGCCTTGGCGGAGTTGATGCTACGGGTGTTTTACAAGAGTTCATGTTTTGAGAAGAGAAGTGTGAAGACCCATATTCTATCCAAGAAGCATAGGTGGACGACAAACGGTTACTATTTATGCTGATGTCCCTTGAAATCATCTCATGTTATTGTATTGCATCATGTTACCTATTTAGTTGGTCTTATTATATTTGATGCTAGTTACTGACGTATACGCATTTGTGTTTATGTTTGATTGATTGATGACTTTCTATGATTGTCCTGCTATGACACATTGGACTTGGTTTGATGTTGAGCAGTAGGAGTATCATAGGCAGTTGTAGCAGGTATTGGAGGTTCTTTTGCATTGCATTGCATCGGGGGAGAGTGACGAGGGCAAAGCATAACTTGCGTCATACTGTTAATTTGATTAAGTAGTTCTTATTTATCGTTTGTAAGCTTTGGTTACATACGTTTTGTTTTGAGGCCTTGTGTTCTCCTTTTGTATATTTGTATTTCCGTTGCGTAGTTTATAGCAAATCTTTTTAAAACGCAAGCGTTGACACCGGAACCACGATCCGTGCTTGGCATGTTGAATTGAGAAGCCGGCGATGAATCTTTTCGCCATGATATACCTTTGATAGACCGTTGATGTCTTTGCTTTATTAGATTCTAAATAACCTTTGTTTTTCTACGAAGACGCATAGTTTTAAGGCAAATGCTGCCGAAATTTTCACTCACCTTTTTTTTAAAAGTAAATCTTAAATGTTTATTTTTAATTCTTTTTCTTTTTCTTTTCTTTTATGTAACACCCGAATTTCCTCCCGTCCTTTACGGTGTTGGCTTCGTATAAGGGGTAGGAAATTCAGGGGTGTTACATTTTTACTTACACATTAGCCGCAATAAATAAAATAAGATTGAACGATGAATATAGTGTAAATAACCAAAATGTAGCAAGTATTTCAGAACGGAGGAAGTATGATTTATGATTTACATAGAATTTTTAGTTTACTTAAAGGGAAAATATTTTAATTAAGACGCTTCAAAGCCACAATGAACACGTAAATTTGAAATATAAAATTACATCAGTGTTGGCTATAATAAAATTAATTTTTCGCGATATAGGATTTAATGACATTAAAAAAAAGTCTGGTTTATTTTTTTAGTGCAATACTCATTCAAATTTTTTTTTTATTTTAATTTCCACTATAAAATAATTTAATGACTATATGTAATTGTTACTCTAATCTATAATGACATTTATGAGAAACATCACTAAATTTTATGTCGCGAACAAATTTAGTATGATTTTTTATTATAATGCTAACTGCCTAATAGATGTTATTAAATGCTCTTTATATTAATGAAATTCAAATTAAATACTACTAAATATATCTCATTAAAAGTATATTATGTTGTAGTGTCGTTGTATAATTTTTAATATACTGTATTTTTTATGTCGAGTTGACAGATCGACCTTTTGACTAAAACAATTTTACATAGCGGTCTCATATTCAATCTTCTAATTTCTACTTACAAACTCATCTTTACATTTATCGAATAGAACTATAGAAGTATATATATTCATATATCACCAAATTTATTTTTTTTAGGAAAAAAAATTGTTTATTAATTGAATATAAACACATACAATATTGAGTAACATAAATAATGCAATACAAATTACAATCGGGAATTTGTATAAACCCCTTTGTTGATGACAAAAATGCAGTTACAAGATGATTACAATACTAAAATATAATGAAGATTAGTTTGTAACGACGACCGTTACCCGGAAACTTGATACAAGTTGTAGGCGTGTGCTCACTTTCCTTTTGTGATATTTCCCCCACAAAGGTACTTGGGTTGATATGTGGAAATTCACAACGAGATACAAATAACTTCAATATACCCTTAGTACTTAGGGTATATAACTTAATAACAATGTGTTTAGAAACTATGAGCAATGGAAAGCAAGAACAAGAGTTAATTACTCTCTTGAACAAGCAAAGACAAATGAGAGAATGAGAGTAGAGGAATTCAGAAATTGGTACACCAAACACAATGCACAAGCTCTATTTATACACAAGAGGAGCCTTGAGCATTCACCACTATTGAAGATCATATTGATGAGGAAATCATCAATTGTCATTAAGCTAGGCATTCATGAGTATAATTGAGTATTAAACACATAATAATCTCAGAAATTATGAGATTAAAGAAGGAATCTTGAGCATTAAACTCAAGAAAACGGGAAGAAAAGCAACGGTCTTTTTCCCAGCCCTGACCGCCGAGTCGGCGGTCGGTCCTCCCCAAGGATCGCCGACTCGGCGATTGCCTTCTGACCAAAACATGATTTTCCAGAGACTTAAGCCGACTCGGCTTTAGCTCATCCTAAGGGACAGCCGAGTCGGCTGTGCAAGTGACTTGGTTTGTCCCTTTTTCTTGTTTTGTCACTACTATAAATGCCTTACGGACTTAGTATAATAATAGGTATTTGTCCCACTACTTTTTGTAGCTTTAGTTATATATATATATATTACGGACTTATATATTGTCCCACTACTTTAGTAGTACTTAGTGATTACATTCAGAATTATTAGACACTAAATGTTCAACATACAAATAGTATAGAAAGAGAGACCACTCCCCTCAATTTGTAGGGTGAAAGTTTGAATTTTGGCTTGAATTCGATACAAATCCAAAGCAAACAGAATAAAATTCGATTTTGATATTTTAAGTCCAAATTCAAATCATAATGTTTATAATCCAAATTGAACTGAACCAAATTTTAAAGTATCAATCTTAATTGAACCGAGACTAAATTGCACCGAAAATTAAATTTGCATGTATTGTTTCAAAATTGTTCTTTCTAAAGCTCCTAAATAGATATTAATAAGTTTAGGGTTTTCTTTTCAAAAAAAAAATAAGTTTAGGATTTTTAATTGAAAAAATTGTTTTTAAAAAGCCAACCTTTTGGCCATCTGCAAATAAAGAGTCAACGTTTCATTTATTCAATAAAAAGACAACCTTTGTCTCATTTTTGCAAATAAAGAGTCAACGTTTCATTTATTCAATAAATTTAGAGTTGAAAACATACCTGCTATAGTGAATAAATGAAACGTTGACTCTTTATTTGCAAAAAGAGACAAAGGTTGTCTTTTTATTGAATAAATGAAACGTTAACTCTTTATTTGCAGATGGCCAAAAGGTTGGCTTTTTAGAAACAATTTTTCCTTTTTAATTTGAACAAGTAAAAAACTTTTAACAAAAATTTAAAAATAAGGTCAAAAATTTAAACAAATCAAATAGAAGATATAACATGCCTTTAACATTTTGGTTTTTTCGATTTTTCGGTTTTGTTGGACCCTAGACCGAGTCCAAACCGAACACCGAATTATCATAAAATTTCAATCCAAACCAAACCAAATCTAAAATATGGTCAAACCAAATTACTTATTCGATTTGATTTCGTTCAGTGCTCAGTTTTTCATCAAATTACTTACACCCCTAACAATTTGTATCAGCATGAGAATGGGCCGGGCACATCTTCTAGAAAGGGTTTCCCCAAACCCACTCTTGATGAACCTTTGAATAATTTTTATAAATAAACTAAAATAAATATAATTAAAAAAAAAAAAAAGAGAAACAATGAAAAATAAAAACATTGATTAACATTAATGATGTCATGTCATTAATCTAATTGAGTTAAAGGTAATGCTTTACACCAAATATTGATTTGAGAGATTAGACTGAAAAATTCTAGCTCTTCAATCTTCTGTGTGCTTTAGCAAAGTAATTAACTATTTAACACATTAAAATGCCTATAAATCACATATAAAGTAAACAGTAATTGCAGCTTCTAATAGTATATATAACTCTATAATTATCAACTACTTTGTCTTCAAATTTCACAAACTTTTTATTCAAAAAATAAATTAATTAGATAATTAATTAGCAAAATTAATCATTAAATTTTCTAATAAAAGGTTTTGTATTTCACTAGATAAATTAATGTGCAAAAAAGTAATAAAAACTCCTAATTTCTAATATAATTATCCTATTTTTCTCCTATGACATGTGATAACATTTGTATGGTTAATTCTTTAAAATAACTAAAAATCTAAAATTAATTATAACTGTCTATTGATTCTGAGAATCGAATATTATCTCAGTTGAATAGGATTTTTACTCAGTCTCTCTTCTCTCAGCCTAAACTGTAATTTGAAAATAAAATTCCGATTATAATTTAAGCTCCAAATCCACATCTAGACCTCCATTTGCTTCAGAACTCATCGCATTGTGAAAACTTTTCTTTCTAGGGTTTTCCTGTAGGAAAAAAATTAGCATTTTATGCATTTAAAGTTAATGATAGAAATCAATTAATTAATTAAATCTTAATTTAATGTGAATTAAATTTAATTTAAAAATAAATATATGAATACCTCGACATTGCTTAAAAGGTGCCTAGTAACCATCCCTGATGGTTGAGGAGGGAAATGTTGGGTGTCCCCAACCATATAAAAATTGTCATTAGGGTTCCACCTAATTCAAGAAAGATAGAAATTATTTAACTTATATTATAATAATCAAGGAATTAATTCTTTTTTATTTTTACAAACTAAATTTTATATAATTGGAAAAAAATACTGTGAATAATACAATCTTTTGTCAATTTTCCCACAATAATACCAACTATTGATTAACCATGAATAATACCAACTTTAAGGGGTGTTTTCCTAAAAAATCCCTAACACGTTAAAAATCAAAATATAGGTGATTATATGACAAAAAAATTGGTGAATTAGTTAATAAACTAAAGTTGGTATTATTCTTGGAAAATACCCCCTAAGTTGGTATTATTCATAGTTAATTAATATTTGGTATATTTGCAGAAAAATTAACAAAAGATTGTATTATTCACGGTATTTTTCCTAAATAATGTCATAATAATATAAAAAACATCAATATTATTTTAATAAATTGACTAATTGAGCTTAAATTTATATCATCTAAGTTCCTGAAGCTAAACTTTTATCATTAAATTATGGGAATTTATTTTTTTTTTTTTTGAAAGGTTATGGGAATTTATTTTAGAGTCCGTTTTATCTACTGGTATGTTATTTATTGGTCACTTGGACAAAAGATTATTACTAGCTAATGTGGGAGAACATGTTGCATACTTTGTTGATGTGGCATTACACATACCTATTTTTTATTATTAGAATATTTTATTGTTTATTATAGGAGCATTTAACATTCTAAAATTAGTTTTTGATTTAATTATTCATAATATTTTGTTTTAAATTTAGATTATTAATTAATTTTTGATTCAATTTAATAGCTATTTTTAATGTTTTGCTAATTATTTTATTTTGAATTCAAAAAAATAGTTTTTTAAAATTTAATTACCGCAATATTGCTTTTGTTAACAAACCAAATAAGCATTATATTATATTTAAATATTGAAAATAACTTAAATTTAAATTTTAAGAAATTTAAAATCATTCGAATTCATTTTTTTTCACATTGTTGATGATTGTTTCTCTAAAAGGGACGTTGTAATCATCCATAAGAAACACATATAATTTAATAATTCAGTTGAAATATGTATTTATTGCCTATTATTTTTTTAACAAGCAAATTGAGACCATATACTTAAAGTTGGTTCTAACCATCGTAACACTGGTTTTTACAAAAAGTCCATAGGATCATTCCTTAAGATGTCATTGTTAGAAAATTCGACTGCAATTTGTACTCATTCGTCAATTTTTAGATAGACGTTTAAATTGAGAAGATTTTCATAATTATTTAAATATGTGCTGGTATTTTTTTCTTTCTTCAAAAAATAGACGTTGTAATTGTCTTTATAGGTAACTAGATAATACCCGTGCGATGCACAATTTTATTAATTTTTCTGACTTATTTGTATAAATTAAAAATAAAAAATTTACGATTTTATGTTTTAACGATTTAAAAGTATCCTATATTTATTTTTTTTGAAAACAATGTCCTATATACATTTAGTAAATAAAATTATAAATATTTTTATAAATAATTGAAAAAATATAATTTTTTTAATACATTAAATGAAGAATATTATATTCATAATTAAAAAGTAGAAAAGTCAAACAATGACATCATCATTGAGTTTTAGAGAGAAAATTTCTATTAAGAAAATGACATATAAGTAATTTTTAAAAGTGATGACATCAGCCGTGTTTTGTTTTAATAATAGTTAGATTAGATTATAGATGTAATTTGAATTTGAAATGTAAATAATAGGGACATTTATTTGTAGAATCGAATAAATTTGGTATGAAATTGTATTATTTCCAAGATTTTTTTTATTAGCATTAAAAAATGGAAAGAAATCTTTATATATTAGTTTGAAAAGAAGAAAACATACCTTGCTGTATTACATGGTTGAGATTCAGCATATCTGATGTTGCTCCCCATTTCCATCTGATCTCCCATATCCATCTGCATTATTATTTCATGATCTAATTTATTAATTAAGATTTAATTGCCAACCTAACAAAAGTTGAACTTAAATATTACAATCTCCAAAAATAAAATTTACAAAGATACCTTTCTTACTGATATTTTTATAAAAATTTAAAATCATTTATAGTATTCAAAATTCAGTTAATTTACATAGAAAAAAACAAAAATTTATATATGTTGACTAGCTATTGTGTATCAATAAGGATGTGGGCTCGTCTTATATTAGACCGTCACACTATATATATGACGATAGTTTAATTCTCTAATTGATCGTTTTAAAATTATAAATGATTAATTTAACAGATTAAACATATTATATAGATCAGTCTAATAGATCGAATTGGTCTCACCATGAGACCGTTTTATTTAAAATGTTTCGTTTAAGAATTTTTGATAAGGAAAAGCATTTATATCAAAAAATAAAATGACTTTAAGAGATAAAAATTGAAATTTCTCTGGGCAGATTTAGTAGATAAATTTCTGAATTTAATGCTACAAAAATATTTTTGAAAAATTTTGGGAATTTTTTTAAAAGGAATGAAAAAAATCTCCTTGTACCCAAGCTTGCAATCTGATAATAGAATGATAGATTTTAACATTAGGCTTGATTAACGAGAATAATTATTATCATGGATTCATGGTCTAGCTCAAAATTCAACCATTATAATTAATTAAAGGTAAAAATTTTGTATAATATATTTGAATGAGTGATTTGGTGATAATTTTCAAATTTTTGTTAAATAATGTAATATAATTGATTCTTTTATAATTCAAAGTTCAAACATATTTTAGGTTACTAAATAAATTGTTTATATCCTTATCAAATATATAAATAATTTTTTGAAGTGATTGTTATTATTAAAATTTATTAGAAATATATACTAATAACAAATTAAATTCTCGCCTAATTCTAATATTTAATATGATTAAAAAAATATCATAAACCTACCATATAATTATTGTATGGATAATTATAGTCATAAGAAGATTGAACCGAAGATGATGAATAGCAAAATGGTGCTGGTGCTCCTGCCGCTGCCATGGCTGCTTGCTGCAATAACAAAACAAAAATTAATTTGCAATAATAAAAAAATGAAAAAAATTCAATTATAACCGAAAAATAAAGGAAAAAAAAATTTTAGGACTTCCGAAAATTATTTAAAAAAAAAACATTGAAAATCATGGGTAGAACTAATAATTGAAGTTTTCACTTTCACTCATATCTGGAGTTTGATCAATTACCTCTCTCCTGAAGTCTGTAAGAATTCTCTAACCCGAAAAAAAAATAATAAAAAATAAGATTAATAAATAAAGAAAAAGAAAAAAAACCTGAAATTGAGAATCATCAAAAGTTTGTGGGTAATGAAATTGGTGATGAGGAAAAATGCCCAAACTTGCTAATTGAGTATGCAATCTAATCTTCTCTAATTGTGCAACACCAAGACCTCTTTGAGGTTGTTTTGGTTTTTCTTGATTATTTGTACTCTTATTTTTGCCCTTTTTTGAAGAATTATTTGATCTCTCATAAACCTTTATTTTATTATTTTTATTATTATTATTCATATTTTTTTTCTTTTGTTTTTTCTTCAAAATCTCAATGATTTTGACTTGATCAAATGAATTATGTGTACTTGGCTTATTTGTTATTTTCACCCCTTTTTAAAGGTTCTAAACTTCACCCACCTACCCACATCCCCTAGTAACTATTGCTTGGTTGGATGAGATTTTGAAGATTTATTAGTATATTTACTCTAATATTATTATGAATTTTCTACCTTTTTTGTAATATTTCTATCCTATTTTGCTTGATAATGCTCTCTTTTATTAATTACTCTTTTAATCTTTTTGGGGATAATAAAGAAGATTAATTTCCATATGTGGGTTTAATTGTTAAGGTGCATACATGGAGCAAAGAATTTAGAGGGTTATTTATTTTTGTGATGTCTTTTAAAACGGGGCGGAACAAAGAATTTAGAGGCTCTATTTATTTGTGTGATGTCTTTTAAAACGGGGGCGGAGCAAAGAATTTAGAAGCTCTATTTATTTTTGTGATGTCTTTTCAAATGGCTGGGGTCGTTATGCATTATATTAAAAAATAAAATTTTTTCCACTTCAAGAAAAATAATTTAAGACAAAACTCATTTTAACATTAATTATATTAATTCAAATCACTAAAAAAGGATTTGATATCATGACCTTTATTTCTGATCCTAGGCAGTCGGCTACAATCGCTACCTATCATTCAGACTTTAACTTTGTGCAGGATACTAAGCTACAACCATGACCAAGACCATGTTGATAGAATTTAGAAAATGCGCCTGGGCAACCCAAATAAGGAGGAGAAGAAATAGCCCATTCATAAACCCAAAGAAGGTTCACTACTAAAACCAATTGGTAATAGTAGGAGTTACTCCTTGAGTATATAAAGTGATGCATATTCTTCTCTTTCTCCAATGTGGGACAACTCACATGTGGGTAATAATAGGCATTTCAACACATGTATTTTTTTTCTAATTTATGGGCCGAGTATGATTTACTTTTTTTTTTTTTGAATATTTACTTTATAGATTGAGTTTTAATTTTTGTGCATTGAAAGTTTTGAAAGTTGGCAAAAACAAGATTTGATTGATCCTAGTGTTGGATTGATGCACAAGTTCTATATATTAATTGATATAATAATAATTGAGGATTTCACAAGTCGTTATATATTTTTCGATCTCATATAGATATCAACCATTTTAAAAACTTTTACTACGTTAATTTCAATTCCAATTTGAATCTTGCTAACGAATATGGATGCAAATCAATTTCAATATCACTAAATTAGAATTAGAATATACTATAAACTTCAAATTATATATGCATTAATTATATTGTCTTTTATTCTTTCGATTCTCATTTACATTTTGACAGTTGCCAAAACAAGTAAACAAGTAAACAACATTTTTAAATTTATACAAATTAATTTAAAAATTATAAAAAATTAATATTAATAATTTTTACATTGAGACTGTGTAAACAAGATCTTATTTCAGTATATTTATGCTTATATATTAAAAATTCAATACAAATTAATAATAATGAGTAATTAGTAACTCGAAAGTAAATAAGAGTAATAAGAATAATAGGATGGAGTATTATCTAGTACTAGTATAGAATCCAGTACAATACACGGTTTTTTTTAGGGGTGGCAAACAGATTGGGTTGGGTCATTATCAGGTTCGGGTCATATATTAATGGGTCACTAGAGCGTTGACCTGAACCTGACCCATTTATTTAAATGGGTCAAAAATTGAAACCCCGACCTGATATGTAGCAGGTCGGGTCAACCCGCTATTTACCCATTTAACCTGCTATTTTATTTGGGTTTTTTGGGTCATTTGACCCATAAGCTCTGGTCATCAAATTTGACCCATTTAACCTACTAATAACCCATTTAGCCATTCACACAAGATACATTAATTTAACTATCCAACATTCATAAGGCAACATAATTAGTTTATACAAACATTAAAAGTCTTCAAAAATGGTTGCATAGTGCATACTACGATATTACCTAGATTAAAGTCACCGAAGATCAACAAACAAACAAAAATCATTACAAATCGTTTGTTGACAAGCCAAAACCAAAAGCAAACATAATTAATTTTTACATCATAGTCTAAAATAAAGTAGCCGAGAAAGATGCTTTTGAACTAAATTCATGTAGATCGAAACTTGGACTTGAACTTGGACTTGGACAAGATATGTCTTCTTCAACTTTTATCTTCATTACCATCTTTTTGCTTCATTAACAAACAAAAAAATAAGTTAGATCGAAAACATAACAAAAATAAGACTGAGTTAAATCGAACAAACTGAAACAGAAACACTAAAAAAAAACAGAACAATCAGAAATAAATCAGAAATAAATGAACACTAAACAGAACAAACAATCAAAAACTAAAATGAATCTAAAATGAAGCAACCAAAATAAACAATAATGAAGAAACACTAAACAGAACAATAATCAGAAATAAATTAGAAATGAACAAACAGAACAATAATGAAGAAACACTAAAGAGAACAATAATCAGAAATGAACAAAAGAAATAAATCGAACAAATGAAAAAAGAAATAAATCGAACACTAAATAGAACAATAATCAGACATAAATCGAACACCAAACAAAAGAAAAGAAATAAATCGAACACTGAACAGATGAAGAAGAATGAAGAAAATAATGGTTCTTACTTCTTACCTTGGAATTTGTCATTGAGGATCTTAGCTAGAATGGTAGATTGAAGAAGAGTAGAGAAGACTAAAATGGTGAGAAACTGAGAATGATGCGCCGCAGAGATGGATTTTAGAGAAGAGTAGAGAAGACCAAAGATTCTTTAGGGTTAGTAGTACTGAAATGAGGAAAGGAAAAAAATAGGGTATATATATTAAGGGAACCGGTTAGATAAGATTAGGGTAAATGTCTGGGCTTGGGCTAGGGTACTTTTTTTAATATCTGTATATTTTTCTTATAAATATTCATGGGTTAATTTTGGGTAATATGGGTCGACCTGACCTGATTGACCCATTTAATAAATGGATTAATAAACAGGTATTTTTCAAGTTTTAAAATTCAACCTGAACCTAACCCATTTAATAAACAGATCAGGTCGGGTTGACCCATTTAATTAATTGGGTCAAAAATCTAAATCCAGACCCGCTAATACCGGGTCGGTTTCAAATCAGGTTAGCAGGTCGGGTCAGCATTTGCCAGCCCTAGTTTTTTTAGTATCTGCATATATAAATATATACTTCCTCCGTAAACGGTTATTTGCAACTTTGGATGGGTGCGCGGACTCCTAGGCAAAACTTTTAGTAGTGTATTAAAATAGATTAATTAAGTTGAGTGGGGTAGGATTATAGTATTATAGTATTAAAAAGTAAGAGAGAGTATTAAAAAGTAAGAGAGAGAAAATAAAAAAGTAATAAAAAACTTTCTATAAATGGAAAAAAAAAAAAGAAAGTTGTAAATAATAGTAAACGGCTATTTTAGGTAAAAGTTGCAAATAACCTTTTACGGAGGAAGTATATTAATTAAAAAAATAAAGCCTGAGATATTATGTAGTAAATTACTCAATTTTTACAATATATATATATATATATATAAATGAAATTTGTAATTTAGAAATTGTCTAGAATATATGATGCGATATATATATTTTCTAATTTACTCAACTTAACCATAAATAAATAATAGTCAAAGATAATTTAATTGTAGAGATATTGGTCAAGATAATTAAATGCAATTTACTAATTTACGATGAGCAAATTTATTTTAACCGCAAGCGCACGGTGTACGCATAGTGCGGGTCGAACACAAGGAGGCTAGATAATTCTAAATTGTATATATTTTATGATAACCAAGACAAGGGTTAAACAAGATGTATGGTAAAAATCTAATCCTATGATGCAAGGAACTAAGACAAATATGATAATGATGTTGAAACAATGGTGTAATGGACACTAGGGCGTCGGACATCACCTAATTCTAACATGGAATTCAATCACTCTCATGATTGTATGAAATTGAGCCATTAACATAATCGAACGTGATCCAATTAATCTCAAGCTTCCACTCTATTGACTAATATCGATTTAAGACCAACTAGTATTAATCCTCAAACTTCCGTACTATTGGCTAATACTAGAAGGAATTTAACTCAAATATATCTCAATCCTAAGTGAAACCAAATTTCAAACTTCCGTTTTATTTGACCAGCTTTAGAACAACCTTTTGTTAATTAATCCCTCAAATAAAATTTTCACTACACATAGCATCCATACAAACATTCAATCGCATAAAAAACACGAATTCTTAAATGCATATTAAGACTAAGACCACATTTATTGGGATTAACAAATGTACATTTATTATCTTAAAGTGATCACTTTTAACCTTAAGTTGCTCACTAAAAATTTCAAACTGATAATTTTTTTAGTCTTAGAGATCACTTATAACTTGAAATTGATCACTTATAATACAAAAATGATCAAGTAGAGAAATAAGTTAATTATATTGCCAGTACCATGGTGTGACGATCTCATTCAAGACGAATCCAAAAAAAATCACAGGTTCTTGTGAGAGACCATCTCTAATCGGGCCAACCAATTATATATTTTTTAAAATATTGTAAGTAGGCATTTACGGATGATGCAAGTAGACATTAAGAATACAGTAAGTAGACATTAATCTTTAATGGGCTGAGCTTGAGATTAGCAGTGTTCACCGGTCCAAACCCGGACCGGAAGATTGAAATCTCAAAAAATATAAGACCGGATGACCGGTTCCATCCGGTCCGGTCTCGGTCTAACCCGAAATTCTTCCAGTCCGGTCCAGGTTTGGACCGGTTAGACCGGAAATAATTTTGGAGACAAAAATAAATTGAAAAATAGAATATTTTAAAATAATTTAGCAAATTAATTATTATAAAATTAACATATTTGAATTAAAAAATTATTTGTGTTGAAACTAAAATATTTTAAGTTCTTTAAAATAAATATACACATAATAATTGTAAATATTACTCCTCTTCCAAATCACTTTTATGACATCCGGTCCAACCCGGATTTTTCCGGGTTTAGACCGGACCGGACTAAAAACCTGGAATTGGAAAAAAGTAAGACCCGGAGACCGGACCGGATGCACCCTGTCCGGTCCGGTCTTATTTTGCTCACCCCTACTTGAGATACATCTCTTAAACAGACGGTCTCTCAAAACTTGAAAAAAAAAACTTCCTAGAACAGATTTCCAAATTCTTACTTGAGATTGTCTTTACAAGAGACGCGTCTCAAATAGGTCGGCCTGTTATTACTTAGAAAAAAACTTTAAAAAAATGCGTGATGTGTAATTCTATTTGGAGTAGGTGTTATAACCTATTGAAGTTGGTATTATAACCTGTTAGAGTTGGTAGTATAACATATTATAATTGGTATCTCCAAATAGATATATTACCAACTTTAATTGGTTATAACACCAACTCCAAATACCAACTTTAATAGGTTTTAATACCAACTTTAATAAGTTATAACACCAACTCGAAATAGGCTCAACCGCGCGATCAGTTTTTAGATTTTTTCTTTTTTTTTTTTTAATTATTGAGTATGTGGGCTGAGCTCTTTTAAGAGGTGTCTATACTATAGACGACCTCTCAAAAGGGCCTGAAACAGAATTCAGAGTTTAGCCCATATTCTATGAGAACGTCTTACGGTGAGACGTCCTCAAAACAAGAAGTCCATAAGCTAAAAGTTTACATTATTGGGCTATTTAATCCAAGTACGAGGCATGTCTTACGGTGAGACTGTCTCGTCTCATATAAGAATTTGTGAATTTTTGAAATGAATAAGACTTTAAAACCAAAAAAGTAACGAAACAATACCCAAATCAAACTATTCCAAAAACTAAGCGTCTGCTAGCTTTGGGCACAGGTTTGGAGCTGTTCGCAGTTAGTAAATGCGAACAGAGGGAGAATTTTCAAAAAAGGCAATATAGCTGTTCGCACTTAGTAAGTGCGAACAACCCTGTTGCCTTTTTTCTGAACTTT
Organism: Amaranthus palmeri; assembly: GCA_019776075.1. Taxonomy (NCBI): domain Eukaryota; kingdom Viridiplantae; phylum Streptophyta; class Magnoliopsida; order Caryophyllales; family Amaranthaceae; genus Amaranthus; species Amaranthus palmeri. Next base: position 197,341 of record JAAKBH010000031.1, on the reverse strand, counting down.
CAAACTAGCCGTTGTATGGTCCAACTAACCGTTATTTCAATTTCTCTATAAATATACCCTAAATCTTGATTCATTACATATTCTCAAAGCTATAATCCTTTTGCTTAGGTAAGTTTTCATTCATTTTATTAATGTTATTATTGATTTATGTTGATGTGTTTAACTTATATGCTTGTGTTAATGATAGATTCATTGCCCATGGAAGAGACTTGTTATTGTGGTTATGAAGTCGAATTCGGTTGTCATTGGAGCGATACGTATCCCGGGCGTCAATACGTTGCTTGTCCACTATGCGAAGATGACTTGACCATAGGATGCACCTACTTTAGGTGGGTTGATCCGGAGGGCACCGAATGGCAAAGAGCAGTCATTGTTAGGCTTCACAAGGAGAATCAAGAGCTTAGAAAGGAGATAAATAACTTGAAGAGGGAAGCGAGTGATAAGGCTCGTAGAAGTGAAGAAACCAAGAGGATTTTGAATAAGTTTAAGAAGGAAACCTAGATTGTAATTGTAGTAGTTCATTAACAAACTATGTATGATTGATCATTATGAATGAAATCATGTTGAAATTTCGGCATCATTTTCTCTAATTATTGAGTTGTTTTTGTTTCATATGGTTTCAATGCCAAACTTTGAGAGCATTATAAGCTAAATAAAACTTGGAGATCATTATAAGCTAAATAAAACATACAACTAATATATAAACATATGTTTAAAACATACCACTAAATATATACATAAGTTTTGAACATTCGTAGTTAAAAGATACAACAATCACGATGACTCCTCTACCGTATCCAAATTTGGTCGTCTCCTATTCCTCCTACGATAGTAAGAGGCGCTCGGGCGTAGATTGGGTAGGGGAGGGGACTGATACTGAGATGACTGAGATGGCTGGGTTGGTTGAGATGGCCCCGCATCGTCAACTCTGTAAGACAAGTCCATCTCCTCCAGATGATCTGCACGCGCTGGAGATGATGACCCCGCAGCAACGTCTGGAATAAAGTGCTGGAACTGCGTGCCAAGGAGCACGCCCTGCGCAATCTCTCGGACCGGCTCTTCATGAGTCGTCCGGATAACGGCTGCCACACCTTGTGCCTGGAAATGTAAATGAAGAGCTTAGTTAACGTATTATTACATTATGAAATCGACAGCTAAATAAATTAAATGTAAATGAAGACTTACAAATTGAGTCATCGTGGGCGCAGCAGGAGTGTACTGGGCCGCCTCGGTGACGCCACGTGGTGTCATCCATCGGCGTGTGATGGAGAGAAACCACTGCATATAATCAAGCATTGGGTTGAAACTTGAAACAAGGTTCGTATGTGCTTGCATAACTTTGAGAAGTGTAACACAAATTCACAAATCGCTCATATGATAAGTGTTGTTTCATGCAAACAACAAGCAAATGTGAACAGGGAAGGTGGTATATCTCTAGTTTGTTACAAGTGCACTTTCTTTGTTGCAAGTCCACTGTTTGAATCTTACCCCCCTTGGAAGAACCTCTGTTTTCCCTTCCAGTCTTAACTTCAAAAACACCTCTATTATAGTCAAAAGCAACAATCTCATGAAAGTTCGCCTTCTCGGTGTTTCTAGTGATAATCTTGGTGGCATGCGATGTGTACTTATGTCCTCCAAGTAACCAAGAACTAGCACGTTGCCGTCTTTGAACAAAATAATCATTTATCCGATAGAAGGTGAATTCAACACGTGTGGTCAAAGGTAAGAAACAAACACCCTTCAAAACATAATTGAAAACTTCAGCTAAATTCGTGTTAGTAACGCCATACCTATGCCCTCCATCATGACATAACGACCACTTGGACATATCTCCTACATCATCAATCCAAAAAACGGCCTCTCGCTTAGCAGTTGCAATTGCCTTAAGGCCATTCATTAACTTTGATTGTTGCCTTTGCTCAGCAGTTCTACCAAACAACTTCTTCAATTGAACATTACCCATAGCACGATTGAAGTTTCTAAGCAAGTGGCGTAAGCAAAACCTATGATACGTATAAGGTGGTTGCCACTCCGGCTCTTCCATGGTGGCTAAAATACCAGCGTGTCTATCAGAAATGACGCATAAACCACACCTTTGTGTCACATGCTTACGTATACAAGCCATGAACCACGACCACGCAGCTATACACTCCTTCTCAACTAAGGCAAAAGCTAATGGAAATATTCCCTTGTTACCATCTTGGGCGATGGCAGTCAATAAAGTATAACGATACTTACCATACAAGTGTGTACCATCAATGGCAATGAGAGGTTTACAATGATTGAAGCCATCAATGCAAGGTTTAAATGCCCAAAAGACCCGTTGGAAGGTTCTAATATTAGGTCGTCTATAAACACCCATCTCATTGTCTTCCTTAAAGAACCAATCAACTACCAAGCCCGGGTTCGAATGTTGCAAAGCTTTTAAAAATTGAGGAAGGAGATTGTAAGAACCTTCCCAAGACCCATAAATGGACATCAATGCTTGTTGCTTAGCACACCACGCTCGCTTGTAATTCACTTCAATACCAAAACGATCTTTAACCATCTGACGAACTACAGATACCTTAATTGATGAGTCTTTAGCAACACAATTTCTAATCACATTGTTAATGACAGAGGATGTCAAGTGAATGTGTCCAACCGATACAGTGTCACTGTCCTGAACACAAGACCCATGCTTCCCCTTGTAGGTAACAATAACCCATGAAGATGTATATGTATCAATCCTAGCCCTAAGTCTCCACTCACAACCCCGCTTACATTTCAAGGTAAGGACGGATTGGTTTGAAGTCTCCGTTCTATACTCCACATTTCTACGAATATGATACACTCTTATAGCTTCCAATAAAGCTTCCTTATTATCAAACCTCATACCCTTCTCCAACTCCCCTTCTTCAGTGTAAGTAGTATCACAAGCCCAAGTCCTCCATGAGTTGTCCTCCTCATGCTCATCTACAGGTGGACATTTAGCATAGGGTGTAGGGGGAACAATTAGAGGAATATTTCCTAAAGTCATGTCATTTGCTGGGGCATCCTCATCCACATCCACATCATCTTCAGATGGATCATCATCAAGCTCATTACACTCAAAACCATCATTCATATCTCCTATGTTTACTACTTCATCATTTGAAACTTGATTCGGAGGGGGTTGAGAAGGAGTACAAGAAGGGGAAGGATTGAACGGATCTTAGTGGATATAGGCATAGGTGTAGGAGTAGGATTGAGAATAGGATCAACCATATTACCTAAGGGAACTACTTCCGCATAGATATCTATAGAATCGGTCTTCTTTGAATGCTCCCACTTAGCATCTAAAGCGTACTCATCCTCAACCGGAAGGACACTCATGAAATACTTGAAACTTATATCAACGGTAAATTTAGTGGGATCCAAACCAATCCTAGAACTTATAAGACGTTTAAACTCATTCAATTCCATGTTTGATTTGCACGCAAACAACTTACGTCTACCACCAACATACTCAACATTGTTGAACATTTAGAGTATATAGACCTAGATTTGTATATACTACATACTTAGTATAGTAGTATGGGACTAAATAAATATATTATAAGTCCAATTAAATACCTCAAAGATTTTGATGAATCGTTACTTTGATTCATAAGTTTTGTTTGATGAAATCATTGCTTTGATTCATAAGCTTTGTTTGGTGAAACATTACTTTGGTTCATAAGCTTTGCTTGATGAAACATTATTTTGGTTCATAAAGTTTTACTTCGTGAAACATTACTTTGATTCATAAGCTTTGCTTGGTGAAATACTTTTATTTCAAAAGGAGGTATTGTTTGATGCATAGCTCTATATATAGAGGTTGCATGCCAAGGGACATTCTATCCCATTTCCATATCATTTCTTATTTTCTATCTTAAGAATACTCTCATTCTTGTTCTTCCTTTCATGAGATAATATTAAGAGAGTAATTAACTCTCAATATCATCAAAGTTCTTAATTCACTACAACACTTGTATTTACTATTGCAATGTACTTTGTGCTAGTACATTGTTGTGTAGATTGTATCTCATTGTGAATTTCAGTTATCATCTCAAGCACCTTTGTGGGAGAAATATCACAATAGGAAAGTGTATGAACGCCTTCTACTCATATCAAGTTTCCGAGCGACTTCTTTGATTGTCGCAACCTTATCTTCATGGTGTCCATTTGATGATTTACAAAGCAAGGAGTTCCATTGCCATTCACACAAAGAAAATACAAATCGGTTTGTTTTATTTGTATTTGCATTATATTTCCAATAATCTATTGTGATAACTCTTCAAAGATGGCAAGCATTAAGGATCTCGTTGTGTTTTCATCAAGTTGGACAATATTTTTTCGATATGAATATTGATGATGGAAAATGAAATATTATTTTCAAGAGTATATTTAATAAGAAGTATTATGGAAAACAAGTAAGTTTTCTTTCATGTAATTTATTTAATCATAAATTATGTTTGATGTTTTTGTGCTTAAAATTGTGAGAAATTATTTACATACATTTAAATCTTCTTTTGGATGATCATATACATGTGTTCAAATTTTAATTTGAAGTAAAGCATGTGGGTAATAGTATTTTACAAAGATATGATCTAGAGAAGTGAAGTATGTGTTATTTTGATGATGGAATTTATGATGGAAATCATAAAGTGTTATTTCTTAATATTTTATAATTAAGAAAAGAAAATCGAATTTATTCATGTGATCATCATGGTTAATTAAAAGGGCAATGAAAATTTTGAAGTATAGAATAAAAGTACTACTACAATGGTTAAGATTTATATATTATATATAAATTATATTGCCAAGTATACATTAAGAATGTGTGTTGTCGGATATTGATTAAATATACGTTTAAAGTATGATATGTTATACTTGATGGAATTTAATTATTCATGAGGCATGTTAAAGAAAGTTATTATTTAGTTTTATCATGTTGATAATTGATGTAAGTGGTGTTGCATCATAACCGAAAGTATGATCTTTTGATGGTATGGTTTTTCATGGAATGTGTTTAAGTTTTGGATTAATTAAATTTAATCAAAGTTGTTCGGTTATTAATCTCATGAACATGCGTGCATTAATTTTGCATTAGATTTTTTTAATTATTTGATGGTATATTTTTTTTTTCACGGATAATGTTTTGGTGGTTAGTTTTTCCGTGAGCCATTTCCGATCCATTTGCTTAATTCTATATATCAAGTATATGGTTATTTTAACTATGATTAAAAAAAAAAAAAACATATGTTTTGTTGGTAGTATTGCCACCGTACCTCATGTGATGTTAAAGTTTATTAACATGTTAATTTCCTTTAGTTTTTGTTTTGTTTTTGAGGTATTATGATTTTTGAGACAATATGCTTGTGATTAAAATATGAAAACAAGGCAATTGTATGTTAGATCAATGCACATATGACGTTAAGAAGTATGATCGATCAACTAATTTTGTTGATTATTTGGTCTTTCTTGTTATATGATACATACTATTATGATATGTTTTATTGTTTAACATGTTTATGATTAATATTATTCATGTTGTTTTAAATTGTAAGATCATGAAATAAAGTATCAATTTAATTGATGGAACCATTTTGTGGTTAGTTATGGTGGTTATTTTGTTATAACTACTTATAAGTAAGTGATGTTTCAATTGACTTATGTCAAGCATCTCATAAAATGAGATAAGAATTAAATTGACATATAATTTGTTTACCCAAGTTTATTATAAAATAATAAAATAAGAGGTAATGATTTATTTTGACATACTTAAAAGAGTTATGTATTTACCCAAGTTAATCTAGTTATATTATAACTAAGATTAAGGGGTAGGAATTTTATGTCATGTGGATATACATATTTATGTATATGGAACATATTAAATTTTAGTTTAATATGGTTGGACCATTATTTATAATAATTAAGATTAAATTATTATGTATAATTCAACAATGTTGAAATTATAATTAAATGGTTGTTTTTATCATTACTTATGAACATGGTTATGAAATAAATGTTATCCTATATAAGAGGATAAATTAATTTGCATAGATTTTGCAAATTATGTTTTATGGTGATTAAAATTCCATAATGTTTATAAATCAAATTATTATTACTAGTTTGTAATAATATTTTTGGTATGTTTATTTGATTCATTTAAGAAAATGAATGGTATATAATTTATTAACAAATTATATGTGCCAAGTTGATATATCTTTATAACTTACAGTGGTGAACCTCCTATTTTGGAAGGTTATTCCGATGCTAGATGGATCACTAATGAAGAGGATAATTCTTCAAAGAGTGGTTAGGTATTTGTTTATGGGGGAGGTTCCATTACATAGTCCTCAAAGAAACAAATGTGCATCGTTGATTCTACTATGTTCGCAGAATTCATAGTGCTTGCTTTAGCAGTGAATGAAGCGAAATGGATAAAGAATCTCATGTTTGAGATACCGTTGTTACCAAAGTCAATATCACCGGTGGATATTCATAAGGTTGCGTAACGGTTTTTGGTAGAAGTATAATCAAGTGTATAACGATAAGATCCAGAAAAATTGCTCATAGGCACAGCCTAGTGCAAGGATTTATTGTTAAAGGGGTCATAATTCTTGATTATGTGAATATTACATTCTATATGGTTTATTAACCATGAGTAAGGTTTCAATTGAACAAGCGTCAATTGAGATTGGTTTATGTCAATAAAGTTTAAAGGAAAAGGCCCAATTCACACACAAGTAGCATTGTGTCTTGAATTCAATGTGGTAAAGTCCTTTAAAGTCTTTGAAAGCAACAAGGATGAATGACCCATAGTTGCTTTAGACCGTGATGACAAGGTAGTCGTTTAAGTTCTCAAGATCAAGGGTTGAAGAGCTCTTGGTGGTATCCTATCACGGGGATATGTTTTACGTAGTGAGAACCTACCTATATAAGTTTGAAGTTTTGGCCGCTTCAAGTAGTCAAGATTGGCATATCCGACTATGATAAACTTATGAATAGATATGGACACGGCCCTATATAATGTGTCAAGGTAAATGACAATGTGTTATTGGTTTTGTGTGTATTTAACCTTCAAGTGGTTAGATGGGCTAGTTGATTCAATCCGTAGGGACATCATTCTAGTTCAATCACTTGTGAAGTGTTTTATACTAGGCGTTAATTCAATCCGTAGGGACATTAGCGTTGATGCATGAAACGGAATTATATACTTAATGTGTAAAGGAAGAAGGAGGTCCGTTATACTCTAAATGGGGGAGGATTGTTGAACATTTAGAGTATATAGACCTAGATTTGTATATACTACATACTTAGTATAGTAGTATGGGACTAAATAAATATATTATAAGTCCAATTAAATACCTCAAAGATTTTGATGAATCGTTACTTTGATTCATAAGTTTTGTTTGATGAAATCATTGCTTTGATTCATAAGCTTTGTTTGGTGAAACATTACTTTGGTTCATAAGCTTTGCTTGATGAAACATTATTTTGGTTCATAAAGTTTTACTTCGTGAAACATTACTTTGATTCATAAGCTTTGCTTGGTGAAATACTTTTATTTCAAAAGGAGGTATTGTTTGATGCATAGCTCTATATATAGAGGTTGCATGCCAAGGGACATTCTATCCCATTTCCATATCATTTCTTATTTTCTATCTTAAGAATACTCTCATTCTTGTTCTTCCTTTCATGAGATAATATTAAGAGAGTAATTAACTCTCAATATCATCAAAGTTCTTAATTCACTACAACACTTGTATTTACTATTGCAATGTACTTTGTGCTAGTACATTGTTGTGTAGATTGTATCTCATTGTGAATTTCAGTTATCATCTCAAGCACCTTTGTGGGAGAAATATCACAATAGGAAAGTGTATGAACGCCTTCTACTCATATCAAGTTTCCGAGCGACTTCTTTGATTGTCGCAACCTTATCTTCATGGTGTCCATTTGATGATTTACAAAGCAAGGAGTTCCATTGCCATTCACACAAAGAAAATACAAATCGGTTTGTTTTATTTGTATTTGCATTATATTTCCAATAAACATTCCCACTACTTTCTCGAATAGAACCATTCCAAAAACACACAATAGTCACACGAAGTGACACCATTTCTACATCAATACAAACATAATCAACATCATCAACAATTTCCAGCAACATCCTAAATTCTAGTAATATAATTCTACATCAATACAAACAACAACATCATCAACAATTCTAATAAAATTCTAAATTAAGTACTTAATAAGTTCATATAATTCAAAAAAGTATTTTAAATTGTGTATTTTCAATAAATATCAATTAGGTATTTTCATTTGAATAAACATTAAGCTCATCATCACCAACACATAATCAACCAACAAAATAGAGATATTAGAACAATTAGACATTACCTTGATCAAATGTGGATGCTTTAAAAGAGAGTTGATTGAAGTATTAACCTACATTGGAGTATTTCAAATAAAAAAAACGAAAATAAGTGAAAAAATAAAAACAAAATTACCTTTGAGCAAGCTAGACTATTCCAGACTAGATTTGAAGTGCTAAATTAGATTTGGAATGAAAGAATTGATGGAGGGAAGGTAGTTTAAGGGGGGTTTTAGAGGGAGAAAGTATCGTTCTTAAGGTTTGGGTTTTTTCGAATTGGGGCAAATGAGTTACCGGAAAGGGAGAAGCTGTTTTAAAAAAACACGCATACCTGTTCGCACTTAGTAACTGCGAACAGGTCAAAAAATCAAACCAACTGTTCGCAGTTACTAAGTGCGAACAGCTCCAGACCACAGCTTTGGGAATTTGACGCTTATTTTTGGGTATAGTTTGAATAGGTATTATTCCATTACTTTTTTTAATTTAAAATCTTATTTATTTCAAATTTTTAGAATTTGTGTTGAGAGTTTTCCCTTGGGCTGGACTGAATTATAAAGTGAAGTGGGCTGAAAAATATTTAGAATTAAATGAAGTATTTTTATACCAATAAAATGGTTGTCGTTTAATGAAGATAAGAAGTTGAAACCCCGCCTTTCATTTCCTTTTTCTCAATCACTTCCACAATCCACACAACACAGACTCATCTTTATCCTTTTTTCTGAATTCTAATCTTTGCTTCAGTAATTAAGGTTTGTGCTTTTTTCTTAATACTTCCTCCCATTTATCCAATGTAATCCTATCTTTGCTTGCTTTATAATTTATGCTTCTTTAACTATTATGGGTTTATCTTGTGTTTTTTTTTCTGGGTTTTTCTGAATTTTTATGTTTCTATTTGGAAGCTATTTTTATTGTTTACTTTTGAGTTTGAACTTTAATTGTTTTTGTGTTAATACTTGTAATTTTTATTGGTTTGAGGGGTTTTTTTAATTCTTTTTTCTGGGTTAATGTCTATATGATTATTTCTCTTGCATATTGCCATTGTATTATCAAATTGAAATTGATTGTAGGGGAAATTGGTGATTTTAGACCCTTTTTCGTTTCTTGTAAGAACGAACTTATTTTTGTCAAGGAAACAACTCAACCAAAAGCTTAAGCTGATGATTGAGGCTCCAGGATATGTTTTTTACTCTAACACGCCCCTCACACGAGAGCGTTTGTGCTAGAAGTGTGGATGCTGCACATGCCCTCCTCATATATGGCGCTAAATATAACATGTGGGGTGGTTGAGATTCGAACCTGTGACCTCTTGTCACCATGTCAAGGAACCAACTCAACCAATGGTTGAGGCCCCAACATATTCTAACAATTTTGTGATAGTTTAGATTAATGAAATGTTGTAAAATATGGTAGCTTTTGTAATTGATGCAATTAAAGATAACAAGGTTAGTTTGGTTTGGTTTGGTTTGGTTTGGTTAGCATGTTTCAACTATAATCAAACAATTCAATATGAAATAAGACAGAATCAGTTTTCCTTTTTCATAAATAAATGGGTATGGTTTTGAAAACATCATAAATAAGACAATAGGGGATAATATGCTAAAGCATATGGTGCTAGTAGTAGAAATTGTTGCAACCTTTATTTTAATTCAAGTTGAAACTCAATTAATTTCTAGGTAAGGTAATTATACAACTACACCCACCATTTCATTACCCAATGTCATTGAGTGCCTTCTACGGGGTTTGCGAGTCAGATGTATACAACCTTATCCTTATCCTTATCATAACTTATTAATGATGATAAACAGGTAAAAGAAACTTTACGTTACAGAAAATTAGTGTAATTTTGGTAGAAATATCTTTTGATAAGTTTAATGGTCATGCTTGTTCTCTTTTGATAATCTCATATTCCTCACATCACATGAGAATGACATGGAATATATCATGAAAATTTACACTAAAATTCATTATCATTACCACTGTTTAGTACCAATAACCAAATGGGTTGTTAGGATATTGACCGTTCATATTAGTTGTAAATTTTCTTATGTTTAAATCTACTTTTATACTCTCCCGTATCCACTTTAAATGTCCTATTGCTGATTGCACGCTTGCCGACACACTAATTTAACCCTAAATATTCATAACGTTTTACATTGAGATGTAATTTGACTATGTTTTAATTTATAGATAGATTAAGAATAAAATACAATGCAAAATTTCAAATGGGACATTTGAAGCGAATAGGAGGGAGTAGGATTTTCTGTTGTACGCTATTGTTGTGCATCCTATGCTGCTAGATGAAGAATGAAGTATTTATATTTTAAGAAAATGAAGTCATGTTGGCATTAAAATGATAAAAATGTGATTGAATTTATGAATTATTCCGTGATGTTAGGAGTAATATACAGTTTCGAAATTTTGTATAAGAGGGTCTTGGATGCTTGCTGATGATCATTGGTCATTCCATTGCAGGTTTATAGATGATATTAACTTCAGCATAAGATCATAACTTTATGCACTAGCGAAAATGACGCCTGTAATTCCTTGTTCGGTGAGCAATATTTCGTTTATTCATGGAAATGTCTTTACAACAAGGAAGGGCAAATTGATTACCAGATACAATTCTTCTGGAAACCCCACGAGACTGTTATTATCCTCCCAAAAAGTTTTTGTAGCTTTTCCACATAGTACCGCGGTTTTCCAACAATTGAGAAATGGGTGTTCGAGAATCCAAAGATTATTAGCTACAGGGACAGATGTAGCAATAGAGGAACAAGGCTCATCGGTTGCAGATGAAGCATCTGCTGGACCTGGAGAAGGTGAGACGAATGAGGAACCTTCTGCTAAAGCTGATGTGAGTGCTGCTCCTCAAGCCAAGCGAAGGCAAGGTAGGAAGAGTGAGATGCCACCTGTTAAGAAAGAGGAGTTAGTACCTGGGGCCATGTTTACCGGGAAAGTAAGGTCGATACTTCCTTTTGGTGCTTTTGTCGATTTTGGAGCTTTCACAGATGGTTTGGTGCACGTTTCCATGTTAAGTGATAGCTTTGTAAAGGATGTAAATGATGTGGTTTCCGTAGGCCAAGAGGTTAAGGTGAGATTAGTTGAAGTGAATGATGAGACGGGGAGGATATCCCTTTCAATGCGTGATGATGATAGCAGCAATAAGCCTCAGCCAAAGAAAGATGGGAGTGGTGAAAAATCTAGAGCACCTAGACGAGGTGGCCCGAATAAAGGTTCTCAGAAGAGAGGTGACGTGAAGAAAACCAAGTTTGTCCTAGGTCAAGATCTAGTGGGCACTGTAAAAAATTTTGCGCGCTCTGGGGCTTTTATATCTCTTCCTGAGGGCGAGGAAGGTTTCTTGCCTACTTCTGAGGAACCTGATGATGGTTTTGCGAATGTTATGGGAAATACATCGTTGGAGGTCGGACAAGAAGTTAATGTCCGTGTGTTGCGTATTACAAGAGGCACAGTTACTTTAACCATGAAGAAAGATGAAGATAAGCAAACGGTAGATACGACATTAAACCAAGGTGTTGTCCATACAGCAACCAACCCTTTTGTCATGGCTTTCCGTAGAAACAAGGATATTGCTGCATTTTTGGATGTCAGAGAAAAGGCCGAGGAAGAAGTGTCCGCTGATATAGCAACATCAGATATATCTGCTGAAACAACTACGGCAGAACATGTATCTGCTGATGCAACTACAGTGAAAGAGGATGCATCAGTGGAAATTCCTGTTGATGAAGCCAAAGTGGAGGTATCCGCTCCTGAGGGAGATCAGAATATCAGTGCTTCAAGTGCAGAAGAGGAGGTTGCAACACCAACGTCCCCTGAGTCTTTAGTTGAAAATGAAGAGGTGAAAAGCGAGGCGTCTCCTCCTAGCCAGGAAGTCGTAGCAGAAACTCAAGCTGAAGAAGCTAGCCCAGAAGAGGTTTCCCCAGTAGAAATCCCTACTGAAGCAGCTAGTGCAGAGACTACTCCTGCGAGAAATGGGAGTATTAACGGCTCAACTGCAGGAGAAAATGGATCATCTCCTCAAGGAAGCACCTCTAAAGGTCTGTAGTATCATGGTAATGGTGGTTTTTGTGTTTATAAAGTCATGGGCATTTTAGAAAATTGGCAAATTTACGTTCTGTTCGGTTCTAATGAGTTAAAGTTTGCTGGGTATGAAAAAGCATAGGGAAGGGAACATTACTAAGACCTTTTTGAGCTTAAAAGTATGCATTGTATATGTATAACAGCATTTCATAGCAAAATAAGTTATACTATATTTTGCTTAGAGGTGTTCAATTGGGTCATCGGGTCAGGTGTTTCAGGCTGGTTCAAATCAGGTCTTGTGTCCACATCGGTTTTTACATTGTTTTAAATTGTTTTGAAGTTGGGTTAAGTCGGATTCGGTTCCAAGGACGGGTAAAGATTGGGTCATAGGGTTGTTTTGAACACCTTTTGCTTTTAAATTACTCTGGTGACAATCTGCTGAAGCCTTGAATCGATTATTAATTTGTCATCTAATTTCTGCATGATTTTCTTTTTTTCCTTATGAGTAAACAACTTCACATTTTCCTAATGTTCCTAATTTATAAATGCAGCAACTATAGCCCCCGCTCTTGTAAAACAGTTACGAGACGAAACAGGAGCAGGGATGATGGATTGCAAAAAGGCTCTATCTGAGACCGGAGGTGACATTGTTAAGGCACAGGAGTATCTCAGAAAGAAAGGACTAGCGAGTGCCGATAAGAAAGCTAGCAGAACTACCGCTGAGGGGAGAATAGGTGCCTATATTCATGACAGCAGGATCGGTGTTCTAATTGAGGTGAACTGTGAGACCGATTTTGTTGCTCGAGGTGAGATTTTCCGGGAGCTTGTTGATGACCTAGCCATGCAAGTTGCTGCATGCCCTCAAGTAGAATATCTTTCTACCGATGATGTTCCAAAAGAACTTGTGGATAAAGAAACAGAAATTGAGATGCAAAAGGAAGATCTTTTATCGAAACCTGAGCAAATCCGCTCAAAAATTGTTGAAGGGAGGGTCAACAAGAGGCTTGGAGACTTGGCTTTGCTCGAGCAGCCATACATCAAGGATGATAAGGTGGCTGTTAAAGACTGGGTGAAGCAGACTATTGCAACAATTGGTGAAAACATTAAAGTGAATAGGTTTGTGAGGTACAATCTCGGTGAGGGATTGGAAAAGAAATCCGAAAATTTTGCTGCTGAGGTAGCTGCCCAGACTGCAGCCAAAGCTGCCCCTGCGCCAGAAAAAGAGCAAGTAGCTGCAGATGAAACGGCAAAACCAGCTGAGAAGTAAGTTGTTGCCATTAAATTCCTCTTATTTAACTTCTATTTGATAATCTTTGTCCATAATCAGACATGTTACTCGGACTCTTCATTTTGCTTCACGTACCCATGTCTGATCTTTGATCCTCGAACATTGGTATGGCATTTAGACACTTCATTTTAGGCGTAAAGTTGAATATTTAGACGTATCTGACACTAGACACGTACCAGTATCCAACATCAGTTTCGACTCCAAGTAACGTAAAAATCAGTTGTCTTGTCTCCCTCCCAACTAATTCTAACTAAGGATGCGTTGCGAATCACGACGTTATAAAGAGACCCTATATAGCAGTGGAAACTCATGAAATTCAAACAATAAAGGCTTGCCAATTCAGAAAAGTAGATCATCCTAACATGAATGGCTCTGTGTGTGGTGTATCGTCTGTCTATTGATATAACTAATAATATGCAATACATACTCGAGGGCTTTAGTGCTTTACTGGCTCCTTTAGTTCCTGCAAGTGTTCAGTGCAGCATGTAGCCTTTTTCTAGGATGAGGAAGGTTATGAAGGGAATAAATCTTCTGACAGGCTTCTGAAGGTCTCTGATGAATACCAACCGAAACTAATACATGCATACTGTTAGTGTTTTTGATAAGTTTTTGATTAAAGTTTCATCACTGTGGGAATGACATGATATATTTTATGAAAGTGAAAATTTACACTACAAGTTAGTCTCGTTATCACCATTTAGTATCAACAATCAAACGAGTCATTAGGGTGCAAACATACTGTTTCATCCTTTCTTTATTCTATATAACAAGATTAAAACTTTTTATTTTTGGATCAGACAAAATTGGTTTCATATCTCCGAAGTTCTAAGGAAGTTATAATTTATATGGAAGATAAGAGAACATTATTCCCAAATTGAGATTTAGGGGTCTTACATGAAGTTAATGATCAATATACTCTACAATCAGGAAAGAGTTCAGTTATGCTTTTGTGACTGATCAATGGCAATGGCACCTGTCAACTTATGATCCTGTGTCGCAATTTCTAGTTATCTCATGGTCTTCAATGGCTTATGCAGGGCACCAACAGTAGCAGTTTCCGCTGCCTTAGTTAAACAACTACGTGAAGAAACAGGAGCAGGCATGATGGATTGTAAAAAGGCACTTGCTGAAACTGGAGGGGACCTTGAGAAAGCTCAAGAGTATCTCAGAAAGAAGGGTCTATCCAGTGCAGAAAAGAAGTCGAGCCGACTTGCAGCCGAGGGGAGAATCGGGTCCTACATTCACGATGCTCGCATTGGGGTGCTTATTGAAGTTAACTGTGAAACCGACTTTGTGGGTAGAAGTGAAAATTTCAAGGAATTGGTGGATGACTTAGCTATGCAAGTTGCCGCCTGCCCACAAGTTGATTACGTATCCATTGAGGATATCCCTGAAAGTATCGTGAACAAGGAAAAAGAGATCGAGATGCAGAGAGAAGACATTTTGTCAAAGCCGGAAAATATCAGGGAGAAAATTGTGGAAGGAAGAATCTCAAAGAGGCTCGGAGAACTCGCTCTTTTGGAGCAACCCTTCATTAAAGACGACAAGCTCCTAGTGAAGGACCTAGTCAAACAAACTGTTGCTGCACTAGGGGAGAACATTAAAGTTCGGAGGTTTACTCGATTCACCCTTGGTGAGAAAACCGAAATCTCAAACACCGAACAATCTGAAGCATGAAGCGTAGAAAATAACTTATTATATCGTAGCATAACGGGGAAAATCATGGAATAACCTGTTCAGATTGGTGGGACTTCTTAATTCTTTCAAGTTTCAGGTTTGTTATATCATTTTAAAGGCAGTTTTTGTTTTGGTTTTGATGCCTTTGTATTCTGTAATCATCATATAGCTCATGTTCCAACAATACTGGTCTTATGGAGAGAAGTCTGTTGTAGAGACTAGAGTCAATGAGAATGCATCTTCAAATTGTATTTTTAGTTGGAGGAAAACATGAAAAACCTTTTTTGTAAAGGTATTTCTGAGGCATTTATGTATATTTTTATTCTTCACATAAATAACTCTCCTTGGAGGGTGCACGGGTATGAATTATGATATGTTCGTTATCCTCATCCCCTTCGAATTCTGACATGTGCTAAATACTGGGTTGTTGATTATGATTATAATAACTAGAGGTGTTCAATGGGGCGGGTCGAGGGTCGGGTCATATTTTAACGGGTCATTAGCGGGTCAGGTCAATAATGGGGCGGGTCATTAATGGGCCTTGGTGTAAAGGGCCGGGCCGGATAATTATAGGTATTGATTGCGGAAAAAAATTTACCACTTTTTAAAATTTTTTTAAATGATATTATAATATACATAAGTGGATCGACCCAACGGGCCATAAATTATAATAAAAAAACCTATACTAGCTATGAGCTTTTTTAAAAAGGGTCAAAGTGGGTCGAATTTAAATGGGCTTGACCCGCCCCGGCCCGTTTATCATTTGACATGACCCGCCCGCCCCGGCGCATTTAAATTTTGACCCGACCCGATCCGTTGAACACCTCTAATTATAACTACGAAATGACTCTGTTTGCAACATTACCTGCTAGTCTGTTCCTATGTATAGATGAGATTGCTAGGATAAATGTAGAGGTGTTCATTCGGGTTATCGGGTTGATTTCGGGTCAGGTGTTTCGGGTCGGTTCAAAATCGGGATTTGTGTTGACATTGGTTTTTACATAATTGTAGATTCATTTTTAAGTCGGGTCAAATCGGGTTCAGTTATAAAGTCGGGTGTCTATCGGGTCATTGGGTCTATTTTAAACACCTCTGGATAAATGTATAGATGAGATGAAGATACAGATTGCATTTGTGGGTGATATAAGCAAAGAGTGCTAGTCTATCTGTCTATGTGTAAATATGAATATATACCATATCATTAGGGGTGTTCAAAACCGGGTACCGGGTCGACCCGGATCCGGAAATTCGGGTACCCGGTTTTTCGGGTACCTAAAATTGCGATCCGGTTCCGACCCGGTTTAAACCGGGTACCCGAAATCCGGATACCGGGTCGGAAACCGGATACCCGGTTTTATTAGAATGTTTTTTATTTTTTATTTTTTGTCGTTTTGTCGTTCAACCATACGTTTGTTTATCTCTATATTCACTTAAAATATTTTTTTTATATAAAATTGAAATACAAACTCCCTAAAAATCTTTAACATAATTAGTCATAAAAGATTAATTAAGAAAATGAAGGAATAATATTATTGTTCATGGGCTTAAGTAAGAACAATTATAAAATTCAAATACTAACTCTTCAAAAATATTCAATCCAAGGTTAGCTTAAAAGATATTATGATAATTTTATTTACAAAAACAGTAAAAAAAAAATTATAATTAAAGGAAACCGGATACCGGGTACCCGGTTTTCAAAAAATCATGACCCGGATCCGGATCCGGTATCCGGTTTTAAAACCGGGTACCCGACCCGGATTATCCGGTTTGCGAAAACCGGGTAAATTACCCGGTTTTAGAAACCGGATACCGGATAATTCGGGTCGGAATAATCGGATCGGGTTATTATGAACACCCCTACATATCATATCACTAAAATAATAAATATAGGGAGTATTTTGCCAGTATCAATTTAACCTATCAAATTAAATTGTCTATACTCATTAATTTGCTTTACAATTGAAATTTAAAAAAAATTAATATGTGCATTTTGAGCCATGAAATAAATTATGTAAACGACTTCTTTGTTATCACTAATAAGGGTATGATAGAAGTTTTGTGTACTGTTTACCCTTAACCTCGACCGTAGGTGGAATCATCTTTATGGCATTGAGATCATTATATATTAGGCAAATTTGCCAAGAATAATCCCAACTATCACCCGTTGGCCAGAAATAATCCCAACTATTGATTATTTTTTAATAATCCTAACTATTGATAACGTTTGCTGAAAACAGTCCCATTTGGTTTTCAACCGGCTGTAGCAGGTTAAGTTAAGTAATTTTACCTAATTTTGATGAAGGAAACTTAAAAAAAAAAGGTAAAAAAAATTACTTAACTAAACTTGCTACAACCGGTTGAAAAACAAATGGGACTGTTTTCAGCAAACTTCAGCAAACTAATAGTTAGGATTATTTAAAAATAATCAATAGTTGGGATTATTTCTGGCCAACGGATGATAGTTGGGATTATTCTTGGCAAATTTTCATATATATTAATAGTCCTTTATTTCTTGAGTATTTGTTAGAGACGGTTCTGAGCGCTAAAAAGGTAAATAAAGTAGAATTCACAAAATATGGAGTTTTAAACATTAGTTTTCTTAAAAAAATTTTGTGTCAATTTACTTACTTTTAGTCTAGAAAATTCGTGAAATAAACAGAATTTGGCTTTTGTTTACCTTTTTCACCTTTTCAAATGAAACTTCTCTTCTTTCATTTGAGCTTCTCTCCATTACTATACCTTCATAGTTGAATTCTTCATCTCCTTTATAAACTTCAAGTTTTGAAGGTTTTTCCTCCACGATTGCAAGTGTAATAGATTTGGCTTCTCTTGTCGCAATAATAGCACATTTTATCCCCATATCCCATTCGTTCCCCTTAACACCAATTTTCCCATGGATACCTCTCTTAGATGGGATTTTTTTCAATTGCTTTTCCATCTTTCATAGATGGACTCTAGTTCTTTCTAGTTCAATCATCACCATTGCTACTACACTTTGTAGTTTTATCTAGTTTTTCAACTTCAATAACAAAGCTATTAGATCTACTCTTTGCTCTTCCACTATTGTTAACGGGCACTATTTCTCTCTTGATAACTACATTAGCGAAATCTCCATCTTATAGTTTTTTTAGTTTTTATGTACAAAACGCACACAGCCATATAATTGGTGTACACATCCCCTCAAATGAGATTATATTAATTAATGATTCAACAATACATTAATGAAATACTCACTCACAATCAACGAACTCTATCACTAAAGCCAACTTGATTCCTTTGGCATCTCATCATGTTCATCAATAATACATGTTAAAGGATAAAACATAATGTGACCAAAGTTATCTCCGGGTGATTTGGCTCATGCTCTAACAATAAAAAAAACCCTCTAATCTTGAACATTCATTTATTTTGTTACTCATGGTTCACTTTTGCAATTTCAAATTATTTAAAGGATGGATTTCTCCTTGCTGTTTTAACTATAACGTCCTCGTTTCTGATTCTCATTATCTTTCATATATTTGCAGCATTTTGTCATCGAGTTGTTTACTTGAGCGCATTGCTCTACAAATTAACTCATAGAATCATACTGGATATCTTCCGATAGCATTTGCTTAGAATCTAACGAGAATAAAACTCGACAGCAAAGTCTCAAACTAACCGATCAAACTTGTGTTGTGGTCTTGTTTCCGATTTTCAACTCAATACCCATTCTATCGGCTTAACCCTTCATATTATTGCAACTTACTAATCACATTTTCGAAAACAGAAACTTAAGACTCGAGTTCTTAAGAACTCGAGCCAATCTATATACATCAAAATAGCACGTGAACGAAAACATAAATCTCGAAAGTCATAAACAAGAACATACATCAAACATAGAGTCAGGAGTTTACAAACTAGAAAGAACATAAAAGGGTCCTTTAATACACAGAGAGTTTTAAGCAAACTTTTAACAATCTAGTACCATAGCTGTTGAGGGCTACTCAGCTCAACAATCCAGCAAAGACAATCAAGATGACATGCTTCGGTTGTCTTCTGTACATAACATACATTCTTCGACTTTAATTAGTCGCAATTCTAGGATACGGTGTTTGTGAACTGTCTTATCTCGAGCTACACCAGAATGTTCCAGCGGAAAGATAGTTGTGAGTTCTATCGAAACTTATTCCTCGCTAGCTCTTGTTGCTGCAAGACAAAACAAGGTAAGTGTTCATCTGTTTCAGTATTTTGTTAAATTAGGCTGAACTTATTGTGAATGCCAGCATATTAATAGGGAGACACGAGGTGCACACACTTCATTAGCCAGGGATGTATAACATCCCAAAACCATATGGCAATGGGAAGGACTCCAATAACGGATAAATTGTGATCACCATCTTTTAGTTTGTCGATGTGGGATAAACCATCCCAACATATTTACTTATAACCGAAAGGTAATGATCGAGTTTGATGGACACAATTCATGTTTAGTGTTACCTAGCCCGACTGCATCGGAACTCTTCATGATCCTCAGCCTTCTACAAGTGTCCTTAAACATGCTGCACGATGATTTAAACGTCGTTATCAATATCGAACAAAAATATGTAACATGATGATGACCTAAAGGAAAATGTGTGTACTTAGTTACTTACTTCCAAGGAACATCACCAACTAGCATCCAGTCAGCATCCTTGTCTTCATAGGTAAGAACAAATTCAGAATGGCAAAGTTTGTCAATCAATCTACCCTTAGTGAAATCCGCTTGACCTACGTAACGATGCAAACAATATAAGCGGCTTGACATGAATATGGGTTTGTTCTTTAGTACGACTAGCAAGTTGACGGATCTAATATGGTCGAAAGAGTTGAGTTGAACACGCAACAACTGAACTGATCTATTGTCGTTCCTGATATTTTATGGATCCTACGCAAAATGAAAGAAATATACCTTAATTATGATCTTTAATGGATGTTTGGCAATATTTTTAGCTCTAAACCCCAGGGAAATATCTACCTTGCCTAGGGTCAAGAACGGCCATAAGTCTGATTTTATTGATAGTTGGGGATTATGAGCCCTAAGTCAAAAGACAAGCTAATAATCATCTTGAGAGTGATGGAAGGATAGAAAAGTGTTCAACACAAAGGGAAAAAAGTTGCTACATTGTGTTAACTTTTTACTAGTAAAGTAGAAAAATGCAATGAACATCATAACAAATATCTTAAAATCAACCAAAAGACAATTAAGACATGGATAATTAGTCAACAATATCAAGCTCCAATGAACTAACATTAGAGCTTGATAGGTAATTCTTCAAGGAAGAACCCACATCAGTAAAATAGTGGGTTGTGGACTTGCAGATAATGCTTGGTGGGTGATCCTTCTATTACTCGTGGATTTGTGAGCTCGAGCCCACGAGTGGGCCCATGGAATGGTTATGTGACGAAATGTCACGGCCTAACAGGTACAACAGTTTATCAAAGGTCATCAAGATTAAAAAATAAATAGCACAAGAAGATAGGCATCTATCCGATCTTATATTGTTAGGATTAAGGCGTTTCCAATGAATGAATCAAACCTATTTTGTAAAAAAATATCATATTAAGGTAGCAAATGAGAGTAATGCATAGAGATCACACCCATTCTAAAGCCACAGAACATCTTCTCGAGGGCTGAGGCGAGCTCAACATAACCTCCATAAGTTCCGAGATTGATTTTTCGTAGGTAAGGGGCGCCATCCATACTGACTTTCACAAACAAGCACTCTGATTCCGACTTAGAGTCTTTATTGTCATTGTTTTTCTGTGCATTACTAGCCATTGAGTTCTTCCGGAATGATCTGATTGGTGGCCATCCTACAACCTGTGCCCTGTTACACGCACGCACGCACATACATAAACACATTCAGCTGACCAACCAGATTAGTGCACAGTTTGTACAGGATCTGGGTCTTTATATCCATGGGAAACAATCCGTTTATTTGAGTTTGCAACATTAAACAAAATCGTGTGTGAGCTTTTCTTGTCGACATCGCAAAGTCCGAGACTGAGACCGTCTCATCATGAAACGAACTTATATAATTAGCCTATTTTTCTAACTGACCACTTGAAAATTGTTAGTAATCACTTTAAACACCAAATTAATATACATATTTCAGCCTAATAAAAATCATTTTACCATAATATTGTCTCATTTAAGAATTGTGATATTTCCCACCTTATCTTCCTAATCCTAATCAATTCTTATGGAATATTGATTGACTCGCTATGACACGTGTCTGTCTCTCATTGGCACAAGTCAGCAAATCACCAGCAACTAATAGCTTGTTAAGTTTTGTACTTTAATTCACCTGATGATATCTACTAGTACTAGTAATGTTCTATTTTCCTACAAATTCCTCTCTTAATTACCCTTTATTCATTTATAAAAATAAACATAAACCTTTTCCATGAATACTTTTAGTAACTTAAAATTTACTCTTATCAAATTAAAATTAACCAATCAATATGATTAAAATTAACCAATCAATATGATTAATGACAAATAAAATTCTAACTAAGTACCATCACACTTATATCAAGAAGAATAATTCAGTAAATGAAATTTTATTATTATTGTCTTCCCAATGAGTCCAACCCAAAGTAAGATTCAAAAAGTACGAAAAAAAATATATCAATATCCTTACCACGAAAAGGTTTGTAAATAAAATTTAATAAAAATAACATATAAAATTATTATTGGTCATAACCATAAACTTAATCTTTTATTTAGAGTTAGACAAAATGACATGACACAATATTATATGATATATTATGGATTATGGATTATAATATAACCATCTATTTAAACTTTAATAATACTTCTAAAAGAGAGAAGATTATGGATAAAGGATAAAGAAAATTTTGCAAACTTTAAGTTGTTATAGTTAGCCTCAATTATTTGCTTAAATTTTTAATTGAATTAATTCTTTGACAAACATGATATGAGAGATTCCGGGTTTTAATCTCAGCCACAACCCATCCAAAATGGAATATTTAGTGTTAGTATAAGAAAATTGTGTATTGCATCCATATTTTTAGCTAAAAAGCTCGTATTAAGGCGTGTAAGACTATATAACATATCAGTATGAAGTAAATAAATTTGTCAACTCTTTACAACATGCTAAAAAAATAAATAAAACACTTCCTCTGTTTCATAATACTACTTGTTACTTGGGTGGGACATGTTGTATGTGACATGTTGTGTGGAAAAGTATCATAATGACAAGTATTATGAGGGTCGACCTTAGATATTTTAGGGTCCTTAGCGAAATAACACATTAGACCCTTTTGCTTTCCAATTCTTCACCTACATGAACCCTTCTACAACCATTAACTTTGTTTTTTTATATGATGCCCTAACGACGACCTCTCTTCCCCACCCCTAGAGCCAGCCTTGAATATTATGGAACGGAGAAAGTACAATAAAGAAAAATAAAAAAAAATAAACAAAAAGGATTAGGAAAATTACTTGGAAGAAGCAGGAACAGAGGGAGCCTGAGCAGAAACAGAGGAACTCTTCAAATTCTTATCATCATCACACCCATTCTTCAAACAAGTATGAGATCCACCATTTTCAGCCAAAACCCAGTTATTAGAACCTCTATTAATAGCATCAGAAAAACCCCTTTTAGCCCCAGAAACTAAATTACCATTAATCTTACAAACTTTAAAATTAAACCCATTTTCATTATTTTGATTTTGATTATGATCATGAATAATTTGTTGATTATGATAAGAAAGATTATCAGATTGAGAGCCTGGTAATCCAAGCCTAAGTTCAGTAGCTTTAAAGTTGAGACTTTTGCTGTTTTTCTGATCACAAAAAGCTGAATTTTTGGGTTTGTCAGAGGTTTCTTCATGTGAAGATAAACCTATGTAATCATGTTCTTCTAATACCCTTGACATTTAATTTTTTTTTTATTTTTTTTTTATTTATTTTTTATTTTTTGGGGATTGTTTAGTGTTCAGAGAGTAATGAATGAAAGAAAGGAAGTGAGAGAAAGATGGGAGTTTGGAGTGCAGAAGTGAGAAGAGAGAAGATTTTCTCTGGTTACATTTTGCAGTATGAGTGTGTAGCAGGGGGTGTATGTAGTTATGATTTTTCTTTTTCAATAATATATAATTAATAATAAAAAAATGAAATTATGTGAATTATTACAACTTTTGGCATCTTTCTCTTTTTTTTTTGGAATAGTATTTTATAATTTTATTTTTTAAAATAGTTTTGAGGTACTTTATTTCAAAGTCAAAACAGTTTCTAAAGGGCTTGGATTATCCAAATGTAATTTGAAGTCAAATTTGTACTATAACCTATAATTAATAATGGGCCAACTTTGTTGTTGCATTTACTTTTGCGACACTATTTATCCATTATTTTTAAATTGCATTTTATTATTAATTTATAAGTTAAAATATAGTTATGTGGGATATTATTTGATTCGTTTTGATGTAAAGATTATTAATATCAACTTTTTATACTTTTTAATTATACATAACTCGATATATTAAGAATCGAATAAGTGTATTGGATAGTGTGCATTAGGTAAATAGGGCATTAGGAATTTGTACTATAACCTATAATCAATAATGGACCAACTTTTGTACAAAAACACTTTCAGTGTCCAACTTATACGTGAGCTCAAGGAGAGAGTAAATTGAGATGCGCGTAGTCAAGAAAACCCCCAAGTTATACATGCGTCTATTAGGGATCGAACCCTAAACATTTGGCTCAAACATGCAGAAGCTCCATCCGTTGAGCCCACTAACACTTTTGGTTTGAACATGTGCAGAGATAGAATTTTGGCGCCTCCTTGAGGAGGATTGACAACATTATAGTACAGATTAAGAGAAGTCGAGGAAGACTTAGGAAATCTTGGAGAAAAAAATAAAAAATGTCTTGCATGAGATACACCTCTGTGAGGACCTAACCAAAGATAAGGCTAATTGAAGGTGTCTTATTCATGTCTTAGACTATTGATACTTTCTCATTTACCTGGCCAAGCTTGTATGGTTAGATGCAAGTTCGCAAACTCTGTTTTAATCCTTGTCACTACAATAACTTCTTAATCTGAGGATCTCTCTTAAGCAAGTGGACTCTTTGGTCGCATCCACTTTAATGGGTATGGATTGCCGCTTTTCTTCCTTTTTCAGACCTTGATAATCATAGTTTTTATAAGCAGAATGCACTAGGTACGATGATGATAATGTCTTAAATAAATCACTTATAACCTTAAACTGATCACCTATAGTTTTAATGTGATTATTTTTCAAAGTTTAAGGGTGATCACTAATACACTTAAAAATAATCATTTAATATATTAAAATAATTAATTAAAAAATTAATTAATTATATAAGCTCGTCTTATGTTAAGGCGTTAACATTAATGATTAACATTTTATCAATTATTGTAGATCATTAAATTAAGGTTTAAGAAGAAAATTGAAACAAGGAAAGATTAGAAGTGGCAATAACAAAATGACACCTAAAAACATAAAACAGGGGAATAAAGAAGGAGAGACTTACTGAGATGCCAACTGTGCAAAAATGAAAAGTAAGAATATGAAGCAGACCGGGGGCCCAGCCCGAAAAGAATGGGCCCACAAGAGAAAATAGTCTAGTTTGAGTAAAGTGGGTCCAATGTCCTCGAGCAGTGTCCCAAAAAGGGAAGTGTGGGCCCCATCCACTCTCTTAATCCACTTTTCAGAGGGTATTCCTATTCATCTTCGTCTTTCTCACCCCCATATTTTATGTTCGGCAAAGCTCAACTATCCTATACACAAATCTCTTTCATCTTTGTGGGATCCACACTCTTAGCTTCATTATAAAGTGTATTCCACGTGGTACGCCATTTGTTTAGCCAAGGCATAGGCTTGTCCGCAAATGTTGGGCTTTAGCTTCATTATAAAATCAACATTCAAGCCAAAAATTGAAATGAATAAGATTACTCTTTCTCGTTCCTATTTGATCTTCCTATTTAGGTTTTTTACAAAAATTAAAAAAAATGGAATCTTTGGTAATAGTGGGTATTATTTTAATTATATAGTAGTGGAAAGTAATGATTGTAATGGAATTATAAGAGAAAAAAATAATTAAATAGTAATGTGAAGTAATGATTGTATTGGAAGTATGAGAGAGAAAATAATTAAATAGTAGTGTGAAGTACGAAAAGTGGGGTTTTAAGGGGTAAAAGTGAGTTGAAAACTTTCCAAAAATAAAAAGTATTCTAAAGTGGAAGAACTTTTGAAACTGCTCATTATAGTAAGGTGGAAGAATATAAAGAAACGGAGGGAGTATTTATTAAAAAAATACTTCATATAATAAGATAATAATCAAACTTATTCAAATTAAAAGTGTTTAATACCTCAGAGTACAGGTTCAGGTTACTTCGCAGTTATTAAGTGCGAATAGAAATAAAGCTGGTAAAAAAAATTCAAGTGTTTGTTCGCACTTAGTAACTACGAACATGTCAAATAGGGTCAACGTGTTAATTTTAAGACAAGAAGTTGTTCGCATTTAGTAAGTGCGAACAGGTTGAAAAACTAAAATAAACTGTTAGCACTTACTAAGTTGTCTCATTTCCTTCTTTGAAAAATCTATATCAATTGTCCAATTTTCTTTTTTGTCTATCTTTCTTTACTTAAATACCCCCACTTTTAGTACTCCCAATATCCAACTACAACCTTTATAATTAATTTAATCAATTAAAATTCCCAACTACCACCTTTTTAATGGACCCCACACCATCCTTAATAATGGTGAAAACCCAAATGGGACATCTAAAATGATTCGGAGGGAGTATAGTGTATGTCTCTATTATATTTTTAAACTAAAAAGAGTACTTAAAGTTCAAAATTGACCCTTTGTCCATTTCTTTCAGTTTGTCTATGACCCTATAGAGTAGGGGTGTTCAAAACCGGGTACCGGGTCGACCCGAATCCGGAAATTCGGGTACCCACTTTTTCGGGTACCTAAAATTGCGATCCGGTTTCGACCCGGTTCAAACCGAGTACCCAGAATTCGGATACCCGGTTTAAACCGTGTCGGAAACCGGATACTCGATTTTATTAGAATGTATTTTATTTTTAATTTTTTTTGTCGTTTTGTCGTTCAATCATAAGTTTGTTTATCTCTATTTTCACTTGAAATTTTTTTTATATAAAATTCAAATACAAACTCTCTAAAAATCTTTAACTTAATTAGTCATAAAAGATTAATTAAGAAAATAAAAGAATTATATTATATTGTTCATGGACTTAAGTAAGAACAATTATAAAATTCAAATACTAACTCTTCAAAAATATTAATTCCAAGGTTAGCTTAAGAGATATCATGATCATTTTATTTACTAAAAAAAGTAAAAAAAAAAAAAAATAAATAAATAAAGAAAATCGGATACTGGGCCCTTAATATAAAATGTATATTTATAATTATAAAATTTATAATATCAAAAAGAATGTTACACTTTAATATTAGAACTCAATGTTATCCGCTTTTTGTTTAATAATCGTGCACTTATGATTTAAAATAAGTAACTAGGTCTAAAGTTCAATGCATATGAAAACAAAATTAAATTATAAATAAATAAGGAGTAACATTTATCATTAATAGCACTTTGGCTAGTTGGTTAAATACACAATTTAATCATATAAGGTCTAAAATTCAATGCAAAATTTACCTATTTTTTCGTGGGCTTTAGGCACATGCTCTTCTTACTCTTGCCTAAGGCCGACTCTAGACACTTTACGTTCATTCATACTCAGATAACTAAATAAGGAGTGTTATTGATTTAAAAACTAAAAGACTGTTTTTTAATAAATAATGGGACAAATTCAGATAAATGAAAAAAATTATATAATAAATCCATCTTCAAGGGTTTAATGAATATCAGGGGAGCATCTGAGTACCTTCAACATGTTCGATCGCACAGGATCCCGAAAAATTGAGAGTCTCAATATCAAATTACGTAGTACTCCCTCCGTTTCTTTTTATTTGTCCGCTTTACCTTTTGCACGCATTTTTTTGCAAATTTTAAGCCTTAATATCGCTAAGTACGCACCATAAAAAATTATAAAAATTATATATTAAAAAACTTTATATCAAGACAAATCTAACAAGATCTCACATGAATATATGTTATCATCAATATATACTTCAAAAATCTAATTTAAATTTCTTTCTCTAAAAATGGACAAACAAAAAGGAACGAAGGGAGTATATGTTAAGTGTTTGAAGATACAAAGTTGTTTGAAAATACCCACCCCCTTGTTACCGGCTGAAACAGGTAACTTTTCCAAAAAATTTTCTGTTTTTTTTTTACTTAATTGTTCAAAATTAACCTTTCCCCTTCAACTATTAATCAAAAAAGAAAGAAAAAAGTGGAAAAGTTATCTATTGTAGCCGGTTAAAAGGGAGGTGGGTATGTTTTCAAAAAACTATAAGCATAGTCGGGATTATCAAAAAATAATTGATAGTTAGAATTATTTTTGGCCAATAGGTGATAGTTGGAATTATTTTGAGCAAATTTTCCTTATTACTATTGAATGAGGCCTTTAAAAAACACCAATTTTTACTCCGCCCCTAACGAATATCCGATAAGCATGCATGTCGATGAAAATAAATGAGAAGGAATAGGATGGTGCCATGGTGGTATTGCTATTGTTCAAGTAGTCACTCTTGGGAGATTCTTGTCACCAAAGTTTGTGATGAGAAATGAGAATGCTAGCTTATTACTTTCTTCTTCATTCTTTACTACTAATCATTTTTAAAGTGATACGTGATTTCTGATGTTTTTGTTCCACTACTTATTTTGGCCTTTTTATTCTTTTTTTGTATTTCCAATTTTTTTTAGCTAATTTTTGAGAACCAAGCAAATATATATATCTTTCAATGATAAAATATAGAATAATTTAGATGATAAATAGCTAGCATGTCATTTATAGTAAGAAAATGGATTTATTTAGCTAATGTTTTAGACCAAATGATAGAAACACAAAAATCCAATGCAAAGTAAGAAATTATATTCAATACATTTTTATCTATCGCTTTCACCGCACATTTTCAAAAATTAAAAATCAAATATATTATGTGATTTTTGAAATCAAATAACGAATATTTCAAATCGGATATGTTTGCACATCCCGACTTTAATAACTCGTATCCTTCTCCATTTCACCCGCTCTATTTTTACCTTCCTTTTTCCTCCTCTTCTTAACCGTCCATTAATTTCAAGAATACTTCTCTTTCTAACACCACAAGTTCCTTTGCATAGCTACTAAAGAAAAGCCATATAACCAAACAATACATAAACCAAAGATGAAGAGATCCTCTACAAGAGTAAGAAAGTTGATATATACATTATCAAATCAATTATGTCATATGTCCGCATTAGTTTTTACATTATAATAAAATTAATTTGAAATTTTATTTATTGTAAGCCCATAGTATACATATAGCTACAACTCGAATACAAAAAAGTTAATTTAATAATTTTGCCTAATTTTAATTGTCGGCACATAGAAAAGAAAACAAAGTATGATATGTAATTATTATAACTAAACTACTTAGTATCATATTCTAAATGGGTTAAACTATATGCTAACAAGATCAAGAATAATGAGAATCACCTAATTTTCATAGGGATAATATTTATTACTCAATAGTCAATATGTATAAATATATAGATTAAAGACATACATAAAGTGATCTCTGATAATTTCAAGTTCCTACTTTATATATCAATCAACTAATCGGATTTACACCATATTAATATTAATTTATTTTAATCTATAACTCTCTCTATAATGATTAAACTAATAAAAATTTAACTTATGTTTACCTTGAATCTAAGCTACTCCTAGTCTCAAACTCTCGCTATATCGATACGATTAACAAAGAATATTCAATTTAAGACTATATGACTCAGTTTTGATTACAAATCCTCATTTTCTTAGACAATTCACAACGATTTCAGTCCATGATCGAATTGGGAACAATCCCTTACCCTAGAAACAAATCTACTCATTAATCATGAAAATAGACATGAAAACCTTAATTAAAACCCAAAACATAATTCTAGATAACATTAATCAAAATAGAAAGACTGGAAATTAAAAGCAACTAATAGTGAAAAAAAACGATGAAGAAATATAATTGAACGTAAAAATTGCAACTTTATTAAAACTGAAATAAAAGTTGGACTTTTTTTATAGCATGCTTCTTTTAAGTGCAAGTGAAATTCATCCTTTGTTTTGTCCTTTCCATTCACTCGGATTATTTCCATTATTTCATTGATTTGGAATTTGTCTGAATCCTCCTTTTCTTCTGGAAAAAAGGGAAGGAGAAGGAACTTCATTGGTGAATCCCTCTTCTCCATGTTCTGTTTCTTCCTCACTTTCTTTAGGAAAAGAATGAAAACTAAAAAAAAAACTTATGCATCTCCCTATATAGGAGAGAGTTACTTGGTAAAGCAACTGATTTCACCTAATTTTAACCTAGAAAAATTATTAAAATAACATATAATGTTTGGCCAAATCGATCTATGAAAAAGGACTAAAATTCACTTTCCAGAGAAAAGCTCAGTAGATTATCTCAAAAGCTAAGGAAAAGGCAAGTCAGATTTTCTTTTTCTACGAGCATTAAAATCGCAGCAAACTTCGAATGATTGTCGTTTCTTGCTTGAGTATCGTAATTGATCATGAGAATATAATAAACTTTTGGAAAGCTCTAAAGTCTAATTTTCAATGCTTATAATGTAGCATCAATACGATGTTCCTATTTATAGTCATGCTCAAAATAGTTAACATGTACCAAATTTCATTTCAATATTTTTCCATTTTGAACAATCTTTAGCTCCTTTACCTTCTCTTCTTTGTAAAACTTCTGCAATCAATCATAATTACTCTAGAATTATGCTGGAAACGATTAAAACCTTTCATAATCAAAACCCTTCACACACACACACACTCACACACATACACACACATATATATAGGATCATTTACCAACTACAGCCTTTAAGATTACTCAATTTCAAATAAACAGTCGCGAACTTTGTTTATTACCAACTACAGCCTCCAACTTACCAAACATGACATCGAGACAGCCAAAACAGCCAAAAAAAGGGTAAAAAAAAAAAGGGTTAAAATGGGGTGTTTTGGCTGTCTTGATATCATGTTTATTAAGTTGGAGGTTGTAGTTGGTAATAAACGAAATTCGCGGCTATTTATTTGAAATTGAGTAAACTTAGAGGCTGTAGTTGGTAAATAATCCATATATATATATATATATATATATATATATATATATATATATATATATATATATATATATATATATATATATATATATATATAGATATATATATATATATATATATATATATATATATATATATATATATATATATATATCTATATATATATATATATATATATATATATATATATATATATATATATATATATATATATATATATAGGGTCAAGTTCCAGTGAGAACCAAGCTTATATGAGAACCGTGAGAACCAATCGCCTTGATAAAAACGTGTTACTTTTTTATAGAAAATGTGTTACTTTTGAACAAAAAAATGTTACTTTTATTTTAAAAAAAGTTGTTACTTTTTAGCATAAAAAGTGTTACTTTCAGAAAAAAAATATTTTTTTCAAAAAAATAAAGTAACACGTTTTTTTCGAAAAGTAACACATTTTTTGTAAAAAGTAACACGTTTTTCTGTGTTTTTTTCAGAAATTTTTTCTTAAAGTAACACTTTTTTGCCCAATAGTATCATAAAATACAGTAACATCTTTTTGCCCATAAGTAACATCTTTTTAGTAAAAAGTAACACTTTTTTATAAGGCTGATTGGTTCTCACGGTTCTCATATAAGGATGGTTCTCACTGGAACTTCCTATATATATATATATATATATATATATATATATATATATATATATATATATATATATATATATATATATATATATATATATATATATATATATATATATATATATATATATATATATATATATATATATATATATATATATATATATATATATATATATATATATATATATATATATATATATTTTGATTTTTATATAGGGTCGAGTTCAAGTGCGAACTATGCTTAAGTGTGAACCGTGCGAACCTTGTTATTTTTTAGCAAAATCGTGTTACTAATATTTTTTTTTTGATTTTTATGGCTGAAAAGTAACAAATTTATGCCAAAAGAAAACACGTTTTCAAAAGTGTTACTTTTACAATAAAAACTGCTACTTTTCTACCATACAAATTTCATATAAAATAGTAACACCTTTTTGCAAAAAAATAACAAGGTTCGCACGGTTCACACTTAAGCACAGTTCGCACTGGAACTTCTCCATATATATATATATATATATATATATATATATATATATATATATATATATATATATATATATATATATATATATATATATATAT
The DNA here is from genome assembly GCA_019776075.1 of Amaranthus palmeri. Classification (NCBI taxonomy): domain Eukaryota; kingdom Viridiplantae; phylum Streptophyta; class Magnoliopsida; order Caryophyllales; family Amaranthaceae; genus Amaranthus; species Amaranthus palmeri. Next base: position 165,467 of record JAAKBH010000031.1, on the reverse strand, counting down.
ATATATATATATATATATATATATATATATATATATATATATATATATATATATATATATATATATATATATATATATATATATAGGGTCAAGTTCCAGTGAGAACCAAGCTTATATGAGAACCGTGAGAACCAATCTCTCTGATAAAAATGTGTTACTTTTTCATAGAAAAGATGTTACTTTTGGACAAAAATATGTTACTTTTGTTTTTAAAAAAATCTGTTACTTATAAGCAAAAAAGTGTTACTTTCAGAAAAAAAATAAATACAAAGTAACACATTTTTGTCGAAAAGTAACACCTTTTTATGTTAAAAGTAACACCTTTTTGTAAGTTTTTTTTCAGAATTTTTTTCTTAAAGTAACACATTTTTGCCTCAAAGTATCATCTTTTTTATTAAAAAAAAGTAACACATTTTTGCCTAATAGTAACATGTTTTTAGTAAAAAAGTAACACATTTTTGTGAGGCAGATTAGTTCTCACGGTTCTCATATAAGGATGGTTCTCACTGGAACTTCTTCCTATATATATATATATATATATATATATATATATATATATATTTTTTTTTGCCAAATGATTTTGTATTATATACGGGAAAAGATACAAACAGCCGCTCGATTGGAAATTAACTCCGCCCGAGCCACCAAAAACGCTAACGCTCTGACAAAAATATGAGTGCTAGCCCAAAAACCCCAAAACTACCTACTTAGATACAAGCATGTCCACCATTCTACTGTTTACTCTCCCCGCTACCCTAAAAACTATACAATCAACCACCTCTTTCACACTAAGTCTATGATTATCAAAAATTTTTTTGTTTCTTTGCATCCAAATGCAATAGATCATTTCGGTCCACAAGCCTACAATAAGCTTTGCACGATCAGTCTTCTTCTTATTTAGTTTGCTCATACGTAGAATTTCCTCATGGAAAGAATTGTCCTCAAGCCTATGAGGGAGGAAACAGAACAGGCTGGTTCTGATGTCTTTGGCGTTATCACATTCCATAAACAGGTGCTGAACTGTTTCCCTAACCCCATTACACAACCCGCACAAGTCGTCTTGAAGATGCATCCATTTATCAATTCTGTCTTTGGTAGCTAGCCTGTTTTGGATCCCGAGCCAAGTGATAAAACGAGCACTAGGACTAGCGACATTTCTAATCATAATATCTCCCCAGTGAACCTTAGGAGTGTCTGCGATAAGCCGATCATAAGCTCTCCCAATAGAAAAGGATCTCCCTATAGTAATCTTCTCCCATCCCCCTAGCTGATCTAGTAAACTCCTCTGCTTGATGATTTTTTTGAAACTCCAGGATGCATGCATGGAAGGGTTGACCTCCTGAATTCCATGCTTTTTCAAGTAGTAGCTGTGTATCCATTTCACCCATAGATTCTCTTTGTGGCAATGAATGTTCCACAGATGTTTGAGGAGAGCAGCCTTGTTCCAAGTGTACATGTCTCGCAAGTTTAGACCCCATATATATATATATATATATATATATATATATATATATATATATATATATATATATATATATATATATATATATATATATATATATATATATATATATATATATATATATATATATATATGAAGAAGTTCCAGTGAGAACCATCCTTATATGAGAACCTTGAGAACCAATCAGCCTTACAAAAAAGTGTTACTTTTTACTAAAAAGGTGTTACTTATGGGTAAAAAGGTGTTACTGTATTTTATGATATTATTGGGCAAAAATGTGTTACTTTTAGAAAAAAATTCTGAAAAAAACACTGAAAAAGGTGTTACTTTTTACATAAAAATGTGTTACTTTTCGAAAAAAACGTGTTACTTTATTTTTATGAAAAAAATATTTTTTTTTTTGAAAGTAACACATTTTATGCTAAAAAGTAACAGCTTTTTTTTAAAACAAAAGTAACATTTTTTTTGTTCAAAAGTAACACATTTTCTATAAAAAAGTAACACATTTTTATCAAGGCGATTGGTTCTCACGGTTCTCATATAAGCTTGGTTCTCACTGGAACTTGACCATATATATATATATATATATATATATATATATATATATGTATATATATATAAGAACAAAACTTAATTACGGTTATTGTATTTCTAAAAAGGATGTGGTCTTCTCTTAGCGAAAAATGATGTTCATGTAAGAACAAAACTTATTTAAATATTGGTTATTTCTATACAAGCCGCACACATGCCATCACTTATATTTTTCAAGTAAATTCTTGAAAGATCTACTTCACAAAGAGAGGAAGATAAGAGGCAAGCAAGAAAATGGTAAAGATGCTCTTAACACAATAATGTGGAAGTTACAAAAGAGAAAGGGCAAAATGTACTTTTGTAGAATTGTCAAGATAAGAAATGAAAACAACCAAAGAAAGAAGGGTATATGCTGAAATGAAAAAGAATATAGAATGCCCCAATAAGTGATAGCATGAAAAATGTTATGTGGATAACAACAAAAACCATATTGGTGTTGATTGGGGACAACATGAATCTTTACACACCACACTTGGCCCCTTTGCTCTTGGATTTGATTTTACACTAAGCCCTAAGGGGAGCTGATTCCAATCATGTCACTCTTGTTAAATCAGTTCAAAACAGACCCGATGATCCGATAGACACCCGACTTTATAACCGAACCCGATTTGACCCGACTTAAAAATGGATCTACAATTATGTAAAAACCAATGTGAACACAAAATCCGATTTTAAACCGACCTGAAACACCTGACCCGAAATCAACCCAATAACCCGAATGAACACCTCTAATTGATACATTTGTATTATAACAAACCAATTTTGTAAGAGAAGTTGTTAGTAAATAACGGCTATTTGTGAGGTTAATAAATCATCCTTATGTGGTAGTCTGGTTCGATGTTATAGAGTGAGAGTTTTGTTATTTTAATGTATCTTTTTAAATTTTATTTACTTTAATATTATTCTTTTTATTTTTCTGGTGATTAACATATTTCGGTTATGTATTGTAAGTAAATATTTAAGTGACACTTTATGTGAATTTGGTCTTCTTACTTATCAAAGTGATATTTTTCCTTATAACATGTCATTTTAAGTAGTAAATTTAAAGAAAGTAGTCATTATAGTCATCAATCCGATATTCCTCACAAGTCGGGATTCAAAGAGAAAAGAAAATAACGAACTGATCATACTCAGTCATACTCCTCCAAAGAGAGGGCAAAGAGAAATGCGAAAAAAACAAAGAAGTATTGTTTGAAAATTTTTATTAATGTTTGGTAGAGATAAGATTGATCATATTAGTGATTGAATCTACTTTAAATGTGAAGGTGTTTAGGTAGTGAATATTACAATACATGACTTAATTTAGCGTTTTGTGTATGATGATTAGAGTAGATAATTTGCTCAAGTATTTTCATTTTAAATAAGCTATAAATTATAAATAGACAAAGTAACTTTGTTAATTTTTTTTATACAAACAATTAAACTAATTAATAAGGTAGTACTCGAATCAAATAATTCAAACCATAATTTGTAAGCTAATCATATCAATTAAAAGTACTACATTTTAAACTGTTACCAAACAGGACCAACATTTTCCTTTCACTAAACATGAAATGAAAGATGAACTAATTAAAACTATAATTTGTAAGCCAATTATATCAATTAATAATATAATTCATATTAAATTGTTACCACAAATCGAGTATAAACTAAACCCCACTTGAAAATAACTCGAATATACAAATCAAATTAATTTGTCAAAATTAACCCTTAATATAAATAATCAAACCAGATTGCATTGTAAAAAATCTCAAGAATCAAAATTAATCGACCTGAGATATTATATTTAAAATCCGCCATAACTCCCAAATACACAATTCCACTCCTTGTTGTTGGTGTTTATTTATAATTTTATTATTACTAATTATATTCATTAGATAGGATTATTAAGTTGTAGGAAGTGTCAAATCGGGCGGGTTACGAGTTATTTTTGGGTCAAAATCTAGTTTTACATAACTTGCGTGTGATTTTTTTATCAATTCTTATGTGACACCGACTACATGAACCAAAACAAATCAATGAAAAAATCGTGACTAACAAAAATTATATTTTAATTCTAAAATTAATCTATACAACTAAAATTAATAATCAATGATTATCATCTATAAAATTTTTGTCTTCTCCATTTATTCATTATTATCACATAACGATACGAGTTTAAAATTTTAACTTAAAAACTATAATAAAAAACACGAACTTTAGAGAAACATTTTTGGTCAAAATAAAATTGAGAGTATTGAATGATTAAAGTTAGGAAAATAGTAAAATTCCTATTAAATTATCACGATTTAAGCATATAAGACATTTTGATAATCTTGTGATCTTCATATTTCATACTTTATGAGTCCCCACCGTCCACCACGTACCTTTAAGAAATGGTAGGAACTAGGAAAGATGAAATAACCTTGATAAATGTACTTATTTCTTGATCCAAGATGCCACCCAGCTATAGGGATGGCAATGGGTCGGACTCGGCTCGGATTATACATACTCCGACTTTGCTCCGGATAATAGTCGGACTTTTGTTTTCGGTCCACCTCCACTCGGAGTCGGACTATGCATACTCCAAGTTTGCCCCGACTCGGACTCTCGGACCTCCAACGGAGTCGGATGCAGAGTCGGATTATTATCAAACAGTAACGTTATGATATAGCATTAATGATTCTAAAGCATACAAAATTAACAAAATATATTTTTCAAATTCAATTTAACAAAAAAATATGTGCTTTAATTTGAATTCAATTTTAACAAGAGAAATAGTCCTAAAACTACAATTTAACAAAATTTTCTCGTATTTTTATTTGGCGTATTTTATTTCTCTTGATTTCATTTGTCGTATCTTGATTCATTAATCTAAATAAAAATACCAATTAGTTTTTCAAAATCGAAAATTACAATTACTATAAGGGGGTGTTTGGCATAAGGGAATGGGACTTGTGAGACTTGGAGATGAGACTTTTAAGATGAGACTTTTAAGTTGAGACTTTGAAGATATAAAAGTCTCATCTCTTGTTTGGTATGTTAGGGACTTGGAAGAAATAGATTAAAAATTGAAGTCTCATCAAATACCACCCACCCCCCAAGACTTAAATCTTGGGGACTTTCCTCTTTTTTATACCCATTCCTTATACCCAATCCCTCAAAACAAACAAGGACTTGGACCTTTTTTTAGAATAAAGTCCCATTCCCTCCCCCAAGTTCCCTTTGCCAAACAACCCCTAAGAGAGAGCTTGAATTAGTCACATTTAGAGTTCTAAAGGAAACAAAAAATTAGTGTAAAAGTCATATTCAATGTCAGATGTCCTTCAGGGTCGGAGTCGGGTCGGAGTGTCGGATTTTTAATAAGGTCCAACTCCGGTCCGTCTCAAACTCGGAGTCGGAGCGTAAAGTCGGAGTCGGAGTCGGATGACTTTTTCCTCGGACTCGAATCGAATTATTTTCCTCGGATCGAGTCGGACTAGGGTCGGATTCGGACGGAATTGCCATCCCTACCCAGCTATAAAGGAAAAAATCATAATTAAAAGTTCAATTATAATATTCTTTATGTCATTTTGAGTTTGCACCATATAATTCAAAATGTTCATATATTAATTGTGATCATAGTTCCTACGATTGGCGGCACAGGGTAAGATGATGATGGGTAAAATCAAATCAACTGAGGAAGTAAATCAAGAAATCTTGAGTTAAACTTAGAGTATAAATAACACATGAAATTATGGATTTGATAAAAATGCAAATCAAAGTCATATATATTTGTAGAGCAGTGTTGAGTAATTGGTGACTTGAGTGCACCAAAATAAATTATGTGCGTTAGTGTGTGAAATTCTATATAGGATTGAAGATGGGTGATTAAAGAGTGTGGTTAATTTAATATGGTGTTTAAGTGTGGTTAAATGCTTAAGTTATAGTGGCATTTAGAGGACACTTAATTAAACTCAAGAGTTAAGAGGCATGAGGAATAACACTTGAATGAGGAATTGAAGAGCTAAGAGAAGATTCTCAGCACGAGGCATCCAAGTAGCCTATATCTCTTCTCTAATTGTAATTCTCTATACTTGAGAGTTCTTTAAACTCTTTCTTTGATAATATAAGAGATACTACACATCTGAGGACATAGCCTAAGTTGGGTGAACCTTGTTAATTTTTGTATCGTTTTATTGCGATATTATTTCCTACAAACATCGGTCTTTATTGATAGCGTAATTTGTTTGTTTCAAGACTTCGCACTTTCGAATTTTGGTGATATTAGAGATTGAAACATGTCGTTTTATCTCTAATATAGCATCTTTTTCAAGTAGTTTTATAGCTAGGGGTGTTCAATGGCTCTAACCCTCATTTTAAGTCAATATCCGGTTAATGACAATGTCATAGAGCGTTCATAGTTGCTCAAGAGTTAAATTGTGTTTAAGTCAACCAAGGTATTTTTATTTTTATCATTAAACTTTATCTAATTAAACTTTATCTAAGAAAACCAATAAATAAAACTTTTTGAAAAAATAAATTTCAGGGAATATTTTCTTACGAAAAGGTCAATATGCCAATTTCATGATTACAACAAAAAAAATGACCCAAAATACAATAACTGATCAATAATTGATCAGTAATGTAATACTCTTGTCCCTTGTCATAACTTTTTTTGTCCATCTCTTTTATTTCGTTACAATTTTCTTTTATAGAAATATAATCATCACTTTTTTTTTCCCATCCATATATTTCAACTAATCTTTATTATCATCCACATATTTTAATAATCCCACCATTCTTAATGTTTATACAATATACAACTGTAACAATTTATTAAGGACGGAAGAAGACGAGATCAACTTAAAAACAATGACATGAAACTAACAAAACAATATTAAAAAAATAGGTCAAAAAGGTCGAGTTCCACACTTTTTTTTAGGTCAAGTCATTTTCGGGTTACTAGTCAGAATTTTCAAATTATAACCCGCTACGATCTGATTGATTTTTAAGTCGAGTCATTTAATTAATTCAAACACCTAGAAAAAAAACATGTTCTTTAACTTCTAAGTGTCCTATACGTGGTAGGATTGGAGACAATAAGATCGAGGCGTATTTAAGAGTACAGTGCACTTAGTAAACAAATCTTCAAGCTTCATATGTGAACAGGGAAAATAGTTGACTCTGGTAATGATTGCCAATAAGACAAAAGATTATAAAAAAAAAAAAAAAAAAAAAAAAAAAGATTCTTGGTGAAAATTCTAATAGTATTATGTACCTTGTCAAAAAAAATGCTTAGAACCAAGCTCAAGGAAACCTCATTTCTCAAAATTTGTACTGTTCAAGTCGGATTTGGTCGGATCGGGTCGGGTCTGGTCTATTTAGGTCGAGTATACAACAAATTAGAACTAGAATCTCTTTGATCAAAATCTTTTGAGGTTCTTTTGCAAACAGTTTTTTTTCCTAATTATTGGGAATGAGGTGCATACATCTACATAAATCAACAGTAGACACACATATAACACGACGTCGACCTTAGATGAACAACAATGATGTTCTTTCTTGAGGCTTAGGAACTTTAAGTCAACTCGACTGAACTACCACAACTACGAAGAACTTTAAACACGATATGGATGGTTGATGACGAGTTTGATAGAAATCCTTCGAGTGCTGAAAGCGTAGCGTTGAATGCGACCGAAAAAGAGCAAGTTGAGTTTATATGATCAGAAGTCAGACATATAGTGGAAGAAGACTTGTGTGCTCATCACTCTGCAGAATGAAGTATAAGTCTATGAAGCTGGGTGGACTTCACTTTTACTTTTCTAACTTGTGATAGTAATGGACTTCACATTGTGAGGTCATTTCAGCCGAAAAGAGACCTACAACTACAAGCCTACAACTCAAAGGGAATGAAAGAAACAGCTACTACTTCACTCAAAGGCTCTTATTAAACCCAAGAGTCAAACATTTAAAGCAATAATTTTCCGTCCGTTCTTTCGGAAAGGTGAAAAAACAACAAACGGAGAACTAAATTCCGGGGGGACATATAGACTTGACGAGTTTTCTTGAACAAAGGAAGATGAGACAATCGGAATGGCACCGTCACACTCACAGAGGTTGGCCATAATCAAGCACAACAGTGTATTACAGTCAAAATTGTTATTGGGTTTAAGCTAAATAACCCCAAAAGTTTGGGTACTGACTCTTAACCTCAGCTTCCCCACCCACCAACCCAATCAAACAAAAAATGGAAAAGAGGTTATAGTTGTCACAATCATAGATCAATCATCCAATACACACAGCATGTGTAATGCTACCTTGATAAAGTAAGGGGGTTTTTCAGTCTAGACAAAGTCCAGGCAGAAGGCATATTACTGTTGAACTCTAGGGTTTAAGGAAGCAATAAGAGTGCATGAGAAAACTTTTTTCTTCGTAACTTTACCCTTGTTGATTGCTACGCTTTCTTGAATCTCAACTTGGTTCAATCCATGGCACAAATTAAGTCGAGCTCTTTTCTATAGGGTAAGGAAGGAGTCCGTGAATAAGGATCGAGTCCAGATTGGATCGGATCGGATCAACTCGGAAGTCTCAATACCTCGATTGATAACTTCGTTCACGTTGGAAATCAGCAAAATACAACAAAAATTTCACGACAACCAAAACAATTCTTAGCTTAGAAATTGTAGCAAATTCACATAAAGATGAAATCAACACACTCATGTGTATAAATAACTACATAAAGGCTACTTCATATATGGATGCCAAGAATCCATCATCCAAAACTAATGAATCATGGCGTAAAATTTTTGGAGGGGTGTTATGGGGGGCAAGGCATGCCATGAAATAGTGAAATTAGTCAATTCTAGGCAAGTATGCATTATTAACAGCATTCAAATTGTGGTCCCCTTGGAAAAACTTTTCTGAGAATGGAAAACATACCATGTTCCATTGAAGACCCTCAACAGAATAGTCCACATATGAAGGGTATCATCAAAATCTCATGACATAACATCCCAATTGAATCACCTCACCGATGCATCACTAACTGCACTCGCCGCAATTACTTTGAATTCGAGGAAAGCGGCTTGAAATCTTCTTCAGTTTCTGAAAATGTACACCTGTGGCTGTACTTGCATAAATACATTAGTTATAAAGATAGATGCAAAAATGTCAATAATTTCTGCAGGTGACTAAGGTTCAAAAATCTCATATAGACATAAAATAATACTTCCTAATTTAGTAATAAAAATTTTAAAAAGCAATGGTAAACAAGTTACAATAACAGGAACTCATCGCGCCGTTTTTCAATAAAATTATTGCTCAGAGTTGCACAATGCTTCTTATTATATGGAAGGCAAGTTCTACAAGCGGTTTGAGCAGACCAAAAATATAAATTTAAGCTAACAGGTAAATGTAGTCAGCTAGATATCTCGGCGAGCTAGGTTCATGATTATAGTCCTATAAAACAATACTAATGATTGTGAACAAAAAATAGGAGCTGTAAACTTCTACAATCCACAGAAATCAGGAAGTTGGTGAGGTATAGTTAAATCATTCTAATCCAACTTTCATCAGCTCTTGCCAAGAGCATAATTTTTCTCTGGGCTTGTCTTTTATGCTTCCCCGCGTCTTCTCTTCAGAGTCGATCTTTTCCCAGGCACTAAACGGCAGCACTGTGACTGCGCGATCATCTAATAAATGAAGAAGTCCTTCTCTACCTGGCTTTGGGGAGCTTGCTGTTGACTTTAATGGTCCATGAGCAAGGTCCTCCATTATGCTGGCAACCTAAAATGTTGTAGTTTTAATTAGAAATGTTATGAACTGCAAAATCCCACACAATAATATCTTCAAGAGATCGAGTTATGTAGGCCCTCCATCCAAAATCATCACATATAAAATGTTGGAATATCAAGGAAAAGTTGTCACATAACACAATATAGCAATGAATTGCATTTAGACATCCGAAGATGAACTTATATAATCAAGTGCTGGAGAGACAAGGGAGTGATGAATAAGACTACATAAAATCAGCCTTTCTTAATCATGGGGGATTGAGACATGAGACAACTTTTTCCAGACAGCACGAGTACTCAATGAATTCAAGAGCATAGCTAACTCAAAACAAGCATGGTGACACTCACCGTTTCTTCTGCACAATACAGATTTGTCGCAATGATTCCTGTTGGTCCCCTCTTTAACCACCCACAGACATACAAACCCTCCTCAAGAAGCACATCATCGCCTGAAGCACTTTGCAATACTCGCCCTCTTGAGTTTGGAACAACACCTGGAATCAAGAATATAGTTATCTTCAGAAGCAAGCAATGATTTTATTAATGAATGATAAAGCCAGATTGTGGAAAAATTATCCATGCTACTATACACAGTAATTATCACAGATCATTTGTTACACCAGAAATTCACAAGAAAAAGAAAAATTAAACAATCTCAGGAAAATGTACCAAATACCGAATTGCAAAGTTACATGAATAAACAAATGTCATTTAGTTTTTGGCTAAAACATATATCCATGAAGCTCTCACACAAATCACTGATCAGTAAGCTGTAAGCCAAACCAAATGTCACTTTTCACAGTACAAGGTAATGTGAAATCAAAATCGTGCCCATATGTAGTGGTCTCTCACTCTTGTGCTCAAGTATTTGTCTCAACTCACCTCTATCTGGATCGAAAGGCAAGCCATCCACTGGCACAGATTTATAGCCAATACTCTTCAGCACCAACCTGCAAGAACAAGGCAGCATGATTACAACCACTCAGATCAAACAAATGGACAATTAGAAAACTTGATTCCCCCGCTTCTTGTTTTAAAACAAAAGGCTTTTATTTCTGGATAAGTGTGGATGGTCCAGGAGCTAAAGATCATGCATGGAAGCTGTAGTTCCACATCGTATGGGCTACAGCTTTATAGAGGATCTACATCTAACAAAACCAACTATCAAGTAAATCACCAAGCAATAAGGAGAAAGTAAAGAATGCTAATCGAAAAAATTGCTTCATTTATAAGTAATTCAGTCATGTATCCAAGGAAAGGAGGTTAAGGAACAAGAAGTAACAATTTCTAATTTTCAAGGCATATCTATCTTGATATTGTCTTCTGCATGGCATAACTTCTTGACAAGCAATAATAAACAGTGGCAGAATAAGGGGACTAGAGAGAGTGGGAAGGAGAAAGTAAAATCCAAAAGTAGCAATATAAGTATGACTGGATGAATGCTAGTGATTAAGTTGCTAAGTTAAATGCATAATGGTCAAGGTTTTGAATTTGCAGATACACTTCCTTCTCATTGGTGTTTTATTTTTCTAATTGTTTGATTTTAACCCCAGTTTCTGGCTAGGCTACTTTTAATAAAATGTCGATAGCCCCCCAAGAATAAAATTGAAGACTTGTCATTGAGGATACTTGCTGGCTCTAATTATGCAGTACACACTACATATTTCAGGAGGATCAGATTTTCTCTCTTCTCCTAAATCGAAAGAGATATGGTTGCCTGATCTGGGAAAGATAGTAAAAGCTACTATAGAGCAGCCAACTCCAAAAATACTAGCCCTCCCATAAGTTATGTTTTAGTCATTCTAAAAGCCAAACGGGAGGGCTTAAAGTATATAAAATCTCTAACTAAGTAGGAGACAATTCGAAAGGTACATAGGCCACATACCCACATTCTATGTCTTCAAATTCTCCAGTTTCAACAGCAAGCTGTCGACCTGAATCCGCTGCAAAATAACTGAAGATCATCAGTTCACCAATTACTTTGGTATATACCACAAGAAGACGCAAACAAGTTTGTTTTTGAAAAATTAAATATGTGCATTCTAGAGGATCACAGCTAAGATATAATTAACCACAATTGACATGCTGCCATTGAAAAACACAATGACATGTTTAATGCACAAAAATTAAAAGAGATGAGCAGCTTCAATTAATGTTAAAACTTTATTGACTTGGTAAAAGAAAAGAACATTTATAAAGCACCTTTAAGGGTTGTCTTCTCAAAGTGAACACCAGCAACATAGCCATTTTTCTTTTCAGATTCCAAAAATCGGTCTGGCTTCCGAAAAAAAACAAAGTGGAGCTCACGTTGACCAGTAGCAGGACTGTTCACAGGCCTTGTAGTCGCTGCCTTGCATAGTAATTCATACACCCTTTTCCGAATTCGACTTTTACTCATTTCTTCCTTTGCAATAGTTATGCACAAAAATCAAGAATGTTGAGAATTGGCTACTTACTAAAGGACCTAGATAACAATAGGTCAACTACAGAAAAGACACACTATACATAGGCATATTAGTGAGACATGAGCATCTTAAAATTTTACCTCATCCACAGGGCTAGTCCGAAGATCAGACTCTTGAATGTTGATATACAAATTTTTAATACCTGCAATCAATATATTAAAATCAGCAAACTTCTTCATGAACTATGAATTACAGAAATTATATAAGAGAAAACTGTAAAAATCACTAGGCTTGAATTAAGAGACTTGAGACAAAGAGGAAAGAAGCCCTATAATGTATGTTGTAATTTTGTATTATGTTCTTGGTTGAGGAGAGGGGCAATTAACATAAGAACAACATTCAGACAACGAACATTTTAAATTTTCCTTTCCTTGTCATCAGCAATCAAACTCAAAAACTATTGGAAACAACATTCACAACTTTCTTTATTATAGCAGTTGTATAGCAAAGAAAATCAAATTATTAGATTTCTCGAAGTAATACATCCTCAAAGGACAATGAAATTTTGTTGAACAACAAATATGTCATTACCCCAATCCTATCAAGTGGCTCCCACCTAAATGGGACTTGGAGAAGTCAATTGTACATAACATTACCTTTGTTAGTTAAGACAAAGAGTTTGTCCTGGTGGACCCTTGGTAACAAACATCATTTGCAACTTCACATAAATAAGAAGTGCATATGATTTCATGCATTTTAATATATTTGAAATTTGAAACCAGAATAATTCAAACCATATTGGACATTGGAATGATACCCATTTGTTAACATTAAATTTTGTATCCATTTTTTGTGCCTCATCAACAAATGGAAGTTCAATTCCCTCATTTTCAGATGTTCATACTAGTGAGTTTCATGCATAAGGCTATGGAACAGAGCCATCAACCTCCAAAAAGGAATTGTGTAGTAGTCCATAAGTTATAAAGAACAATCAGAGTACTCAAAATGAAAAATCCTTAAAGAAAGTTAATTTCTTTTCTAGCAGTTTTCCAAAAAAAATTTATTTCAAGTCCAAAGGTTGCTGCAATTCCTTCCCACTTTCCCTCAATATTATGTCCATCACCAAGTTTTCCTCCAACCCTCTGCTATTCCCAATTCCATGTAATCCAGGTTTCCCATAAAGAAGAGACGTTAATACCATGGTCATCCTACCTTCTTTCTCTCCAACTTATTTCTTCATTCAAAAACCAAAATCATACTTTTTTTCCTAAAGGAAAAACAAGATTCATTGCTGAATATTACAGCCCAATGCCCATAGTATACTCTCTTCTTTCCATATTTAAAAAGAGGAGATAAGACATCATTACCATTAAGTTGATTTCCTGTTGGAAATGTGATGTGGGTGTATCCTACTAGACAAACTATGTATGTTATACAGTACACTCACAGAATAACCTAATATAAGGTGTTTTCCATAAACTCCAGGCCTTGAAAGGTACTTATTGACAGTAGCGAACAAAAGCTTTTCAACGTGGTAGTGCATAAAGAGAGACAAATAATACATATGTAAGTATGTAAGACTAGTCATCACATAAGGCTAGCAAGATGTAAAAAATACCCAGTATTTCACGTAATTCTTTTGCCGTACAAGCTGCCTGTACTGGACCGCGCCTTCCAACCAAATAAACTTTCCTGCAATGGCATTAAACCCATGACAAGGGGAAAAAATGTGCCAAAAAGTTTCAATCAACTGCAATAAACTCCCTAAGTCTCTCCTATTCTAATTAAATGTCCCATATAGTTTGCACACTTGCCGATGCACTATTTTAATCCTAAATATCTCTAATTGTGCTTTGATATAAATTCTGAGCTAATATTAAAATTTAAATTGAGTTGAATCAAACAAAAAAATATTAGTTTGTTTATACTCGTCAATTGAGAATAAAAAACAAACTAAGAGTGATTCGTAATAGTGCCAAAAAAAAAATGGACATTTGATTAGAATAAGAGAGAGTACTTATAAAACAAACCTTATTGAACTCTTCTCCAAAGAATCCAGTGCATGACTCGCAATATCAGTCACTGCCAGTTCAGCTGTGGGTCTTAGTAGGATCCGAGCAACATCAAGAGCCACATTGCCCTATAAAGCAGTTGTTTTCAATCATTATTACAGCAACAAAATTAATAACAGTCATGGTCCAGACACGCTCAAAAGATAAAAGTTACTTTACATGTATAACATTATAATTTTGATGCAATGAACTCCTGAACACCTTGTTAGGTTGAAGGAATTATGGAAAACTAGGTTACAATCAAATTTCATGAGTTGGGATTCAACACTCTGAGTCTATAGTCTATACATAACACCACTCATTAGAAGGAATAAAGAGAAATGGCGTCACAACAGGAAACAGCTGTTATCAAATATTGATGAAAACAATGTCACTAGTATTTTTGTAGGGAAATTCCCAATGCCGGCTACAGCAAGGCACTCTGTAGCACTGCCTACTTTCTGTCAAAGAAGTTCACCAACTCATAGATAAAGAAAAAAATTTAAATCACTTAGTGATAGCCTGTGTCATAAGCTTACAAAGCCCCGTGCTGCAATAAGGCCAACCGCCAACTATTTAATATTAAGCCATGAAAAAGAAAACAATTACAAGTGAACAGAAGATATAATATGTACAGATAGATATCATAGTGCAAAAATGCTGAAACGGTTGTGATTGGTTCATATGGTAACAGGGGTAATGCAGCTGTCAACCTGTAAAATATTGGTAGAAACCATGAATATCATTTGAAATGGTACAGAATGTGACGTTTTTACACCTTAACGAAGTGATAATACCGGTTCTGTAAATTTGAAAACTTTATTTATGCAGCTGCTACAAAATGATGCAGCCATGTTTCTACACCATGATAGATATTAGTAGTTAGCTGATGAAAAAAAGAAATATTAAAGGGAAAATTCACCAGTACAGCTCAACTTCCATGTGCCCTTACTACCTTGTAATGGTGGACCAGATTGAATGGAGTAGTTTTTATTTGAAAACTTCATAATGACTCATCATTATTTAAAAGTTCGGCTTCTACAGTCCTTAACAATAACCAAACTCATTTCCAGAAAATTAGCATAATCAAATGGTTTAATTGCATTTAGAGTGAGCATCCATATCAACATCCTTCTCTTGCAAAGAACAAAAAGCACAAAAATAAACAAAAAGCACAAAATAAGCAAACAACTCCGTAACGTAGCAACTACATTCAGATAGATAGTCCAATAAATGACAGCTAAGAGGACCTCATTCTGCCAAAAGCAATTTGAAAAAATAACCATAACGTCAAAGAAAGACAAGTCATTGGCTATTAGGAGATACCTGGCCAAGAATAACAGCTGTATCAGTACTCTGCAAGTCTGGAGCTAAGTTCCTACAATCTGGATGTCCATTGTACCACCACACAAACTCCCTAGCTGAGTATATCCCCTTCAAATCCTTTTACAAAAATAAAACGCCAAAAATGACATTTAAGGAAAAGACTGAAGAACTTAGCATTATCATCCCCTCCCCCCACCCCCAAAAAATAAGAGCATACAAATGTTCATGAGTGAAGATTTTCACACTACATATAGCAAGCTACCCACCCACCCTTCAAATCCTTATACAAATAAAACACCAAAAATGACATTTAAGGAAAACACTGAAGAACGTAGCATTACCACCACCACCACCACCACAACCACCACCACCCCCCCCCCCCCCCCCGAAAAAAAAAAAGAAAATAGGTAAACACATCTGAAAACCAGACAAATACTGAACAGATGCGCAAAGAGCATGCAAATGTTCACGAGTGAAGATTATAACACTATATATAACAAGCTACCCACCCACCCCCACATAAAGAAAAATAAACACACCTAAATTTAGAAGAAAAGAAAGACAAAGAGCATACAAAGGTTCAAGAGAAAAGATTTTTGCACTACATATAGCAAGCTACCATACGTCTAAACGTACCTCTCCAGGAATACCAAGAACTCGGTCACTTTCAGCACCATATGCAAGCACTACCTGTCCAACCAAACACAAATTACAGTATTCTTTAATATTGATGAACATAAATTCCGTACATGGATATAGACTGTAGCACGAAGCTCACCACATGATACAAATCTCGAAGCTGCTTTAGTGACACAGATGACCCAAGATTCACATTTCCAAGCAACATGCAACGATCATTTTTTGCAACCTTTGTAAACTGATTCGTAACAATCTGTTGCAATTTTTCTGGTACATAAGCAATTGAACAAAATCATTTTACCAGATGTACTCGCCAAATCAAAGAAAGAATTACAGGGTAAAACAATAACATTTGCACCGTTCCTCAAACCAACTCCATGTCTAGTATGCCAAATTTCAATTAACATTTAAGAACTAAAGAATACCTTAATCGCACATTACATAAGGACTTCATCAAACAGGTGAATATCCGTAATTACACATTGCAAATGCAAAAATAAGGAATCTCCAAAAAAAAGATAAAAAGATAGGGCAAACCTTAGTTTCAGGATGATCAGGAGCAACACCAGAACGAACTAGTCCAAATGGAGTAGGTAATCGATCCAAAATATCAACTTCAGCCTCCTGATGTGCTTTCAGCATCTATAATCACAGAATAAATAGTCCAATAATCAGATAGGATAAGTTGAAAGCATGACCCAAAATTAGAAGCAAAAGTGAAGAATCACTAAATTTAAAAGGTAAAGAACTATTAGAAATGAACATAGTAAGAATAAATGACGAAATTACCTTCTCTGCAGTATAAAATCCAGCAGGTCCACTGCCAACAACGCAAACGCGTAGTGGGGTGGAGGTAAGAGAAGAGAAGGCTCTTGAAAGCCATGATCTTGAGTGAAAAATTGCCATTTTCATCTGAAATTTGCGAGGTTTTCAGGGTGTTCAGTGTTTTTGAATTGATAACTAATTTAGATACTTACAATAGAAAATGTAATAGATATGATTGAGACAAGAACATATAAAATATTCACAGTATATGAGACTAACAAATATTAAAATACAAGAATAAGCCTATCAATGTTGAAGTTTAATGGCACATTATCATGCTAGATTGTAAATAATGCCATAAGTTGCTCAGTAGACACCAGGTCACATTTATGGCTTAGTAAATATCATACAAGCAAGCATTACTTTTATCCAACCCCTGGAAGGCTGGAACATCCAAGCAAACACACAACACACACAACAAAATACATCAATGCTAACTCCTTAATCCCAATAGATAGATTAAAGACAAATGCATGAACCATAGAGCAATCCTAGTGGTCATCCATATAAATTCTCCTCCATTCCTTCCAACTATATTATTTCAACCTATAAACTTACATTCTCAAGACCATATTTCGTCCCCATCTCCATTTTTTCAAATCCCATAAGGTCATCCAAGTAAACAAAAAACTAAACAGTCACAAAGAAAACATGGATACCTTGTTTCCTTTAAAGTAGGTCTTATAAGTCAACTAATCTCATTAAGAGCTACTAAAATACTACGAAAAGTAGCCTTAAAACTATTTGCAAGTATTAACACATTTTTAGAACTTTCAAGCACTAGCCATGCATACTTAAGCTCACTTATAAAATATCGTATAGCACATGACTTAAAATGCACATTTAGACCATCCAACTTCCAAATAAATTCAATGATGATGTACATTACAAGGAGAGCTATTTTGTGAATAAAACAAGATTTGCAATACATTAAATTGAAATATTGATGATATTCACATTACTTAAATACTATTATGTATACTAATGATATATATGGAATTAAAATTCTTAGTTCTTAGAATCGTAATAATACTCATAATAACGATAACAAGCCAAGCAAAAGTTATTCACAACTCTAATCAAATTCATCATCATATATGCTACTAATAATGCATCTAAGTCATTATTTGTTCAAATGAATCGCTAGGGGTGTCGACAGGAAAGGAAAGGAAGTACAGGGAATTGTGGTGGTGGAACGAGGAGGTGCAAGAGAAGATAAAGAACAAAAACAAGAGATTCAAAGAGCTTATTGCCTGTACGGAGGAGGAGGTTAGGGCACAAATGAAAGAGTCGTACAAAGAAGCGAAGCGGGAGGCGAAGAAAGCAGTCGCAAAGGCAAAGAGTCATGCCTTTGAAGCCTTCTACCAAAAGCTTGATACCGCGGAGGGGGAGAAATATATTTACAAGTTGGCTAAAGCCAGATCTAGGCTGAGGGAAGACTTGGGGGCAGTGAAGTATATCAAGGATGAGAGTGGACGGGTTCTCATTAGACAAGAGGACATCAAACTAAGATGGCATCAGTATTTCTCTCAACTACTAAATATGTCAAGGGGCCCTACACAGGTTAGTCGACAGACTTCGGACACACAAAGAACACAAGTTTGTGGGTCTTTTGGTGACATAACCAAGAGTGAAGTAAGTGAAGCCCTCAAAAAGATGGGGAGATTTAAGGCAGTTGGACCCGATTGAAGTGTGGAGGAGCTTAGGAGAGGAGGGCATTCAATGGCTTACTAATCTCTATAATGCTATCCTGAGATCTAGTAAGATGCCGGAGGAGTGGAGGTTTAGCACAATTATCCCTTTGTTCAAGAAAAAGGGCGATGCACAAGAATGCGGGAACTATAGGGGTATCAAACTCCTAAGCCACACTATGAAACTGTGGAAAAGAGTTATTGAGAAAAGAGTTAGACGGGAGACGGTGATTAGGGAGAACTAGTTTGGTTTCATGCCGGGGAGATCAACTACTGAGGCGATTCATATTTTAAGGAGACTGATGGAAAAGTATCGGGAGCGAAAGAAGGATTTGCATCTCGTGTTCATCGACCTGGAGAAAGCATATGATAGCATACCACGAAGCATCGTTTGGGATAGCCTCAAGAAAAGAGGTATTTCATCAAGATATATTGAGATAATACAGGACATGTATGATGGAGTTTTGACCAACATTCAGACACCGGTGGGGCTAACAGAATCTATCAGTATTAGAGTGGGCCTACAGGCCCTACATCAGGGATCAGCACTTAGTCCTTTCATCTTTGCGGTGATTATAGATGAAATCTCAAAATCCATCTGGGAAACCGTACCATGGTTTATGCTTTTCGCCGATGATATAGTATTGGCCGCAGAAACTAAGGAGGAGGCTAATAGTAAATTGGAAGAATGGAGCGAAGCCTTAGAGGTCAAGGGGATGCGCATAAGTCGCTCGAAGACTGAATACATGCGATGTAACTTTAGTGGGACAGAATCGATAGGGGAGCCAGAGGTGTCCATCTGGGGAGAAGCTGTTGCATGCACGTCCAAGTTCAAATATCTGGGTTCAGTAATCCAGAACAATGGGGAGATTGAGGGTGACGTTGCTAACCGTATACAGACAGGTTGGCTCAAGTAGAGAGCAGCGACTGGGGTGCTTTGTGATAAAAGATTTACTAGTAGACTAAAAGGGAAATTCTACCGCGTTGCAATTAGGCCGACTTTGTTGTACGGAACAGAGTGTTGGCCTGTAAAGAAGGCTTTCGAGCAGAGAATGGATGTAACAGAGATGCGCATGCTAAAATGGATCTTTAGTAAGACAAGGATGGACAGGATTAGAAACCAGGAGTTTAGGGAAAAGTTAGGGGTTGCACTTCTCTCTGCAAAGATGCGGGTGAACAGGCTCAGATGGTTTGTGCATGTGCAGAGAAGCACCCATGACGCCCCAGTGAGAAGGGTTGAACGCAACATAGTTGAGGGCAAGAGAAGCCGGGGAAGACCTAAGAGGATGTGGGAGGAGCAGATCAACAGCAACCTGCTCGAACTACACCTCTCTAAGGACCTGATCAGGAATGGAGCCACATGACGGCGCCTTATTCACGTCCTAGATTACTAGACTAGTTTGTTACTGTTCTGTGTCTTTCGTCATCGCTATTCACTGCTACCTATATCGCTTATAATTTTTTAAATAATCCCTATGCTTGGCTAACGTGGGTGTAAGTTACAGGTTTTCGGATTTTTGCAGGTCCTATCCTTGAAGACTCCTCTAGAGCCAAGGGACTCTTATGACCCCCCTCTCCTTATAGGTATGAGACGCCGTCATACTTCCTTCCTCGGATTCTGACCATAGAGTATCTATGTGCGGGAACACTGGGCATGATGATGATGATGAACTACTAACAAATACAATTCATCTAATAACACATACCACAACAAGAACCAGATCTAACTTCAATAAAAACATCAACAAAGTTGTCAATCTACACTAACACCATGGAAACACATTTTGAATTCAATATTAATCCTTATTCTCAATCCCAATCCAAACCCTAAATTAATTAATTCTTGAATCATAATTTTAACTCCTGCCCATAAGAGAAAGCATGAAATTAATTACTCAAAACAAAAGAATAATAAAGAGTAGCTCACAACGATGAGATGGGAGGAAGGAGAGAAGTACCCTCCAAAACCACTACTCGTGGGAAGGGCAACGCATGGCGGCTGCCTGGAGGCAGCAGGTGGCGTCCGAAAAATGGTGGCGGCGGCAGTCAGCTGCTGTGATGGTTGGGCTTGGTAATTGTGATAGCCTGATAGGTGGGTTCTTGGTGAGGGAGGGAGATGAGCAAGAATAAGGGGGAGGAAGTTGAAGAAATAAATGGGTAGAATAATGCAGATGTATTCCCTCCGATTCACCAATTCACCATTAAGTTTCTATTTATTTTTCTTGACAGTTGACACTATTCATATCTTATTTTAAATTTGTATTTTATTATTAATCTATAAAATATAGTCGGGTGAGATCTTGTTTGATTTATCTAAATACAAAGATTATTTATATTAATTTTTTATAATTTTTAATTATGCACAAATAGAGATATTAAAGATTGAATAAGTATATTGGATAGAGTGCTAAAGTAAATAGGACTTTAATGGTGAATTGGGGGAGTATAAATATTTCATCTCATTAAAACTCATACCCAATTTGAATATTTTTTCTTTCATGATTTTAACTCTCAAATTAACTTAGCCTATATATATTAAGTACTTCCCAAAATAATGATATTAATAATATAAGTGTTTACTCAAAAAAAAAATATTAATAATATGAGTGTATTTCATATAAAATATAGATAGTAAATAAATAAAATTCTTTTAATTTTTTTAATGCAAGACATTTTTAATTTTAATAATTCTTTAAAATAAATTAAAATATGCATATTATGGCATAATAAATAATGGGGTGTTACAATTATACAGGACCTACAAAGAAGGTAATTGGAGTATGTGATCGGGCTTTAATTTCACAAAGTTTCCTGAAGTGAAGGTCCTAGTAGCGGATGGAGATTCTTCATTCGAGTTATGACATCGTCTGATGGGAGAACATTCTAAGAAAGAATCCAATAGTAACTTCCTTGTAAGGTTTTCAAGTTCCAGTAATAAACTATGTGATGCAAGTCCTCGTGCATATCCCAACATTTTGGGCAACAAAATCTATGACCATACAATGCTTTAAATGTGTCAACCCTATATGAAAATGGAATCAAATACAACTTATCATTTCAAGAACCTCCAAAGTCTAAAGCGCATGTTCATAACATATCTTCTAGTATCTAAATAGTCCGCTTAGTCTATCCATCTGTTGCAAGGCAAAAGGTTGTGTTCATTCTCAAATTAGTTCCTAATGGATCTTGTAGATTCTGCCAAAAATATGACCAAAACATAGCATCAATGCTTGAAACTATATCCCGAGGTATACTTTATGTCATCTCACTACATGATGACGGTATGTCAAAGCCAACTGTTGTTTCTTTCAAGTATCCTTCATCAGAATAAAGTGAGCCGACTTGGTGAAACGATCAACTATAACCTAAATTATGTTATTTCCCTTGAAAGTCCTTGGTAAGCCACACGCAAAATCCATGGAAATCAACTCCCCACTTAGCGGTATTTGAATTTGATCTTATATGGGGAAATGTTATACAATGAAAGACCTAAGAGTATTAAAAATACTTCTTTAGGCGAAAATTAGCCTGAAATAAACAAGGATTTTTGTGTTATAGAGAAAATATGCTCTAGATATTTTCTCCAAAATTGGCCTTTAGAAGGAAAGCTAGTAGATTTTCCCATGGAACAAAGTCATAAGTTAACATTAGCGAAAGGAAAGTTGTTAGAGGATGTTGAAGGATATTGGTTACTTGCAGCTTGTTTAGTAATTTGTCTGCGACTCTGTTTAATCTTGCTTATCTAATCGACATACTATCTCAATATATGCAGTAATGGAGAGAAGAGCATTAGGAAGTAACTTTAAAATCCGAATCAGGGCATTGTCGTCTTACTAGAAGATGTTGAGTAGTTGTGTAACAGGCTCAAATATCTTAATATTAATCTTTCGATAAATTATTCCGAAATTTCCATTCAAATTTCTAATCCATTAGTTATCCATTTCAAACCATCTTTAATTTCTAAACCATTTCTGATTTTGTAAATTCTTTTGAATATTAAACTTTAAAAATATTATTTTGTTTTAAATCTTTTTATAAGCACTAAAATATTATTTTATTATTTTATAGTACGAAAGTAAAATTTTATTATTATATTTACAGTTTTGTAAAACGTTACGTTTTAACTTTCTTCCTTAAACTAACATTACTACTTGTTATTTGTAATCTTATAACTTTGATTTAATTATTTTATACATAAAAATGAGTCGTATTTTTATTATCAAATTTAAGTATAGTTTTAAGCAAAATTTTCTAAGTAAACTACATATTTTCATGATCAAAATTATCCATTATTTTAATATGTTCACTTGTACATATTAGAACAAATATTTGATGAACCAAAATCCTTTCTATAGTAACCCGTGATGTTCATCACTTACACAAACTATCACCATTTTCTTACACAAGTTAACCTTCTTCTATACTCCAAACTCTTACACATTCACTTACACACTTCAACTCTTACACAATTACTTACACACTCTAAATCACTTACACAAGTTAACCTTCTTCCATACTCCTAACATTCTTATTCATACAACTTATGAATTACAAATTGCCCAAAACCCATTATAAATACCCCCTTAGCCATAAGATCACTTACACCACCTTCATCAAATCTTTCTAACATTCTTTTTTATATTTTCACTACATCAAATACTACTACCTTAATACCTTTATTATTAGTTGAAGAAATTCAAGAAAATGGAGCTTAGAACACTCTTTATTTAGCTTAAATCATTATCATTTTGGAGTGTTATTGGGTTATTACTTTGGGTACCTAATGTATCATTATTTTTGGAGTTTTGGATTTATTTAATTTGGGAGTTTATAAGATCATCATTATTTTGGGATTTTGGACTAATTATCTTTTGAGCATTATTATCTATCTTACAGGGTCTTATTTCTTATTATCTTCCTAATTAGTACTTAGTACTAATCCTTGGTGTTAGTATGGTATAACTTCTTACCTACTCTTTATTTAAAATTTTACATTATATTTACTTTATAATAGACAAAGTATGACATATGATGAGTATGTTTAAGTGAAAAGTTAGCCTAATGAATTTATGATCAAGATTATATTAAGTATGTGTATGCTAAAAATATATTTAGTATGTTAATAATCTTTAAACAATTTTAGGAAGTTGGGTGCAACAATATTTTCTAATGATATTAAGTATGATTCATGTTATAAACTAGTGCTAGTTTGTTTATGAGTTATGTGTTACATTAGAATTGTTATTATATTTAAGGATTTTTATGTTAGAACTTTATTGATATGTTTATGTTAGCCTTCAAATTAGTTTATAAGGTAGTAAGTTATTTTATGAACTTATTTTTTTTATTAAGTATAGTTATATTAAGAATATTGTTATTATAGTTTATTTTTTTGATTTGAGTTTATCTTTAGATTATAGTAAATTTTAAATTATTAACTAGTAAAGTGTTTGCTTGAATGATTGAAATTTTATTATAAAAGTATGCTTTGTAACTAGTTTGTACAAAATATTTCTTTAGTTGACGGTTTGAATAAAATTTATGTAAAAAGATGTAAAAAGTGTTTTTAATGAACTTGCCTTTTTAAATTATGTGTGAAATTTGATTTTATGGAAAATATTAAAGATAAAAGTTTTGTTTGATTTATAACATTGAAATATTGATTTTTGTGAAAATATATGTTTTTACTTGTTTTATAACTAGAAGTATTGATTTTGGTGAACTTATATTTATTACTTGTTTTATATTACTTTTTGTAACTAGAAATATTAATTTTTGTAAATTATAAGTTTTAATTGTTTTTTTTTTTATTTAGATTATTAACTTTGTGAACTTAATAACTTTCACTTGTTTTTCTAAACTTGAAATATTGATTTTTGGAGAACTTGTTAAATTTTGGAAACTTATCAAAAGGATGCAATTTTAACTTGAATTATAGTTAGCATATTGAATTTTGTGAAGAGAATAAAGTTTTACTTGTTTTAAAGTTAGAAATGTAGATTTTGGGAACTTGTTTTAAGAAAAATATATATTTTTTTATAGCTACATGTGGAAAATACTAATTTGGAGACTATTAATAGAATATTAAGCTAATTATTAGAGTGAATTTAGTGAGCTATTATAATAAAGTTAAATATAAATTTAGTGTGTAAAAATTTAGTAATGAACATATAAAGACATAAAAGTGATTAAACGTTATGATTAAGAATTATATTAAATGAATGAAGTTACCAACTAGGTGGTCAAAGTCAATTAATTTCAAAGTCAACTTGTAGTAATAAAAATGTGATGTACTTGTGTGTGCGAATAAGTATTGATTGGATGACCCTGATAGTAAGGTAATGTCGAACCATGGACCGGCATGTAAAATCCCGGCGTCCGTGTTGGCCGGCACGTAAAATGCGGTGTAAGACAGGGAGTTCGCTACCTATCAAGTGGAGCTCGAGCATAAACATTATAATGGAGGGGTGACGACTCCCACCACAGTTAGGGTTTAGGACTACGGTCCTCACCTAACCAGACCCTTACATATATCAGGTGTCATATTGTTGTGCTTGTTGATTAGTGATGAATTTGATTAGTGTTGACCCTATGAATCATGGTACGGTTATGAGTATTAACCAAATGAACTTACTTGAGTGTTAAGATTACCAAATTGTATAAATGGCAGTAACGTACTTCTGTCAAGATTGAGAATGGTATCTTAATGACTTAAAAGTATGGAACAGTAAAAGAATATAATAAAAGTATACAATGGTGTCAATTAATTTGAAATTCGTACTTAAATAATTATTTTGTAAATGTAGTGTATATTTTTTCATACTTTGAGTTGGATAGGATGTTATGCTCGGCGTTACCGCTGACCGATTCAATCGTCTGTCATCCGTATCATGTATGGCAGCATTTTGCAGGATTTAGTTTCAGGTTCCGATCCAGGCCGCAACAATTATTATTTATCGAGAACTTAGCTACTTTTTGTGTCTTTATTGATGACTTGATGTTGATGTACTTTTACTTTTTTTAATTTTTAGCAAACAATGTTTCTTATCGGATGTAATATTTTACTTTTATTTTAAAGTAATAGTTTTAGTTTTTATGATTTAAATTTTTTAACAGTTCAGCATTTTAAGACTTCCGCAATATTTTTTTGTATAAACATTATTATTAAACATTAATTATGTATCGAGATTGCCGCTTCTGTTACAAGTTGGTTTGTGTAACTTAGTTTTCTCCCAATTTCTTGGAAAACTAAGAAAAAACGCATTGTGTCTCGTTTGTCGATTGAAGCTGAATATAAAGTAATGGCAAAGCTTAATTATCCATTATTGAAATGGATGAAGCAGTTTCTTGGTGATTTACAGGCACATCATGAACAGGGAAGGCATCTTATAGTGATACTAAGTAAGTTAATCTAGTGTTTCACGAAAGGACGAAAAACATTAACGTAGATTGTCATTTTTGTGAGGGATTCGATTAATGATAATATTATTTCTCCTTCTTAAGCCCCTATCATGAAACTGGATTTTTTCAGAAAATCATTTAGAAAGGCATAATTTAATTTTCTTTTCTCCAAGTTAAGCATTCTAGAACTTGAGGGTAATGATAATATTATTTCTCCTTCTTACGCCCCTATCATGGTACAATAAGCGGATTTTTCACCAAATCATTTAGAAAGGCATAATTTAATTTTCTTTTCTCCAAGTTAGGCATTCGAGAACTTGAGGGAGAGTTTATATATGTGTGTGTGTGTATCTGTATACATATTGGCAATTAATTTGTAATATATACCAAAGAGAAAAAGGAAATACAAGCTCAAGATGAAACTTAACTCCAACAAGCTAGAGACTCCCATGCTAGCCTATGCTCAGACAAAAACAGGAGAGTGATAGATTGTTAGATATTTACAGAATAAAAATGTTATTGGTGATTTATTTTCGCTATCTTAGCTTTATTTTTGGTAGGTGATTTATCTTAGGTGTTTCAGTCATCTTTTTCTGTTAGATTATATAATATATTCTAGGTCTCAACCCTTAGCTTAAATGTTTGGTTGAGTTGGTTTCTTGACATGATATCAGAAGCCAAAATGATAAGAGGTCACGTATTCAAATCTCAATCACCTCTCATTTATAGTGGAATATTTAGCGTCAGGTATAAGGAGGACATATGCTACATCCACACTTCTAGTCATTATGTCTCTCATGTGAGAGGCATGTTAGACTATATAACACATCATGTAGCCTCAACCATCATCTTAAGCTTTTAGTTGAGTTGATTTATCGACATTTTCTTGGTCTCCAAATTGGTAAGAGATATTTATGTATTTAGTTCTTATATTGCAATTGGATGAAAATTAATGATATTATTAATGTGAATTTGTGAGTCTCAAATATGTAAAGCATGCATCACACTCCACCTACTACCAAATTTACCAAGGTAAAAAGAATAGTTTCATTAAGAAAAAACACACAATCCTACACACACGCCTCACATGTATATAATGTATATTATCTTGTCACATAACAAGAACCAGTATAAAGTCTCTTTCAAATCAAATAGAATTGGTATATCCTGCAACATCTTCTTTGTTTTCTTCTAATTTTTTAGTATTCGAAATAATGGACCATTTCATTTTCTGAATTTGTTGTAAATGTCATCATATTCTATAGGAGTAAAGTGAATTAGTTACAAACGTTTGTTGTTCTCTATTGCAAGCTTATGTCACTATAAAAATTGTTGTATGTGTCTACGCTTAAAAATGCATTTAGACACGTTTATACGTGAGGTTAATGCATTTAGCCACGTTTAATTAAGCAAATGTTGACATGGAGGAAAATATATAATTAATGGATCCCTCTAATTCAGAGCAAATGTCACATTTTGGATATGCAGAAATATTAAGATAAGAATGGGGATCACAATTAGAGGTGTTCAATGGGGCGGGTCGACCTAACGGGTCAAGGGTCGGGTTATATTTTAATGGGTTATTAGCGGGTCGGGTCAATAATGGGGCGGGTCATTAACGGGCCTTAGTGTAAAGGGTCGGGCCGGGCCAGATAATTATAAGTATTAATTGCAGAAATAAGATTTACCACTTTTTTTTTTATTTTTTTAAATGATATTATTATATACATAAGTAGGTCGACCCAACGGGCCATAAAGTATAATAAAAAAAACCTATTCTATGAACTTTTTATAAAAGGGTCAAAGTGGGTCGAATTTAAATGGGCTTGACCCGGCCCGATCCGTTTATAATTTGACATGACCCGCCCCGCCCAGGCCCATTTAAATTTTGACCCGACCCGCCCCGACCCGGCCCGTTGAGCACCTCTAATCACAATAGATGTGCATATATAATAAGGGAAAAAGGGAATCGCAATAAAAAGATTCTACATCCACAAATTGGGAGGAGGTTTCAATAAAAATTATCCACATGTATAAACTAAGGCGACCACCACAAAAAAGGTGTCCACATGTGTCGAAAATTATTATTACTTAAGAATTAAAATGAAATAATTATAGTGAACTCAACTAAAAAGAAAATACGATTCAAAAAGAAAATAAAAAGTTTGTTTTGAATTTGTGGTAAATATCATCATCTTCTGTAGGAGTAAAGTGAACGTTTTTTGTTCTCTAATACTTCCTCCGTTCTTTTTTACTTGTTACATTGTTGACTTCGGTACTATTCATTAAGCAAATTGACTTTTATATTGTCGGTAATCTAAAAGTTAAAACATAGTCATATGAGATCTTGTTTGAATCGTCTCGATTCAAAGTTTATTAATTTTGAGTTTTTATAATTTTTCGATATGTATAATTAGAGATCTTAATGATGCAATTCATACATTGGGGAGTGTGAAAAAGCAAATGGTGCCACTAATATGGAACGGAGGAAGTACAAGCTTATGAAGACATTGAGAAAAACATACAAATTAAGAATGATCTCTCAAACTTGGAGCAAATGTCACATTTGTGATTTGCACAAATATTAGAAATATTTACTTTTAAAAATCCGATCTTTTATTTGTTCTCTTTTAAAAATCTCATCTTTTGATTATTTTTTAAAAATTCGACCTTTTGCCTGCGGTTTCTTTGATAGAACATACCTCCTTAACTTACCTGAACAACCGGTTAATTCCTATTTAAAAAAAAAAAACAGAAATCTGAATTTAAAAACCCTAACTGCTATAAAGTAGGTCTTCTTCTTCTCACTAAAACATGGCAAAAAAATTTGGGGAAACTATGTACTCTCATCACAATCAATGTGGTTCCTCATCAAAATCAACTGGGGTTAAGTGTCACCATAATCCTGATGCTAAGCTGCGCGTGGTGAGGAAAAGTTAATTTTGCAATTGAATTTTGCTATTGAAACCCTTTACCCTATATTAATTGTTGTTTGTTAACCTTAGAAAGGAGATTGTTCATTCTTTATATGGGAGAAGGAGAGTTGGCCATGGACATACCATGATTATCACTATTGAACTTCCCACCATGCAAAACCTAAAATTTACCAGTTTATACATCTTCACAAAATGAGAAAAATAATAATATGATCAATCAACAGAAATGATAAGGAAAGGAATTTCAGTAAATACTTCAACAATTATGGAAAAAACGATTAGGGAAAGCAAGAGAAAATGCAACAAACACCAGTTGACCAAATATGGAAAAAGTAAAGATTAGGGTTCTTACCTCATCTGAAGTGACAAGAGAACGCAGTAATGGTGATGATGTGAATGTACTCTGAGGGAGCAAGCTTTAAAGGAACTTGAGAGAAGGGAGCACAGGGGGCAATAATGGTGAAATGATGTATAATCATCTTAGAGAGGGAAGTAAATAATCGGTGGAGGTAATTAGTGTGTGGTTGGGCAACATTTCAAATATGGTCGATCACGGGTAAAAATGTACTATAAAAGAAATAAAATGCATGCAAAAAAAGGTCGGATTTTTAAAAGAGAACAAGCAAAAGGTCGAATTTTAGAATTAAGTTTTCTCAAATATAAAGGTAATTAAGAAGAGAAACACAATAGAAAGATATCTACATATACAAATTAAGAGGAGACTACAATATAAATTGATTAAAGGTTAAACACTGTTTTTGGGGTTTTGTAATACTGTGTTATTCATCTCCACAGCTGAGCAAGGTATATATATACAAGCTATACTCCTAAACTTCCTAGAATAACAATATTACAATATATAAATTTGCCTAAATTAAGCTGGAGAATAATCTCCTAATTATTCTATGAATATCTCGTGAATATCTCGTGAATATTCTAACACTCCCCCTCAAGTTGAGTTATCGGGTCTCCGATACGCAACTTGCTTAGAACATCGTCAAACCATTGAGTACCAACTGCTTTAGTGAGTATATCTGCAAGCTGATCCTCTGACTTTACATGAGGCAACTTAATGATGTCGTTTTCGAGCTTCTCCTTGATAAAATGTCGATCCACCTCTACATGTTTGGTTCGATCATGTTGAACCGGATTCTCTGAAATATTAATTGCAGCTCGATTGTCACAATACAAGTTACAGCTCCCCTTAGGAGGAAATCCAAGATCTGTCAACAATTTTCGAAGCCATAAGACCTCCTGAATTCCTTTTGCTACTCCTCTGAACTCTGCCTGTGCACTGGATAGAGCAACTACCTTTTGCTTCTTACTCCTCCAAGTTACCAAGTTACCACCAACAAGAGTAAAGTAACCTGATGTAGATTTCCTGTCATCTCTATCTCCTGCCTAGTCTGCGACAGTGTATGCAGCAAGGTCTAAGTCTCCATTTTTCTGATATAGAACACCTCTCCCTGGAGTACCCTTCAAGTATCTCAAAATGCGAAAGACTGCTTCCATATGATGCACTTGTGGCTTATGCATGAACCGACTGACAACACCTACAGCATATGCAATATCGGGCCTCGTGTGAGCAAGATAGATTAGTTTCCCTACTAATCTCTGATACTGCATGCGATCTGCAAACTCTGCATCTTCGAGTATCTGTAATCCATGGTTCACCACCATAGGAGTCTCCACCGGTTTACAATCCATCATGCCTGTCTCAGCTAACAAGTCCAGCACATACTTCTTTTGAGAAATAAAGATTCCTTTGTTTGATCTTAGAACCTCAATCCCCAAGAAGTATTTCAGCCTCCCAAGATCCTTCATTTCGAATTCTTGGAACAACTTTCTTTTCAAATTCTCGATCTCAACTCTGTCATCACCTGTAATTATCATATCATCAACATAAATTATGAGACAAGTTATTTTTCCTCTTTTTTTTTAAGAAACAAGGTGTGATCTGAGTGACTCTGTCTGTATCCAAAGCGCCTTATAGCTGATGTGAATCTCCCAAACCATGCCCTAGGAGACTGTTTCAGCCCATATAGAGCTTTTCTCAACCTGCACCCTTCTCTGTCTGAGAACTCTGAAGTGAACCCCGGTGGAGCTTCCATATACACTTCCTCCTGTAGCTCTCCATGAAGAAAGGCATTCTTCACATCAAACTGATGAAGAGGCCAGTCTAAGTTTGCTGCAATACTGAAGAGGACTCTGATAGTATCAGCTTTGTATTTCACCGTAAAGACCCATTTACATCCAACAACTCTCTTTGATCTCGGCAAATCACACTTCTCCCACGTACCATTCTTTTTCAAAGCATCGATCTCATCCTCCATTGCCTTGCGCCAATGATCGGTAGCAAGAGCTTCTTCAACAGTTTCTGGAAGTTTAGTACTGTAGAGAGAAGTATTAAAGGCCATAGCACTCTGAGATAGGTTTCCTTCACCTGGAGTCCCAATAGGATATCTCGATCGTTTCGCCTCATAATCTGGATCATACCTTTTCGGTGGAACACCCCGAGTAGTCCGGGGAGGTAAAACATAGGGAATCTCCCTACTATTTGGTGTGTCATCCTGGGGCACAGTTTCTGTACTATGTCCTGTATCAGCAATCTCAAGTATAGGTGCATCATCAACAACATCAAGTATAGTAGTATCAACATCAACAACATCAGTGCTATTATCCAAACTACTCACCTGATGATCAGACAGGACTGGAAGTGGCAAAGAGGATTGTGGCTGAACAACTTGAGGAGATAACTCAGTGGCAGTACCTACTTGTTCTTTCGGGTCTGACTCAAACATAGGGACTGAACCAACTAACCATCCGAGATCGTCATTCACCCTCTCCCCCTGACATCGAGGATGGTGATAGTAGAAATCCCCCTCGATAAAATCACAATCCATAGTAGTATGTATCTTCCGAGTTGTAACATCTTGAAATTTAACTCGGATCGTTTTAAAAGGAAAAAAAACGACTTTTTGAAGAAACTAACCTTGGTCCGAGTCAAATCGGATGTTAGAAGATAGTTTAAAACGGATTTTTGAAATCAAATCAACTTGCAGATCGAGTTCTATTAGGGTTATTAAGAACTACTAGACATAAAGGAAACTTAGCAGCGGATAAGTTTATAAATTAAGTCTACTCATTACAACTCGAGAACGTAAACGCCTCATAAAACCAAATATTCATAATACGTAAATTAAAGTTCATGACGTGACTTCTGAAATCTAACATTTTATTTCTCCAAGGACTATCCTCACTCCCCATACCTGCAATTTAACTTTCTGCTAGTCATTATCCAAGAAGGAAACGACATCATCGCAGGATCGTTAAGATCAAAAAGTACACGTCAGCAAGAAGTAATAATTCAATTAATTCGAGTACGATAAATTTAAAGATATTAACTTTAATAATTTCTTGTTTCAGTTAGTCAGCCATACTGCTGTATCTTTTTCAGCCATACTGCTGTATCTATTCCAGCCATACTGCTGGTACCACTTCAAACTCCATAGGCGAGACAATACATTAGGGGGAGCTAACCCCTAAGCAAGTCTCTACCATAGACACACGTCCTACTTCGGTGCCTATGGTTAAGTATGCATACCCCCGCGGTGGCTCATAGGCTCCAAAGGCCGCGAGTAATTCATTCCACCAATTGACGCCATACTACGTCCACTTTCAAGTTAGTGAGGTCATACTACCTCTGCTTATTAAAATATTATAACGAAATAACTTATTCGAAAGCGTATCAATATTCATACTACACGTCCATACTTTACCTTTGTTACCATTAACATATGGTACGTATCGTGTTCTATAATTCTATGCTGCGTGTACGTACCTTAAACAAGATAACCAATTCTCAAACGTCTTAATCAATTCCCCGTCACGAATCGACTTCCTACAAAGTTCAATCGTATTCGGGAAATAAGCACACATGCACACTTTCCTGATATCAAACCATAACACATACATATAACTACTACCACATTTATAATACCACAAACATCATGAACATCTATCACATACTATAACATGGTAAACACACAAAATAGGACAGCATACATAATCTGTCCAGAAACGCGACTTAACACTGTTAAACTGAAAATCCGACTTCACCGTTGCGTCCGGAAGGCATCAAAACCCTTGGGTACCAATTTTCATAATTTATAACATAGTATAAGTATTTTTAGCTTAATTTCAAAGCCAAAAAATGTTCCAAAAACACCCTTTTTCACCATTTTCAAAACCTACGGGATTTTGTCAATTTTTATTAAAAATACA
This sequence comes from Amaranthus palmeri, assembly GCA_019776075.1. NCBI lineage: Eukaryota > Viridiplantae > Streptophyta > Magnoliopsida > Caryophyllales > Amaranthaceae > Amaranthus > Amaranthus palmeri. The sequence goes on along the minus strand of JAAKBH010000031.1, from coordinate 132,102 downwards.
TACAAATTCCAATGTGCACATTTCCTATTAAATTCATACCATCAAAATCATAAACTCATGCCCACATATTAAAAATCATTTTCTTAATTCCAAATTAATTCATTTCTTACAAATACAATTTTTCCTAAACAAATCATATCAACACATTAGAATTTACATACCACACAAAAATAATTCCTCATACTACAACACAAATTTCTCCATGAACAACCCTAATTTACATGTGTGTTGCTATTATTATTATTATTATTATTATTATTATTATTATTATTATTATTATTATTATTATTATTATTTTATATATTCACCCATCATCTTAATTTAACATACTCATATAAAAAAAATAAATCTTACAACAAAACATCTTACATAAAATTTGACAAGGCATATATAAAATTCATACCATCACTTTAAATCATGAAAGAAATGTCCATGTATCAAAAATTCACAAATCACATAATTTAATTTAAACTTAATATGAAAATAAATGGAGATTTATACTTACAATTATATGAAAAACACCAAAAATCAAGATTACAAGAAGGTACTAGGCGTGTGGCTTGCTAGAGTTTTGTGAGAATTTTCTTAAGGTTTCTAGGAATTTGAGAGAGTTTTTCTTAAAATCTTTAGGAAGAAAGGAAAGCAAAAATAAAAAAGGTGATTAAGGAATTAAAAAAAAGTATAATTAGAAGGAATTATTGTCATGACCTTTCAATTACTCAAATGGGGGTTACAAACCACACCAAAAGACCCCATTACTTTTTTTAATGGGTTAATGAAAAAGATGGGTTAAGGCAAAAGTTTGGGCCCAAAATAATTTTAACAGTCAAAAGGATTGAAATCTCATGGTCAAGCCCAAAATAAATAATTAAAAATATTATTTATATAAAGTAATATTACTAGTAAATAATTAAACATATCGGGAAAATATCGGGGTGTTACAGACTACTCCCCTTAAAAAGGTTTTGACCCCAAAACCACAACTTACAAACACAAGACATAAAACAACCACACACACAAAACCTACAAAACAAGCCTAGGTCAAAATAACTAGGTCAAAACAAGCACACAACAAAAGAAACTAGGTCAAAATAACTCAACGCGCGAAAATCCTATCGCCTTCCACCCCCCTTTAAAAAGTTACGTCCCGTTAACTCACTAATCGATCTGAGAGAAAAGGTGCAGATACTTCTCTCGCATGGAAGCTTCTGTTTCCCAAGTTGTCTCTTGTGACCGATGATTTGACCATAGGACTTAAACCATTGCAACATCCTTTCGCTGAGTACTGCGAACCTTTCTGTCTAAAATCTGAATAGGTTGTTCCTCATAGTTTAGGCTCTCATCAAGCTCTAATGGTTCTGGGTCTAGGACATGCGAAGAAGCCGCAACATAACATTTTAACTGGGAGAAATGAAAAACGTCGTGAACCTTACCCAGCGCACTAGGCAACGCTAACCAGTAAGCTAACTTCCCTATCCTTTCCACAATATCATAGAGACCAATGAAACGTGGGCGTAACTTTCCACGAGCACCAAAACAAACCACGCCTTTCATTGGAGACACACGGAGTAGAACCTTGTCGCCTACTACATACTCATCACGCCGACGGCAAAGATCTGCGTATGATTTATATCGATCTTAGGCTGCCTTCATTTTCTCGCGAATTAGCTTAACTTGTTCAGTCATCTGAACTAACATATCCGGTCCTAAGGTGATAGACTCAGTGAAATCATCCCAAGACATCAGGCTACGGCACTTACGACCATACAGTGCCTCAAACGGAGCCATTTGACTTGTGGCCTGATAACGGTTATCATAAGAGAACTCCACCAGATCCAAATGTTCATCCCATGAACCTTGCCACTCCATGGCTATTACTCTCAACATGTCCTCAAGCACCTGATTAACACGTTCAGTTTGACCATCCGCCATAGGGTGGAAAGACGTACTATAGAGAATAGTGGTTCCCAAAGCATGCTGTAACGATTTCCAGAAATGTGACAAGTATCGAGTATCCCGATCGGAGACAAAAGTACGAGGTATCCCATGATATCGAACCACGTATTTAATGTAAGCACAAGCAAGTTGTTCATATCCTACTTACAGTTCATCGGAATAAACCTTGCAGACTTAGTAAGCCTATCCATAATAACCCAAAGAGTATCATTACAGCCCTAGTTCTTGTCAAACTTAACACGAATTCCATAGAAATATCATCCCACTTCCATACCAGAACTTCTAGACGTTGCAATAACCCAACTGGTCTTAGATGTTCACTCTTAACCTTTTGACATGTTAAACACTTGGAAAAAAAAAAAAAAATTCTGCAATATTCTTCTTCATTCCCGACCACCAAAACATGGCCTTTAAATCTTGATACATCTAGTCCCCACTAGGGTGAACAGAGTACTTAGAGTGATGCACTTCATTCAAGAATCTCTCCTTTAAAGAATCACACTCATCTGGTACACACCATCGTCCTTTGAAACGAAGACTACCATCCTCATGAATTGTAAAACCTTCAGCTTCACCTTCACTAACCTGCTCACGAAACTTAACAAGCTTGGGGTCGTCCAATTGTCTAGCCATAATTCCCTCAAAGAACGTAGGTCGAATAGACAGAGCCCCCAACTTGGCCTCTAACTCTCCTTCTTTTATTATCTCCAAATTCATTCTCTCAAACTCCTTACTTAACTCCTCAGACGTTAACAAAGTCGCCACCGAGCGGTTTGATTTCCTACTTAAAGCATCTGCGACCACATTTGCACGACCTTCGTGATAACAAATCTCTAGATCGTAATCACTGATTAATTCCAACCAACGTCGTTGTCGCAGATTATGCTCGGGTTGTGAAAACAAGAATTGTAAAATTTGGTGATCTGTGAAGATCGTACATTTCACTCCATATAGATAATGACGCCAGATCATTAACACAAAAACCACAGCCGCTAACTCTAAGTAATGCGTTGGATAGTTGACTTCGTGAGTCTTCAATTGTCGCGAAGTATAAGCTACTACCTTCCTATCTTGCATCAAGACATAACCCAAACCATGTTTGGAAGCATCACTATACACGGAGTACTCCAAAGAAGGATCATGTAAGACCAATACTGGAGCAGTAGTTAATTTTTCCTTCAACAATTGAAAGGCTCCCTCGCAGTCTTCGGTCCACTCAAACTTCTTCTCCTTCTTAATTAAGGATGTAAGTGGGTGAGCAATACGGGAGAAGTCCTTCACAAAACGACGATAATACCCGGCTAAACCCAAGAAACGCCGAACTTCCGTAACTTTTCGAGGTGTAGACCAATCTCGGATGGCCTCCACTTTCGTCTCATCGACTGAAATACCATCCTTAGAGACGAGATGACCGAGGAAGGCCACCTATTCTAACCAAAACTCACACTTCGAAAATTTCGCATACAACTGATTTGCCCTTAGAATATGCAAGACTAACTTTAGATGTTCTCGTTGTTATTCTTGAGTCTTAGAGTATACCAAAATGTCATCAATGAACACTACCACACACTTATCGAGATATGCATTAAAAACCCGATTCATCAATACCATAAAAGCTACTGGTGCGTTCGTCAACCCAAAAGGCATCACGGTGAATTCGAAGTGTCCGTACCTTGTTCTGAAAGTTGTTTTACTGATATCCTCCTCCTTAATACATAACTGATGGTACCCTGACCGCAGATCGATCTTTGAAAAGATTCCAGCTCCTTGAAGCTGATCAAAAGATCATCGATCCGTGGTAACGGGTACTTATTCTTAACGGTAACCTTATTCAGTTCTCTGTAATCAATACAGAGATGCATAGTTCCGTCCTTTTTCCTCACAAACAACATCGGGCTCCTCAGGGAGAAATACTAGGTCATATATAACCCTTTTCTAACAACTCCACTAATTGAACCTTCAATTCCTCCATCTCCTTTGGGGCCATTTGGTAAGGAGCTTTTGACATTGACCCTGTCCCAAGTAATAATTCAATCGAAAAGTCCACGTCCTTTCTTGGTGGCATACCAAGAAGTTCTTTAGGAAAAACATCCTTAACATCCTTGACCACCGGAATGTCCTCAAGACGCACCTCTCGCTCCTTTACCTTACTAATACTACACAGAAACCACGGTTGCCCTTGCTTGATTAGTTTTCTGACTTTCAATGACGGCACGATTTTTACCTTCGGTCCCTTAGGAAGACTCCTATATTTAACCTTCTCCCCCTAGGTCCACTTAGAGTCACAGACTGTTCTTCACAATCTATTATCGCTTTATATATATTCAGCCAATCCATCCCAAGTATTACATCTAGATCATCCATTTCTAGAGGAAATAAATCACTTGAAAATTTTACTTTTCCTATCTTAACCAACACTTCACGAAACAAGATATTACAATGAAAAGTCTCTCCAAAAGGAATAGCGAGTGAAAGAGATGTTTCCTTTGGTTTTTTTTTTCAAACCTAATTCCTTAACTCTAGATTTTGAAACGAACGAGTACGATGCACCAGAATCAAAAAGTACTTTAACAAACTTTGTATTGATGCAGAACGTACCAGTGACCACATCCGACACCTATTGATTCTCTAAAGTTAACTGCTGAAAGTCTGCCACTATTCTGAGTAGCAGTGGTAGCACCACCTTGATTACCACATTGACCTGAAAAATTCTCGTTTTTAGCATTCCCCTGTGGTTGCTAAACACCGGAGTGATTCCCTTGAAACCTAGGGTTTGTGGCACCCCCGGCCCCAAGTTTCGACGAAAATTACCACCATTGTAGTTTCCCCTTCCGACTTCGTTACTACTTCGTTCGTTACCAAAACGTTGTTGTTGAAAGCCTCGTTGATGTTCCCTTTGAAGCTCTAGTTGTTCCAAACGAGTATAACACTCATACATTCTATGGCCCGGTTTACCACAGTTAGAACATTCCACAAACATACCTTGACAGTCCCTTCCTGGGAGATTTTTCTAGCATCTTTTACAGTTATAAATTCTTTCCTTCCCATTGCGGTCATTTTAAGGCTTCTACATCATAACCTCTAGGGTCGAATCCCCTTTACTCTTGATGTTCTGGCATGTATGGAAGCCTTTTCCTGGAAGCCTCCAAACGACTTACGCTTCTTGAAATGGTTATGAACGTGATTACTCACATTCATTGCATTCTGAAGCATGGGTTCATTCCTCTTTTCCCCACAATGACCCATCTTCTCTTGTTCCTTCCTAATAACATTTTCAATCTGTGCAGCTCTCTTGTATAGTTGGTCTAAAGTATCGTATCTATCAGTCTCAATGTGTTTTTGAATCTCATACGATAGACCTAATTCGAAGCGCTGAATTTTCTTTCCCTTAGTTGGGACTTCCTTGGGAAAAAAATTTCAGGTGTGTTCAATAATTTCTGGTTATAGTCATCCACTGTTGAATTCCCCATCTCAAACCTAGCAAACTCATTTGTTTTGTCCTTTCTCACATGAAGCGGATAGAAGTGATCTCTTAACGCCCCCTTAAAACTTTTCCAGCTTAAGTCACCATCGTTTTCAGCTATTAACCTTGTCTTACTAGGGGTCCACCAATAGTCAGTGTCTTCCATTAGGAAAAACGCGGCTTGGTCAACCATGAACTCAGCGGGACATCTCACCATACTGAAGAGTTTATCAAATTCTCTCAGCCAGTTTTCTAGCATAGGAGGTTCACCTTTCCCACTATAAGTCGAGGGTTTACTCTAGACTATCCTCTTACTAACGATGAAGCCCTTTCCTCCAAGGATTTCTGTCTAGGATTCCTTGCGCCAGCTAGGGCCTTCATTAGGTTTCGAAGCACACGGTCAGAGTTTCCTCTTTGTTTGAGCCTTTTCAAGAAAGGTGGCATATTGACAGGTATACTAGAGTCTAATAATCGAATCCTCACACTTTTTCAATATACAACACTTAACCGATTCTACCTACTAATGTTCATACTTTTATAAACACATTATGTAAATTTCACTTTTCATCTCACGAGGACGAAAAAATACGAGAAATAACACAAAAATAAAAACAAATAATATCACAAAGATGAACGACATTCAAATTCAAATCAGTAATGCCATATTATTCCACTCCAAAACTACTTGGGTATAAAATCCCACATAACCACTGTTTGACTACTACAAAAGTCCGAAAATAAACAACCAAATCTTTTAACTAACAAAATTTTTCATGATTTATTACTACTATGGAACTAGACATACGAACTTGTACGCATGCATACTCAGATGAAGTAGAAACAATCAGGCAAATAAAGGTAACACATCCGAACGGTCTTGATCGTCCATGTATCGATTAAGGTCAAAATCAGCATCACCAGAGTCATCGCTAGACGTGCTATCAGAATTAGAAGGAGTTCCTACAGATAGGAATCACTCAAAGACAGTCGCTCTGTGGAATCAGAAAGTCTTACAATTACTGGTTTAGGTGGTCTTTCCTCCCACATAATGATTTCACTTTCTTCCTCACTCATAGGATCTTCTCGCCTCACCGGCCAACCCCCTAAAATGACTATGTCACTATCACTATCGCTCATAGTGTCATTTCTATCAACTATTTCCCTCTCCATATCAGCATCATAACCGTCTACCACATTATCCTCATAGGGTTCTACGACCTCTCCTAAGGAATCTTCCTCCATATCATCCTCCTGTTCCTCTTCAGGATCTTCCTCAAAATCCTCCTCGGGTTCCTCTTCTAGATCCTTATCGGAATCCTCATCCAGGTCCTCTTCAAAATCAAACTCATTAAAGTTTATCAGTAACACTTAGTTTAGGTCAACTACGGGAACAACCTCCTCAATAATGTCAGCCCTTGCCCCACTAGACTTCGGAATGTCAATTCCATCCCGACCCATAGTCTCTACTACTCTAACCCTTTTGCCGATTTCTCGATCAAACTGCTCAATTCTCTCATTCAGTTCAGCCAACTCCTCATCTATTATACTCTCATATACTTGTTTAGATTTCTTGTAAATCATTTTCATACTACGTGTATAGTCTAGGTCACTTTCATCCTCTTTTCTATCCTAAATTCCTAAAGATAGATATAAACAGAATACTTCAAATGTATAAACATAACTTCTACCATACACACATTAAAACTTATGTATGACAACATACTTAATGACACTAAACAAAAGACATAATATATCCCCTTAATGTCTACCCATTACTCTCGTCATCATTTATTCCTTGTTAGTCTTTCAGTTTAGATAAATAACACTATATAGAACTCCCGCTCTGATACCAATTGTAACATCTTGAAATTTAACTCGGATCGTTTTAAAAGGAAAAAAACGACTTTTTGAAGAAACTAACCTTGGTCCGAGTCAAATCGGATGTTAGAAGATAGTTTAAAACGGATTTTTGAAATCAAATCAACTTGCAGATCGAGTTCTATTAGGGTTATTAAGAACTACTAGACATAAAGGAAACTTAGCAGCGGATAAGTTTATAAATTAAGTCTACTCATTACAACTCGAGAACGTAAACGCCTCATAAAACCAAATATTCATAATACGTAAATTAAAGTTCATGACGTGACTTCTGAAATCTAACATTTTATTTCTCCAAGGACTATCCTCACTCCCCATACCTGCAATTTAACTTTCTGCTAGTCATTATCCAAGAAGGAAACGACATCATCGCAGGATCGTTAAGATCAAAAAGTACACGTCAGCAAGAAGTAATAATTCAATTAATTCGAGTACGATAAATTTAAAGATATTAACTTTAATAATTTCTTGTTTCAGTTAGTCAGCCATACTGCTGTATCTTTTTCAGCCATACTGCTGTATCTATTCCAGCCATACTGCTGGTACCACTTCAAACTCCATAGGCGAGACAATACATTAGGGGGAGCTAACCCCTAAGCAAGTCTCTACCATAGACACACGTCCTACTTCGGTGCCTATGGTTAAGTATGCATACCCCCGCGGTGGCTCATAGGCTCCAAAGGCCGCGAGTAATTCATTCCACCAATTGACGCCATACTACGTCCACTTTCAAGTTAGTGAGGTCATACTACCTCTGCTTATTAAAATATTATAACGAAATAACTTATTCGAAAGCGTATCAATATTCATACTACACGTCCATACTTTACCTTTGTTACCATTAACATATGGTACGTATCGTGTTCTATAATTCTATGCTGCGTGTACGTACCTTAAACAAGATAACCAATTCTCAAACGTCTTAATCAATTCCCCGTCACGAATCGACTTCCTACAAAGTTCAATCGTATTCGGGAAATAAGCACACATGCACACTTTCCTGATATCAAACCATAACACATACATATAACTACTACCACATTTATAATACCACAAACATCATGAACATCTATCACATACTATAACATGGTAAACACACAAAATAGGACAGCATACATAATCTGTCCAGAAACGCGACTTAACACTGTTAAACTGAAAATCCGACTTCACCGTTGCGTCCGGAAGGCATCAAAACCCTTGGGTACCAATTTTCATAATTTATAACATAGTATAAGTATTTTTAGCTTAATTTCAAAGCCAAAAAATGTTCCAAAAACACCCTTTTTCACCATTTTCAAAACCTACGGGATTTTGTCAATTTTTATTAAAAATACATACAAATTCCAATGTGCACATTTCCTATTAAATTCATACCATCAAAATCATAAACTCATGCCCACATATTAAAAATCATTTTCTTAATTCCAAATTAATTCATTTCTTACAAATACAATTTTTCCTAAACAAATCATATCAACACATTAGAATTTACATACCACACAAAAATAATTCCTCATACTACAACACAAATTTCTCCATGAACAACCCTAATTTACATGTGTGTTGCTATTATTATTATTATTATTATTATTATTATTATTATTATTATTATTATTATTATTATTATTATTTTATATATTCACCCATCATCTTAATTTAACATACTCATATAAAAAAAATAAATCTTACAACAAAACATCTTACATAAAATTTGACAAGGCATATATAAAATTCATACCATCACTTTAAATCATGAAAGAAATGTCCATGTATCAAAAATTCACAAATCACATAATTTAATTTAAACTTAATATGAAAATAAATGGAGATTTATACTTACAATTATATGAAAAACACCAAAAATCAAGATTACAAGAAGGTACTAGGCGTGTGGCTTGCTAGAGTTTTGTGAGAATTTTCTTAAGGTTTCTAGGAATTTGAGAGAGTTTTTCTTAAAATCTTTAGGAAGAAAGGAAAGCAAAAATAAAAAAGGTGATTAAGGAATTAAAAAAAAGTATAATTAGAAGGAATTATTGTCATGACCTTTCAATTACTCAAATGGGGGTTACAAACCACACCAAAAGACCCCATTACTTTTTTTAATGGGTTAATGAAAAAGATGGGTTAAGGCAAAAGTTTGGGCCCAAAATAATTTTAACAGTCAAAAGGATTGAAATCTCATGGTCAAGCCCAAAATAAATAATTAAAAATATTATTTATATAAAGTAATATTACTAGTAAATAATTAAACATATCGGGAAAATATCGGGGTGTTACACGAGTAGACGGATCATAGCATCTATATCCCTTTTGGTTTCTCCCGTATCCCACAAAAACACATTTGTCGGCTCTCGATTCCAGTTTATTACGCACTCGCTTCGGTTGATGAATAAAGACACTACATCCAAAGATGCGGGGTGGTAAAGAATGAGAGAAAGGTAGGGAATGAAAGGTTTGAAATGTGTCAATGGGTGTATGGTATGCTAGGCTTTTTGTGGGTAGGCGGTTTGTGAGATAGTTAGCGGTGGCAATAGCTTCAGGCCAAAGATATGTGGGAACACGGGATTCTAGCATAATAGCACGGGTCATCTCAAGAAGGGTTCTGTTTTTCCTTTCAGCAACTCCATTCTGCTGAGGGGTATCAGGACATGAGGTCTGGTGAATAAGGCCCTTTTTATTAAGAAAGGTTTGCATATTATGGTTCACAAATTCTCTATCATTGTCAGAGCGGAGAATTTTAGGCTGGGCTTGAAATTGGGTACAAATCATATGGTAAAAATCAACAAACACTTCATACACTTCAGATTTATGTTTCAAAAAATATATCCAACATCGATAAAAAATGTTTAGGCAAATTTATATTTTGTAATACTGTGTTATTCATCTCCACAGCTGAGCAAGGTATATATATACAAGCTATACTCCTAAACTTCCTAGAATAATCTCCTAATTATTCTATGAATATCTCGTGAATATCTCGTGAATATTCTAACATAAATGTTTTCACAAATACAAAATAAGGAGATCAACATGATAAAGGTATCTACATGTGTCAAAAATTATTACTTAAAATGAAAATGAAACAATTAACGTGAACTAATCTGAAAAGAAAATAAGACATATGTTCTGAATTAAAGAAATTATAAACAATAATATTTTGAATAGAATATTTTGGAAGATGTCTAGAATTTGAAAATCAAAAGTCAAAACCTTGGCTACAACAAATTGCAACTAAATACGTAAGAGTATCTCAAAAAAAAAAAAAAAAAACATTGTAGCATTCAATAATTTATTTAAATGTTGTGTGAGCTACCTTATAAGAATTGAAATAGAATTATAACATGCATTTCCTATAGTTTTTTTTCATTGTGTCGTTGATTTTTGTTACATTTAATTCATGATCACATCAGGGTCATTTGACTAGAAATGTAGATATAGTAAGTATATAGCATTTGCGAACTATTCCACTTTAATTTAAATGGTAGTTAAATTAAATTATGATATATTTTTATAAATTATGATATATTTATTTTGGAATATAATTGTATAAGTTAAGATGACAAAGTAATATGTCATATTCCTTCTATGAAGGAAATGGGGGAGGTAAAATGTTAAATTAATTTTAACATAAAAGTTTAAGGACTAAGAAATATAGTATTTTATTATACTTAAAGTAGAGTCCAAGTCTACCCTCATGTCTTCCAATTGTATTTATTTCCTAGATATTTGGAAAGGTTATAAAATTGGATGTAATTTTAACTTATACAAGATTCAAATTGTTTTATAGTTGTCAAGTAAAGTTTTACTTACAACTTAAGGTTCCTTTATTAGGAAATTATTTGAATAGTCCAAAATGTTTATGTTGTACCATGAATTTAATTAATCTTATAGTAGAAGTTCTTCAAGTTTGAAGAGGTACTCAAGTATGAGTTTGATCTTTAGTGAATTGGCCATTCTCTATGTTGATCAAAGTATATGTGTTTGTGGGGGAGGTATACCAAGTTTTGATCACCCAAGTACAAACAAAGTTTTAACTTATTCTACTATGACATTAATGTAATTTGTCAAGATTTAGACAAATATGTAAACTGTATAGTTTAAAATACTCATCTTTGTGATGTATAAGCCAAAGTTGTGCACAAAAACAATCTAGTTTGATTGTCAAGTGGCTTGTATAAAGTATTGATAGTCGAGTGTAACTTTGATAATGCTATGACATCTAATTGAGGCAAAGCCGGAAATTAGGGCTTATCAAAGAAGGGATCACATTTCTTGACTATGTGAACAAAGTTCAAAGCTAGACAATGTATTCTTACAAAGTCTAGGAATTTCATGGTTTTATGAAATTGGTACATGCCCATTCCTCAACACCATGAGCGAAACCCAATTCGACGCTAGAAGAAACATCTAGTCTCGAATTCAATGTGGATTGATCGCTCATCAGATGTTGGAAAGCAACACTTAAGTGATCCTAAGTTGCTTTATTCGTGATGTTGACATACGCGGTAGTAGAGTCGTTCCTCGAAGTCTCCATTTCTAGAGTTATGAAGATCTCTAGATTGAGTGCTTTATTCACGAAAGCATGGTATATTAGGGAGAAGCTACCTATATAAGTTCAAGATTTGGCCGTCTTAAAGAAATCAAGGGGCATACTTATGATTTCAATGAACTTATGAATAGATATGGACACATGGCCTTTAACGTGTCAAGGATGTAAGATTAATGAATTATTTCGTGTGTACTACTCCTTCAATTGGTTGGATATATCTGCTTAATTCAATCCGTACGGACATTAGGGGATATGATCAATTGTAAAGATGCGTGGTACTAGGTGTCAATTCAATTCGTACGAACATTGGCATTGATGCATGAAATGGGTTGGAGATTATGGATCGGAAAAGAAGAAAGGATTATACACTCTAAATGGGGGAGGATTGTTGGAATTTAGAGTGTATAGTGGACATCGGAAATGATTTAATTAATTAAATTAAATAAATAATTTGATTAAATTAATTAAGTATATCCCAAGGTTACAAGGAACAAGTGATTTTAGAGAAATTAAAAGTCACTAGTCGCGAACGAATTCGCGGATCGCGAAATGCAAGCAGAATGTTTCTGTTTTCTGAAAATTGAAATTCGCGACCAGTGACTATTTTCGCGACCCGCGAAAATCTGAAATTTCTGGATTTTTTCCTTGCGATGTTTTGCTTTGTTTTGGTGGTTATATAATAACTTCCTACTGTTATTATGGTTATTTTTAGCCATGTTATTTGGGATGTAAGGGTTGAGTGAAAGGCGACATGAGTTCATGAATCGATCTTATGTTTCACGGATCAACCTTGTGTTTCATGAAGTAATATGTTGCTTCATGAACCGGTGTGAGCTATTCTATAAATATAGAATGCTTGTGTGTTGTTTTAGAGATCTAGAACATACATGGAATTTCTGATTTCTCTTCTTCTCTAGCGTTTTACATCGAGGACTTAAAATTCTCGTTTGTAATTTTATTATCTTCTTCCACTTTAGTTTCTCTTGCATCATTCTAATTTCCGTGTGCTCGGAAGTTAGTGTAATTCTTTGTATCTCAAAACATATTTCCGGTTGATTCCCAAGCACCGTAGTAGGGAGGAAATGATGTTTTAGGAAAGAGCATCTCGCCTAGAATTTATATCAAGATCCAACAAAATCTTCTTGTTACTTTGTTCGATATATGGTGATTCCCAATGATGTAATCTACATTTGGTGTATGTTAAGCAAAGGTTTGAACTTGTCATATGTAATTTGGTTTTCTACTACAAACTTGTAACTTTATTTTATATGTTTTTATAAAATTAAAGTCACATTTCTAACAGTTAAGATATAAACTCGTGACTTATTTATCACGTACGTGACTTCTGATTCTATGTCAGAGAACCAACTCAACCAAGAGCTTAAACTTTTAGTTAAGTTGTTCCTTGACATGGTTGATAGTTGAGGCTCCAAAATATGTTATATAATCTAATAATATACATAAGTGTTCTCTTCTATTATTGATTAGAAACTTAATAATTCTTTTTTGTATCATCCACACATTATGGTTGAATTCTTGATCAAAGACTAACGGCCCGTTTGGTAGGTGGTAATAAACTATGGTAATGGGAATGAAAATTTAGTGTAATTTGGGTTGAAAAATCTCTTGGCTACCTTGATTGCCATGTTTGACAACCTCCAACCATCTCATTTTGTTCATAAAATTCATTCCAATGCATTACCAATGAGAGAGATGGTATTAGATGGTAATGGAAATTTGTGAACAAATTTTTTTTTTTGATCAAAGTTTCATTACCATGGGAATGACATGAAAGTTTTAATGGAATTTTACACTATAATTCATTTCCATTACCACCATTTAATACCACTAACCAAACGGGCCGTTAAGAGAATAAGTATATTCCCTCTCTCCCTTAGTATTAAAGCAAAAAGAAAGTAAGAGTCTTTTAAACAAAAAAATGAACAATGTTAATAAATGAAGCGAGAGAATAAATTATATATGTATGAAATTATAAGAAAGTTAAAAATACATAGATATTATTAAAAAAATGATGGAACATTATCCAAAAAAAATAATAGGGTTTTTTATGAAAAACAGCCTCAAAGTTTACCCTTTTTATGAATTACAGCCTCAAAGTTTTTTTTTTTATGAATTACAGCCTCAAACTTTTAAAAGTGACCAGTATTACGGCCAAGTTACCGTTGACCACCCTGTCAACCGTTGACCAAGCCTTCTTTCCGGTTACTAACCCTTTTTCCTTTTTTTTTTGAGTTTTCTTTTTTCTTTTTTCTTTTTTTTAATTTAATTCCTTCTTTCTCTTCACATCTTCATCCTCTCCCTTCTTCTTCTCCATCATCTTCATCCTCTCCCTTCTTCTTTTCCATCATCTTCATCCTCTTCATCCCTAATAAACTTCAAACACTCCATTAATCTTCAAAGTCACCATTTATCTTTAAAGACCCAATTTCTCTCCTATCAAGTAAATTGGGTATTTCCAATTTCTCTCCTATTAATCTTCAAAGTTACATATCTTTTTTAAGTAAATTGGGTCTTTTCTATTAAAATTAGGTCTTTCAAAGAATTCTATGGGAGATTGAAAGACCCAATTTGCACTTTCTTCTTGAATTTCAGAAAGATGATTTTGATGGTGGAGAAGAAGATTAATGAAGAAGAAGACCCAAATTGTCTCTTGATGTGTATTTTATTTTCTGGGTTTTTCAATGATGGAATTTTGAATAATGTTTAAAGACCCAATTCCTCTCCTATTAAGTAAATTGGGTCTATTCAATTTCTCTCCTATTAATCTTCAAAGTTACATATCTTTTTAAGTAAATTGGGGCTTTCCTATTAAAATTGGGTCTTTCAAAGAAATTTATGGGAGATTGAAAGACCCAATTGCACTTTCTGCTTGAATTTCAGAAAGATGATTTTGATGGTGAAGAAGAAGATTAATGGAGAAGAAGACCCAAATTGTCTCTTGATGTGTATTTTATATTCTGTGTTTTTCAATGATGGAACTTTGAATAATGTTTAAAGACCCAATTTCTCTCCTATTAAGTAAATTAGGTCTTTTCAATTTCTCTCCTATTAATCTTCAAAGTTACATATCTTTTTTAAGTAAATTGGAGCTTTCCTATTAAAATTGGGTCTTTCAAAGAAACTTATGGGAGATTGAAAGACCCAATTGCACTTTCTTCTTGAATTTCAGAAAGATGATTTTGATGGTGAAGAAGAAGATTAATGGAGAAGAAGACTCAAATTGTCTCTTGATGTATATTTTATTTCTTGAGTTTTTGAAGAATTGTGATCTGGGTTTTTTTCCTTGCATTTTTATATGATGATACAATTTTAAAGTTGAATTCTTTGATGATTTTAAGAGACCAATGATTGATTTATCATATACCCATGTTTGAGTATTCTGCAACAACAACAAAACGCAGGCACAATTACAAAGAGATTAACCCAGAATTTTAACCCAAAATTTTAAAAAAAATAAAAAAACAGTAATATTCTTTTATGAAGAGATTAACCCAGAATTTTAATGGAGAGTAACGTTAAAATCAAAAGAAAACGAAAATCAAGAATTTTAATCTATTTCACTAAAATTTGAGAAAAGTTGGAAAGAAATCTAGGGTTTGGAATTTGGAGAGAAATTGGGTCTTTAAAGATTTATGATGACTTTGAATATTAATGGAGGATGAAGAGGATGAAGATGATGGAGAAGAAGGGGGAAGAGGATGAAGATGTGAAGAGGATGAAGGAATTAAATTAAAAAAAGGAAAAAGAAAAAAGAAAACTCAAAAAAAAAAGAAAAAAGAAAAAAGAAAACTCAAAAAAAAAGGAAAAAGGGTTAGTAACCGGAAAGAAGGCTTGGTCAACGGTTGACAGGGTGGTCAACGGTAACTTGGCCGTAATACTGGTCACTTTTAAAAGTTTGAGGCTGTAATTCATAAAAAAAAAACTTTGAGGCTGTAATTCATAAAAAGGGTAAACTTTGAGGCTGTTTTTCATAAAAAACCCAAAATAATACTTCCTCCATTTCATTTGACTAGTTCCATTTGACTAGTCACAGTTTTTAAGGTAGTAGTGGGGTCCATTGGAAAAGTTGTAGTTGGGTATTTTTAAGGGATTGGATTAAGTGCTAATGATTTCCTCCCTTTTGCTTAATAAAGTAGATAGAAAAGAATATTGGAGGGAAAATTAAGTTAGACATTTCCGTACATATTTTAACTTACAAAAAATTAAATCCATTAAATTACAAACCGAAAAACTGCATAATTTAAATTACAATAAACTTATAAATTAAAATACGAAATGCTTCATTGATTTCTTCAATGTTTTTTGAACGGCAACTAAAAACGAGCACCCTTCTCGCCACATACGCATGCAGATGTTAAATCTTTCGTTGACTTTAGATTTTATAAAAAAGACAAACACAGTATGCATTTAGTGTTGCACAACTATAAAAAAAATCAGAATTTTTTTGATTTTGAAAAAAAAAAGCCATCAAATAAAACAAGAATCAACAAAATCCCAAAATACCCAATCATCATCAGAAACCCAAAATACCCAATCATCATCAGAAACTACACAGCCAAGAAACAAAATTTACATCGCCAAGTAACAAACAAAAACACAGCAAGTCAGCCACTATAAAAGCCATCAAATTAAATACCCAATTATCATCTAAATTTTATTTCCACCAACCAAAATTTAAGTATAGTCATGGTTAGAGCCAATAGAGAGTTAGATAATTTTATTAAGAGTTAAATAATGCATGAGCTGTTATTGTCAGTAACTAGCAAAGGAAAGCCAACACACGGGACCATCAATGAACTTGCAAACAAGTACGAGGTGCATAGGAAAACAATAGGCAGGATTTGAAAACAGATTCAGGAAGAAAGGAAGAAGAATGAACTTTCAATTACTGTGCAGAACAAGAAGAAAGGCAGCAAAGCACACCCAGCCATTCCATTTGATGAAAATAAGTTCAAGGCACTTGAAAAGGCAAAGAAGACAAGTATAACAGCAATATCAAAGGCCATGGGAGTTAGCGAAACCACAATTTGGAGATGGAAAAAGAGAAAATACATTCGAAAGCACACCAACACAATCAAACCGTTACTTAACGACAAAAATAAAGTTGACAGGTTAATTTTTGTCTTAGTAGTTGCATTTATGATGAGCACACAACCCACTTCAAATTCAATGACATGTCAAATGTTGTGCACATAGATGAAAAGTTGTTTTACATTACAGGGACATAACAAACATTTTACCTAATTCCAGATGAAAAAGAGCCACATAGAGAAATCCAATCAAAAAGATTTATACCCAAGATAATGTTTATGTGTGCCATTGCAAAACCAATCTTTTCTAGTGAAGGTGACATGATTTTTGATGGAAAGATAGGCATATTTCCATTTACATATGAAGTGCCAGCACAAAGAACTTCCAAAAACAGGAAGATAGTAGAGCTAGAGACCAAACCAATACAATCCATCACTAAAGTACACACAAGAGACATGATTGTTCACAAGATACTGCCTGCTATTAGAAGTAAATGGCCAGCACATTTAAGCAAATCAATATTCATTCAACAGGACAATGCTAAGCCACACATTTTAGATGATGATGATGTGTTTAGAGAGGCAGCAACAGCAGATGGTTTTACCTTCCACTTAGTGCAGCAACCTCCAAACTCACCAGATATGAATGTGCTTGACTTAGGGTTTTTTAGGTCAATACAAGCATTACAGCATCAAAAATCAGCATACAACTTCACGCAGTTAGTGAAGGCAGTCACAACAGCATTTGATAATCTACAACCAAATACAATGAAGTATGTCTGGATCACATTACAAGCATGTAAGATTGAGGTTATTAAAAATCTAGGTGGTATAGATTATCACATTCCACACATGAGCAAATCAAAGCTTGCAAGGGAAGGGAGACTTCCAGAATATTTGGGGGTACAAAAGGACATAATTTATGAGGCATTATGTTATCTTGACACAAAGGTGGATGCAAACACATTTGAAGTTATGTTACTGTACTTGGGGATCAAAGATGAGCCTTTTTTTCATCAAACTCATTTACTAACAGCACCAACAGAAACAAATCAACCAACAGCAAGTGCAACAACAGATTCAGCTAACATTAATCCAGCAACATCAGCACCAACAGAAACAAATCAACCAACAACAAGTGAAGCAACAAAAACAACTAACAATAATCCAGCAACATCATAACCAACATAAACAAATCAACCAACAGCAAGTGAAGCAACAGAACCAACTAACATTAATCCAGCAACATCAGAACCAACAGAAACACATCAACCAACATCAAGTGAAGCAACAAAACCAGCTAACATTAATCCAGCAACATCAGAAGCAAACAAGTAGTAACATGTAAATGGCACAGACATGGGTATACTTTTGGGTTACTTTATATACTCACTTTTGGGTTACTTTAATAGGTAAATGTTTAGGTCTAAACATGATGTAAAAAATTAATCATGCTATTGTTTTACCGTAAACATTTCAATGGATATGTCAATTTCAAGTTTTTATTGATGGCTTCAAAAAACAGAATTAAAAAAAACAATCTCAGACAACAAATACTCATCATAGATAACCTAAATCCTTGATTTGCCTCCTGAATCCGGATGCAAACAGAGCCTCCTAAACATTAAGTTTGGTGGCTTATGAACTTAAAACCCTAGATTAGTGGCAAATCAAATGGATCTAGGGTTTTTGTAGCTTATGAACTATTTACCCTCATAAAAAATCATAAGGCAGCATCCACAGATTAACAAAACAAACATGCATACCATTAAAAAACATAAACAAAATCATCATTAGTCATAGAGGAAAGATATATCCATACGAGAAAATGGGCCTCGAAAATCATAATCAGAAACCAAATAAGCATCATCCATAGATTCATCATCTGAAGAAGGGAACAAGTTCTCCTCCATGTAAAGATCTTGTAGATCTATTTGTAAATCAAACATTGCCTGAATTTCTTCCTCTTCAATAGTTGTACTTCTTCCCCAGTTAGGATCTGTTTCAATAGAACTCGTAGGAGATGGAAGTAGGCGATTATAGAACTCAAACTATGGGTTAGGAGGTCCAATCGTATGATCATTTTCTTGGGACGAACACAACCAAGAAAGACAAGATTTTGGTGACGCCATTGCAGATCTAAAAATACCCAGAAATAATCGAAAAAATTAGAAGTGTTAAGATCTAAAAAAGACAAGAGAGGGATTTAGGGTTTCAGAATAGTCATTGAGGGAGATGAGAGAGAGGGAGTTAGGGTTTCAGGAATGGAGATGAAGAAGAACTGAGAAATGGGCTTGAGGAAGAAGATGAACAGTGTCGTGGTAGAAGATGAGAGAGAGAGAGAGGGAGTTAGGGTTTCAAGAATGGGTTGGGGTTGGGGTTGGGGTTATTTAAAAAGAGAGGGAATCATTAAGGGTTTTAATGAGAGTAATTAAGTTAATTATTATGTAAAGTAAATACGGTAAAGGGGGGGTATATTTGTAATTAAAGGATATCCAAAAAAGAAAATGAGACAAGTAATGTGAAATTGCCAAAAAAGGAAATGGGACAAGTAAACTGAAATGGAGGGAGTATAAATTAAAAAAATAAACAAAAACAGCAAATGATTCAAATTGAGTGGAATGAAGGAAGTATTTCCTCCGTTTCATAATACTTGCTACTGATAATGATATATTCCCACACAATATATCACATTCAATAGCAAGTATTATGAAACGAAGGAAGTATATATTAATAGTTGAATTTGTAAAAACAAAAAGTGAGGTGCAAGGACAATTTCATTATCTCTGACAAGTGAGTACTAAAGGACAAAAACCCTAGTTGGCTGTGCTTTGTCTTGTACAATAACCTGAGTTTATTTCCCCAAAGATTAATTTAATTTGTTTTGTTTTGTTTCATTCGAAATTAATATCCCATTCCTATTTGAAGCTTAAGTACTTAAGCCAAATAAAAAGACTCCTTATCGGTTTCTCAATTTTGGGTTCTTTTGTGATGGCATATCGGATGGAGAGGGTGAAAGTCAACACCTAAAATCCTGTATTTGGTCAACTTGATGATGTACTTTTTCCGTTTTGAAATACTCGTTACATTTGACTAATGAATATTAATTATTGTTTTAGCTTATTTTATATATATAACGATTAATGTGTAAGAAGAAATATAGTCAAGTGGAATCTTGTTTGAATCGTCTAATTACATACTTTCATAATATTAAATTTTAATAATTTTTAACTAAGTGTAGTTTAAGATATTAATAATCAAAATTGTACGTTGAATTACGTAAAAAAGTGAACTGTAGTAAGTATTATGGAACGGAGGAAGTATATCATAACCTTATTCAAGTGCATGCAATATTAAGATAAATATGAACTCTGTTATGTGGGCTACCCGACACACTAGATTCATCCGATTTGAAAAATGGGCGGGCTTGAAAAATGTTTTTTAAAAAAAAATTAAAATTTGAACAGGTAATACCGTCCGCCAAGATAAATAGGCGGGTAGCGACACCAAAAAAATACCCACGTGTAATTGTCATATTTTTACATTTTATAAACTGTAGAGCATATCATAAATTAGTAAGGGGAATCAAAGCCAAAAATACAAAAATCACATTTTTGACGAGGAAAGTCGGACTTTTTCCGACCTCCAGTGTAGCTTCGCCCTTGATTATATAACTATTAGTTATACTCCCTCCAAAGTGAATTGATTGAAACAAAGAGAAAAGTTTTGTTTTTTAAGAAAAAGGTGGATAATGGTAATAAATAAAGAGAGATAATGAATTGCATGGATGAAATTGAAAGATAGTTAAAATGTATGTATGGATGAGATTAAAAAAAATAGTGGGTCATAGTCCAAAAATAAAAATGATGCAAATTAAGAGAAATGTACTAAAATAAAAAATATTGCAAATCAAATGGAATGAAAAGACTAACGACCCGTTTGATTAGTGATACTAAATGATGGTAATGGAAATGATTTATAGTGTAAAATTTCATCAAAACTTTTATATCATTCACATGGTAATGAAATTTTGATCAAAAAAAATTTTTTTTGTTCGCAAATTTCCATTACCACCTAATACCACCTCTCTCATTGGTAATGCATTGGAATGAATGAATTATATGAATAAAATGAGATGATTGAAGGTTGTCAAGCATGACCATTAAAGTAGCCAAGAGATTTTTCAACCAAAATTATACTAGTTTTTCATTCTTATTACCATGTTTTATTACCACCTACTAAACGGGGCCGTAATTATTTTAAAATGAAATTAATTAGGAAAATTTGCCAAGAATGATCCCAACTATCATTCGTTGGCCAGAAATAATCCCAACTATTGATTATTTTTTAATAATCCTAACTATTGATAACGTTTGCTGAAAACAATCCCATTTGATTTTCAACCGGCTGTAGCAGGTTAAGTTAAGTAATTTTACCTAGTTTGATGAAGGAAACTAAAAAAAAAGGTCAAAAATTACTTAACTAAACTTGCTATAGCCGATTGAAAAACAAATAAGACTGTTTTCAACAAACTTCATCAATAGTTAGAATTATTTAAAAATAATTAATAGTTGGGATTATTTCTGGCCAACGGGTGATAGTTGGAATTATTCTTGACAAATTTTCCAATTAATTAAAAAAGTTACAAAAAATTTAAATACCGAGAAGGAACAGTTGGATCCCAACGGTGAGAGAAGTAGAAGTAGAGACAATGTGCCGTTGCAAAGGTGGGACCTTTACATACCCACCCACCCTAATAGTAATACTCTTAACAATTAATTTACCCTTTCAAAAACTAAATATTTCTGTTGGATTTTGAAATTTATTGAGAGGGATGAAATAAAGTAACACCCTTTGACTGCCTTACATTCTCACTCCCCACTCCCCTCTCTTTTATATTTGTTTTTTTCCTTTCAAACCCACAATTACAAACACCCTTCTACTTATTTTCTGTGGCTCATCTTCTCATCCTTTTCTTCCTTTACACTCTTTTCAAACCAAAAATTTTAAAAATTTCAAAAAAATAAAAATAAAAATTGAAGCTTTTTCCCATTTTTGATGCTTCTTTAGTACTCAAAACAAACATCCTGAAATTTCTCATATATATTGTTTCTGTAGATAAAGAGAGCAACTGTTAAAACCCTTTAAGGCTTTAAGTTGTCATTTATTGCTCTGGGAGAGAAAATGAGTGCTTCAAAGTTCATTAAATGTGTTACTGTTGGTGATGGAGCTGTGGGTAAAACTTGTATGCTCATTTGTTACACTAGTAACAAGTTTCCTACTGTAAGTTTTCTCATTTTGGTGACCCAAGATCTTATCTTTACCATGTATTTGAGCTATGTTCTTGTCATTTTTATATGGGTATTTACCAATTTTTGATAAACTTTCACATTTGTGGTTCAAAATTGTTAGAGTATGTAACATATTCTAGGTTTTTAATCATTATGTTAAGCTTTTGGTTCTTTTTTGTGGTGTTGGTTCTTTGACATTGTATCAGAAGTCTATGTGACAAAAGAGCGTAAGTTCTATTCTCAAGTACCCCTCCTGAAATATTTAGCGCCAAATATGCAGAGCACATGTGCTGCATCAACATTTCTAATTCAAATGTGTCTTATATTCTAAGGCTCAATCATCGACTTAAATTTTTGGTTTAGCTGATTTCTAGACAACAATGAAGTGTTAGATGTTAAATTTCTATGTTTTTTTTGTTGAACTATGTTAAAATGGGTACCTTTTCTTGTAGTTAAACAATGAAGTGTGAGCTTTGAAGGATTTTCTACTGCATTTTCTGTTAATTGAAAATGAAAAAAGAAGTTTTTTTTTTTTTTTTTTGCTTGGCTAGGCAAATGGAGTTAGTTACTGATCTATTTTAGCTTAAAAGCTACTCTTAATATATATTCATTTTATGCCTTTTTTGTGGCAGGATTACATACCTACAGTATTTGATAATTTCAGTGCTAATGTGGCTGTTGATGGAAGCATTGTTAACTTGGGGTTATGGGATACTGCTGGTACACTATGATTTCTTTTTGTTAATTAGCTTGTTTTGTACTTCAAACCCCATTAGGGTTTGTTACCGTGTTTTATTCGAAAAATTAACATTAATAATCCATCCTTTACATTATTCTTTTGATAATTTAATATTTTCCCTTTGTTCTTCATGTATAATTTAACTTTTATCTTAGTTTACTGGCAATATACCTATTATTGGTAATATGACAAAAGGTAAATTATTAAAAACAAAATAATCCAAACGTAAGATAATTCACGACAGATAGATGAAATGTTGAATTATTAATGTCAATTTATTTTATTACATTTGTTATTTGATTGGTCATTGAAAATTATAATTAACTTTACTTGGTGTATATTTCAGGTCAGGAAGATTATAGTAGGTTAAGGCCATTGAGTTACAGAGGTGCAGACATATTTGTGTTGGCTTTTTCTTTAATTAGTAGGGCAAGTTATGAAAATGTTCTTAAGAAGGTACATATTTTCTGATACAATTTGGATATTTGTGTTTTGGTACTGTTTAATTCATGTGGTTGCTGCTTTTCTCTGTGCAATGTCACTAATTATCATCAGTTTAGGCAAAAGTTGCTCTTTTTTTCTTTCTGACTCAAAGATGAGCCTACATGCCCACTTTATTGTTTGGTGTTAATTGGCAATTTTATGTTTTAATGGTTTATAAATAGTATTATGATTAAGCAAATGTCCCTAAAAGGAAAAAAAACATGGCATTTGATTAATATGATGGGGTTCATTATTTGGCAAATAGCTGATAGCTAACTACAGTGGTTGATTTGACCAGCTGATTTCAAACCTGCTATTATGAGTAACTTGTTCAAAAACAACTTACTCATAACAATAATTTGTTTCAACTCGCTAATATACCAAACATTAGTATTGACTGATTTGACCTCTTAACCCACTATTGCCAAACACTCTTTATTGTTTCATGTTAATCTAATAATGGGGACATTTTTACTTATGATTGTGCACTTTGTTGACATCTTTCAGTGGATGCCTGAGCTTCGTCGATTCGCACCCAATGTTCCGATTGTACTTGTTGGAACTAAACTAGGTAAGGGCCTTATTTTAGCAAGATATTACATTTACTAGATATGCAACTCTTTATGCTGTACCATTTATTCATGTATCAAAGTCCAAAGATTGAATTTGGATTGTGTTTTGTGTTCCCTCACAGATCTTAGGGAAGAAAGAGGATATGCTGATCCTACCGGATCGAATATCATAAGCCCTGCTCAAGTATGTTACATATCTTCTTTGCCATTTGTTTCCCCTTGTATTTGGTTTATGAATTTCGCGCAATTGCACAAGCACATTGGATTGTAAACGGTGAGCTCTCTGGCTCATCAAAACTTACCAAGAACGGAATCTCATGGATCGTATGTGATGCCTCAGGGAGAAGAATTGCGGAAGCAAATTGGTGCTGCGGCTTACATAGAGTGCAGCTCTAAAACTCAGCAGGTAGACTGCACTTTCGTGAGCAAATAACAGCACGAAAACAATGTGAATATGTTCGAATCTAATCGATTTAATGTCTGCTTGTGTAGAATGTGAAAGCTGTTTTTGATACTGCTATTAAAGTTGTTCTTCAGCCTCCAAGGAGGAAAGAAGCTCCTAGGAAGAAGAAATGCAGAAGGTCTGGCTGTTCATTTGTGTAAGTATCCTACCTCATATTTACAAAATATTTCAAATGCTTTTTTGTGTAAAATATATAGGAATATAGACGTGTAAAGCGGAATTGTAAGAAATTATCTCTTAACATTTAAACTGGATCGCATGCATATCATAATAT
Source organism: Amaranthus palmeri (assembly GCA_019776075.1). Lineage (NCBI taxonomy): Eukaryota > Viridiplantae > Streptophyta > Magnoliopsida > Caryophyllales > Amaranthaceae > Amaranthus > Amaranthus palmeri. The sequence continues at coordinate 107,383 of JAAKBH010000031.1, read as the reverse complement.
GAATTATTAAATATAGAAGAATACCATATCCCTGATTCGTGAATTCCACATAATAAATAGATAGATAACAAAAGTTAGTTGGAAATGAGATTATGTAGCAATCAACTAACCAAGGACGACATTGTTGTCATTTGCTATTAAAATCTGTCATTTATTTTGTGTGTGGTATAACTGTTTATCATATTGATGGAAATCTTTGGGGGAAATTGCAGGGGCATTATGTGTGGAGGTTGTGTTGCTTAGTATGGTATGTTTGAACCCGGAAAGAGGAGGTTCACTTTCACTACCTCGCGCAAGCATTGCCATTTTGCTGGAAGCTAATCGAGCTGTTTTCCCAAATCTAAGACGGTTGATGTGTGCTCTTTTGTATCGGGTTTTTGTACAAGTTTGCGCCATGTAATGTATGTATTTGTTATGCGTAGCTAAATCATAAGCTAATCGGTAAAATATTCTAAGGGAATCGTTCATTCTCTCTTGATTTCCCGTTATTTGTAACTCTCTTTAGCTTCTTATTATTAAGATTATTGGTTCATTCCTTTGATTGTTCTTTTCCTTTTCACAATTATATATTTGTTTGTTACCAGCATTTAATTTTTTGGCATTCAATGGCATCCACAATCCTCCCTACGAAGGGAATACATATATGAATTGTTTATCACCTTTCCTCACCCAAACCCTATTTTCGAGCGGGATATTGAGTTGATGATGATGATGAATGACACTCATCGCCTCATCGGCTAAAAAAGTAAACCTTGAAATCCTTCAACCCACCAGATGATCATGATGAACTGATGGTCACAGATGAATTTAGTGTTCCTCTAACCTAGGCTAGCCCTTCTGTCTACTGAATTTTGACTAGTGTTTAAAGAGGATGTCCTTCCCATAATTTTTAGGTACCATTTAATGCCTCATATAATGGTGACAATGTGGTCTCCCAAGTATCTCTACATGTGGGGCTACCCTTCTCTTTGTCCAAGTATACTCATTTATTATACTTATGCCTTTACCTATATGAAATTCCATCTCATAGCTAAATCATAGACGATCATATATTTATAACCGTTAGTCTCATGTAAGATCGTCTTTCTATAAGATTTTTTTAAAGGTAAACTACTGAAAAATACTTGATAAAATTTTTTTCCAAAAAGTACTTAACGAAAAATGTTTTGTTAAAGAATACCTAATAGGTTTTTTTTTCTTTTCCAACAAGTACCAACTAATGACTTTCTTTAGTTGACTGTCAACTTTTTGCTTTGACTTTCGAATTACTTGCACATAGGCTTATTCATTGGCTTATTTCTCACCAAATATTCAAGTTGAGTGTGCCCAAATCAAATAACCGCATAAGTTCGGATTATTTATGGTTAATCAATAGGTGAGATCATTGTAGGAAAATCATGAAAAAAATCGAATTATTCAGTGTAACTTTTCATTGATAATATGATTCAGATACACTTTTTGCTAACTTATTTTAATTTTTTAAGGCTTATGGTCTCTATTTTTTACCATTAAATTTATTATTTAATAAAATATTAAATTTACTTTCCAAAAAGAATTTTTTTCTTAATTTCCGTGAAAATTCATTATGAAATTAACTTTATAATGGAAAGAGTAGTTTGTATATGTTTGATTATTAGAGGCATCTATTATGTATTTTATTTCGTAGCTTATGGATCCTTAGTTCCTTACATCTAATTATAAGATTTTGCAAGTTTAGTTGGTTACATAAGGATAAAGCATGTGTTAAAAGGGTACAACCGTACAAGTAATATGAGATAGCCTATAAGATTGACTATATGTCGTTGGTATATGTATATGATTACATTATTTCTTGTGAGAGACCATTTCTATAAAGCCGATTCATTATATATTTTTTAAAATATTATAAGTAGGCATTAAAAATGATGTAAGTAGATATTTAAGAAATTAAAAGTAGGCATTAAGAATACGGCAAGTTAGCATTAAAGGTAATGTAAGTTGGCATTAAAAACAGGAGAATTTGATTTTAAAGGTTCGAATTTTGCCTCATTTGCTTCTAAAGGTTCGAACTTTCGTTTATCTTAGAAAGGTTCGAACTTTAGGGATCACCTTCATTTAAAGGTTTTTATGGGTTTATGTATAGAAAAATAAGCGATAAGTACTTGTTTCGACCAGAATAGATAGTTTCTCATAATTTTTCTATAATTATTCAAACATTTATGAGCGTTAATGAATTAAACGGTGAATTAAACATTAAAATGGTGAATTAAACATTGAAATGGTGAATTAAACAAAAACTAGATGCTACCATGTGGAAAAAAACTTATAAAATGATGAATTTAACGGAATCTAACAAGAACTTAACGGAAAATGCTACGGCAATTAGATAGTGCATAAACTGAAAGCTACCATGTGGAATTTTCTTAATAAAGTGCTACCACTGGCATTTCATTAAAATTGGATGCTACCATGTGGAATTTCCCATTAAAAATTAATGAATTTAGCATATTAAACAACCAAAATAATTAGCTTATGCTGATATTTAACATTGTAAAATGAATAGAAACATTTAAAGTTATATTTTACAGATGAATCAGTCAAAAGGTATTTTATTTCACTTTCACTGAAGTAAAATAGTCCATTAACACTTTTAACATTTTCTACTCTAATTCATAAAGCTAGATAAAAACATAAAAGTACAAGATAAATCTATGGTAGGAATAAAAACAAAATATAAATCAAATAATCAAATGGATATAACTTAAAAATAACAAATAAAATAAATAAAATCAAAAAGATTAAAGTGATTTAGAATACCTGGAATACAACCAACTTTATTAAAAAGCTATGTGACAAAAATTATAAATATCTTTAAGACAAGATCAGATGTTACTAGAAAAGTTTATGTAAGGTATTTCTAAGAGGAAGGGCGTTCATAAAGATTGAAGTAAAAATGTAAAAATAAAGGATGAGTTTTTAAAAGATTTAGTTTTTTGGGGAATTAAAGAATTGTAAAAATAAGAAATTTAAATGAGTGTTGGTGGGAGAAAGGATGAAGCATTTATGATGATTGTGAATGGGGAATTGCATGAGGTAAAAGAAAAAAAAATTTGGCGTAAAGAAAGAATAAACAAATGGGGAAATGCAAAAAAGCCTTGACCTTTTATCTTCCAAAATGTTAGGCTCAGGTTTCGAACGCAGGTTCTTAAAAATTACTACACGAAACTTTCACCAACTAAGACGACCTAATCTATCTATAACAATTACTAAAACAAAACGCTGCTGACATCATCACTATATGAAAATGCTTACATGTCACAATCTTAAGAAAAATTTTCCCTCCAATACTCAATGGTGATGTCATTATTTTTATAACTATTTTTTTATATTTGACTTTATTACTCACATTTAATGTGTTTGAAAATCATATATATTATTTTTTTTCAAATGTTTATAAAATCTTTAATTTTATTTATTAAATGAATATTATTTAGTGTATTAGGATATTTTGAGATGGTTTAAACATAATATACTTTTATTAGGAGTTTTTGTTATTTATATATAATAAGTTGCTCAAATTCAATGCTTAATTCTAATATAATTCAGGTAGTAACTATTTTATGTAAGTCAATTATATTTTTCATGAAAAAAATTATTTTTTTGTTTAAACTTTTATAAAATAATTTTACATATTTTGTGTTAAATTTGAATTTGTAATTTATCTCGAAAAATTTAACAAAACTGTGCATCGCACGGGCACTATCTAGTAATTAAACTAAACTAATATGAACAGTTTAATATATGAGGCCCCTCTATCCTAGGGGCCCTAAGCGGTTGGGCGTCTGGAATGGGCCCAGAACCGTCTCTGTAGGGGAAAAGAAAAAAAAGATTTAGAGGGATAAAAAAATCTCTTATTTGGATAGAAAAAGGGAGGTAGAGGGTTTGGAAGGAAGGAATTTAGAGGGATTAAAGTCCCTTCATTTTGTTAATATCTAAATCTTTTCGTAAAATGAAAGATTTTGAAAGAAAATGAACTTCCTTTCTATCCCTTTCCTTCCTTCTTATACAAATAATGGAATATTTTCCTCTTTTTCCCTACCCTTCCATTCCCTACCTTCTCTTCTTTTTTTTTCTCTCCTGATTTACTATCCAAACATAGTATTAATGTCGTATCACAAGCCTCTATTTACTTACATCTCAAACTAATACATTGAAACAATGCAATACAATGCAGAATTATTCCTAATTTGAAATATTTAGCTAATTATAATACTCTAACGACCCGTTTGGTTAGTGATATAACATTGTGATAATGAAAATGATTTATAGTGTAAAGTTAAGTTCTATGCCATTCCGATAGTAATGAAACTTTGATGACAAAAAATCTTTTTTATCTATAAATTTCTATTACACCATCTAATAGCACCTCCCCAATAATAATGTATTGAAATAAATTTATAAAGAAACTGATATGATTGAAGTTGGCTAAGAGAGTCTATATACATAATTATATATGACATATTAGAGTAAGAACTATCTGGATTTGAAGTGTGTCCATTTCCTTATATGATTATATTAGATCTAATTCACTACACATAATTTGTTTGGGTGAATTTAATTTACAAATTATGATGATCGAGTCCTTGTCTCATTTGTAATTATTATCAATATCCAAATAACGTATTGTTTCCTGTATGATTCTGAGAACAATTAATTATATGATTAACCACTTGATTTAGTGAATAACCAGAGTGATTAAGCTGGTGGAGGCCTTGAGCTTAATTCCTTGCCAGTTATGCTGCCAGATCTTTGTGGAGGAGAAGGGAGGATGATCTACAAAACACACCACGGGTTAGAAAAGGTCCGGGACTCTTTCCCGGAATCCTTCTCCGACGCTCAAGTTAGTACTGGGATTCAAAGAGTTGCCTATTGAGTCCCTCAAGACGCACAATGGCTATCAAGCGGATTATCGCATAGGACTTGTTTAGACGTAAAGTCAAATGTAATAAAATGAGAGACAATCAAATAAAAACTCAATGAATATTCCTTGTAAAGATAAATATTCTACTTGCTTGTTACTTTCATATTCGTTTTGTATACTTTGTTATTCTTATTGTTGTTGTGATTGTTGTTGTTTTTGTTACCTCATTTGAAGTGACGAATGCTTGTATTTATAGGCAATCATTTGCAGTGCCGAATTCCTCTTACGTACTTCCAAAAGAGCTTTTTTGCACAAGTTGTTCTCTTTCACAAGACTTTTTCTCTACTTATACACGTGTTGCTTCCCTAAGCCATAAGAAATATTTTGCTTGTCTTTTTACAGATATTGTCTCCTACTTTAGGAACAAGCTATTTCTCATTATAATCATTACTCATACAAGTGTTTCACTTATCAGATTCAAAAAGCCATGTTAGTGCAGCCGGTTTCGGAGATGACATTACTGCCTTTTGAGATGTTCCCATATACTTCCTCCGTTCCAAAATACTTGCAACACTTACCTTATTTGGCTGTTTCACAATACTTGCACCATTACTATATTTGGCAAAGAATAATCTTATTTTATTATTACTTTATTCCTACCCCACATATCACCATCAATCATATATCATCTCATTAATCATTTAATATACCCACAACCAATACCTACCTTCTATTAATTAATTTTTTATTTCAATTATTTTATTATCACTTTATTCCTATCCCACATATCACCATCAATCATATATCATCAGACCTGATGTGACAGCCCTTAATTCTTGTGCCAAGAGGGTGTGGTGCAACTAAATTGGAACGGAGGAAGTAGATCCCAAAGATGCCAGATCTTGCCCTCACTCTCCTAGCCAGATTATGATTAATTTTGATAAATCTTCCCATTGTATTTTTACCCATACACGTATAGTATTGGTTTAATTTTTACCTAGCTCTTTCTTCGGCTAGTCTTTTGAGAGACCGTCTCTTTGAAAGACGTATTTCAAGCCCAACCCATTAAAGATTAATGCGTACTTACTGTATTTTTAATGTCTGATTACAATATCCTTAATGCCTACTTACCGTATCCTTAATATCTACTTTCAATATCTTAAATGTCTACTTACATTAGTTTTGATACCTACTTACAATATGTTAAAAAATATAAGACGGGTCGGCGTCTCTATGAGACCGTCTCTAACAAGATTTAGTGCTCTTTCAATCCTCCCTTAATCTAAAACTAAAATCACAAATTCTTGCTATAGACCGTCTATAGCATAAAAGGGTAGATATGGGTCAACCCATTTTGCATAATAAGTAACTGATTAGTCATCAACTTTACTTTAACGGCCCGTTTGGTAAGTGGTAATAAACCGCGGTAATGGGAATGAAATAATAGTGTAATTTTGGTTGAAAAATCCCATGACTACCTTGATGGCCATGCTTGACAACCTTCAATCATCTCATTTTGTTCATAAAATTCATTCCAATGCATTACCATTGGGAGAGGTGGTATTAGAAGGTAATGGAAATTTGTGAACAAAATATTTTTTTGTGATCAAAGTTTCATTACCATGGGAATGAAATGAAAGTTTTGATGAAATTTTACACTATAATTCATTCTATTACCACCATTTAATCTCACTAACCAAACGGGCCGTAAATTTAAAATCATTGGGATGGTCTGTTGGAAGAGCCGTCTTTAGCATAGACGATTTCTCAAAGACCTTCTAACATAAAAAAAAGAAATAAATTAAATTTACAAAAAACACACTATTTTAATTTGCATAATACACACTAGGACTAACTCTGCATACTACTCGATCGGCATTCGCCATAATATTCGAGTATATTATAATACTCTCCAATGTATATTCGAGTAGTACACACTAGGACTAGAATATACTTCCTCGATTCTTATTTACTTGCACCATATACTTTTTCACACTCTCCAATGTACAAATACAATCGTTAATATCTCTAATTGTACATATCGAAAAATTATGAAAACTCAATATTAATAAACTTTGAATCTAGACGATATAAACAAAATCTCATATGACTATGTTTTAACTTATAGATTACAGACAATATAAAAGTCAATTTGCTTGATGAATAGTACCGAAGTCAACTATGATGCGTAAAAAAGAACGGAGGAAGTACAACACATGGTCCGGTGGAATTGGACTACAACAACACAACTCAATTAATAATCCCTTCATTTGCTAATATTCTTCTCATTTACTTTTTTTACACGGTAAATTTTAAGTTATAACATCTATAAATACGCATCATAAAAATTATAAAAAATATATAATAAATAAATATTTACACTAAGCCAAATCTAACGAAATATATATTTTATCATCTATACATGTCTTAAATATCTTAGTTAGAATATTCTAAAATTACCACCAATTAGCACCACGGCAAGAATCAAACGTCTACTCTTCGGAGTGGTGGCGGCGGATCATCATGAGCTTCTTCTTCAAAACGGTGAACTTCACGATCACGTGGATTGATGAGTATATTCAGAAAATTGCATGAAAAAATGGCAAAGAAAGAACCGGCAAGACGACGGTAAAGACAACGGAGAAAGTATAAACTATAATCGGGCCAAAGAGAAGATAATAGGAAACACGGATGAACATACAAGAATAGTGTGGTTGGACACACCAAACTGAAAATAAATTGAAGAGTAAAAAAGACTGACCATTCTGAATATCCTGTTCGAACACGAAAATTTACACCATTAGTAGGAGGAATAATATCGAAAGAAGTAAAAAGAAACAATAATGAAAGTAGCAAAATGGAGAATACTTGTAAGAGAGTTAGGGTTGAAGAGGTGTAATCGGTAAAAAGGATAGATAAATATGGACGTAAGAATATGTTGAAAAATAATAGTACAAAATATCTTAGGTCTAATTTAACATTTGTCATGGCGCCCAATTGATTTGATTTGAAATTTGCTGATAGTTTGGAAATGTTGAAAGTGGTTAATAAATAATGATGGTATTACTTGTATTAGAAGTTCTTTGGAGTTTGGACAGTGACGATAAAAGTAAATGTCCCAGCTCGATAATATTATAAAAATAGTAAAGTATTTGGAATTTACATTTCTATGTCGAATCCGTGATACTCTTCTTGGGTTCTACTGCTACACTTCTTTGTTGTATTATACTTTCTCCATTCTATTTTAGTTGCACCTGTTGGAAATACTTCACATGGGAGACAAGATCCCACATCGATAAAAAGTGGGTTGTGGACTTGCATATATACTTGGTGAGCTAATCCTCCTGTAGCCATATGGTTTTGGGAAACAATAAACCTCACCGAGTGTATGTGCAAGTCAACGCTCTTGACCCGTGGGTTTGTGGGCCCGAGCCCACGGGTGTCCCGTGTCCCCACGAGTGGACCACGGTGAGATTATGTGACGAATTGTCACGGCCTAATAGCACCATTGGATTTAGCACGTTTTTTAAGAACCGTTAAATCAGTATGGTAAAAGCAGGAATGATGTATGATTGATGGTAAGTAGATACTGGTTGTGACTTGTGGGTATATTAAATATTTAATGGGTTGATGTATAATCAATGGTGATAGTGGGGTAGGAATAAAATGAGGATAAAATAAGCATATTATTTTGCCAAAAATAGTAATGTTGCAAGTAATATGAAACTTTCAAAATTGGTAAGTGTTGCAAGTAAAATAGAACAGAGCTAGGTAGTAGTTCCTTTGTTTCATAATACATGCTAGTCTGATGCTACATCTTACTCTTTTACACAATTTAATGTATAATTTTGATCATTAATATCTTAAACTATACTAGTTAAAAATTATAAAATTTAATACTACCTCTTATTCATCCTAAATGTACCATTTAGTTTTTGACACTATTCACTCATCACTCTTAATTTGTATTTTTACTTATAATCTATAAGTTAAAACATGGTCATGTGGGATCTTGTTTGATTCGTCTCAATACAAGGATTATTAATATCAAATTTTTATGATTTTTAATTAAGAATAATTTGAGATATTAAGGGTTAAAATGTTGTCTCGGAAAGTGTAAATAATTAAATGGGACATTTAGAATGAATAGGAGGGAGTATTATGAAAGTATGCAAGTAGACGATTCAAACAAGATCTCACTTGACTATATTTCTTCTTACACATTAGTCGTTATATAGAAAGTAAGCTCGAACAATGAATAATACTCATAAGTCAAATATAGCGAGTATTTCGGAACAAAGGAAGTACTTACTACGTTTCATTTTTATGCAATTTATTATGTTATTTTGATAATATATACTCCCTTCGAATCAATTTAGTTGTCACAATTCCTTATTTGGCAAGTTCATATCAATTGTCTCATTTCCTTTTTTGTCAATCTTTTTTTACATAAATACCCCATATTCACACAAGTAAAGACCAAGATACCCCCACTTTTACTACTTACAATATTCTAACTATCACCTTTACAATTAATTTAAGCAATTAAAATACCCAACTACCATCTTTTTAATGGATCTTACACCACCCTTAATAACCACGCCTAAGCAAATGAGACAACTAAATTGGTTAGGAGGGAGTATTTTTTTTGAAATTCAACGCGAGGCTATATTATTAACCAGGAAAATCCGAAAATACAAAGTCCGATAGCCATAAAGGGCCACCATCTAGCCAAACTGAACAACAAATGCTAGCTAAAGCCCATTGGGCTAAACGATGAGCTACCCTATTTGCTTCCCTATAACAAAATTGGAAGCTAATATTAGGACTCGATGACGCCATATATTGCACATTTTCAATGATAGTTTGAGTCTGGAAATCACGAGCAATAAGGCCTTGGAGAGCTTTAACTATAACTTGAGCGTCCCCTTCGATTTCAACCCTCTACCACTGGGGATTATTAATTGGCGAGCTCAACAGCCCACCTAAAAGCCTCAAGCTCCGATCTCTCTATGGAGGTAAACGGCCATAAAGTTTTGGCTGCCGCAAGGATGACATTACCGTGGCTATTCCGAGCCACAACACCAATGCCTACTCGATCATTAATCACACTAACCCCCGCATCAACGTTAAGTTTGATAGTGTCTTGAAGAGGAGGAACACATCGAGACTCTTGCCTGTGCGAATCGTCAGTACTAGAAGAACCATTAGCCTTACGGTATTCGGCTAGAAGGTCTTTGGCGAGCTTGACACACAACTCGGGGGAGACATAGACTTTCTCAAAGTAAAGATCATTCCGTGCATACCAAATTTGCCACGCACAAACACATAGAGCCTCCACAATCGCTATCGATTTATTAGCCATGATATACCCCAACCATTCACGAAACGGTAGGTCCGAAGGAATCTGGACAGCATCCGAAAATTGACTCCAAATTTGGCGAGCCCACGAACAACTCAATAAAACATGTCGTCCATCCTCAATCTGGCCGCATCTTTTACATCTATCCAAATTATCTACATGCCGAATCCCTTTGTGCCGGAGGTTTGATCCATGGGAGAGAATGTCCCACGCCGCACGCCACAAAAATATCTTGGCTTTGGGGAAGATATTCAGCTTCCAAATCTTCCTCCATATTGGGTCATAACCTGTGGAACAAGAAACTTGGGTTCGATTATTAAAAGCTAAAGAATAAACATCCCTTACCCTAAAAACCCCATCTTTACTAGCGGCCCAAACTCTACAATTAGGCCCATTTTGAAGACCCTTCTCTCTCTAGGAGTTAGGGTGTTTTCTAGCTTGTCTAGTTTTCTCTCCTTTAGGGAGTTTTTCCGGTGTTTCTCGGTCCTTTTCCGGCGGCGGGTATCCTTTTCTTTTTTCCTCTTCTGTTTTCTGTCGTTCTCGGGTGGTTTGGTCTTTGTCTTTCTTTTGTGGTTTCTTTTGGAGTGAGGGGTTGTGGTGGGGTTGGGCGTTTTGCGAGTATGGAGGGAGGGTGTAAGTCAGATTCTTTGGTGTCCAATAAGGATTTGATTAAAGATAATGGTGGCAAGATTGATCTTCTTGATCAATCTAAGGTGGAGTTGGCTGTTTTGGAAGGGGATGTATGTGTTTGGGCGGAGGAGGGTGACAATGATGAAGATGATCGCATATCTCTTGGTTTGGTTGGTAAGTTGTGGTCTGATCGTACGTTGAATCCGACAGCTTTCATGGCTTCTATAAAAAACGTGTGGGTTACACAACATGGTTTTGATATTAAAATGATTGGGAGGAACTTGTACCAATTTCAATTTTATCATTGGTACGATAAGGAGAGAGTGCTTAAAGGCCAACCTTGGCATTTCGACAAGGTTGCGATTCTTTTAGCGGATATGGAGGAGGCGGTCCAACCGTCTGATTACAATTCTTTACGTTACCAATATGGGTTCGTGTGTATAACGTTCCGTTTCGGGGAAGGTGTAAGAAATCCAACGCTCGTATGATCGGGGATAAAATTGGTGAGTTCATGGAAATGGACAAATCGGACGTTCATGGCATGGAAAAGTCTTTGAGGGTTCGAGTCAATTTGGATGTCCGAAAGGCTTTACACAAAGAGATTCATAAAAACATTCGAGGGGGAGACATTGTGGCGTGTCCGGTAAAATATGAGAAGCTTCCGCTTATATGTTTTTACTGTGGTATGTTGGGCCATAGTATTAATGAATGCAAAAGTGTGTATGGGGATCACTCGCCGGTCAAGTTGTTTGGGCCGTGGTTGAAGGCCTCACCGTGGAAGCCGTTAAGTCAGGAAGAACAGGAAGTTGTGTCGGGTGGGGGCCCTTCGTGTGGTAAAAAATTATTTTTTACTAAGAAAAAATAATATGGTGGTAGGGAGGTGGAGGAGCAGGAGTGTAATATTTCTAAGGTTGTGACTCTCATGAATAATGTGGGTTTGGAAGCTAGGGAGGAAGAGGAGCAAAGTCTTGGACCGTCAAACTCTAAGAATCTTTCGACGGGGCAATATGTGGAGGGTTGTGAGGAGGGTGAGGTTACTTTCTGTGGGATGGGTAAGGTAGGTGTGGACTATTCTCAAGAAGGGGGTTGTGATGGGACTAGGGAGGGTGATATGTCGATTGGAGTGGGTAGGGAGGTCTCGGCTGGGGAGGGTGTTTGTTCTAAAAAATTAAATGCCACGGGGCGTCGTGTGCACAAGTGGAAGAAAATTGCTCATGAAAGGTCGGGTAAGCAGTCTTTAAGTTTGTCTTGTCCGATTGTGGGTGAAAAGCGGGCTAAAGATACGGGGGCTTTTGATGATATTATGTCTGAAGCGGAGGATAATGGGAAGACAAAGAAACGATTTGCGCCAATGGAGGTTGACGAGTCTTTGGTTAATTTTTCTGAGAATGTGGTGAGCCCCACAAGATGGGCTCTTGGGTCTCAATGAGGTCTCCGATTTTTTTGAATTGTCGTGGGCTTGGGAGTCCTGCGACAATGAGTGCACTTTTTTCGTTAGTGCGTAAATACTCCCCGGATTTTATTTTTTTAAGTGAGACTAAGTGTGGTAGTAAGAATATTAGAAGGGCTAAAGATCGTCTTGGGTTTGATAAATGTTCGTGGGTCGAGGCGCAGGGTCGGTCGGGTGGTTTGGCGGTTTTTTGGAAAGAGGAGTTCGAGCTTAGCATTATAGCTAGGGGGATCATTTTATTGATTGTGACATTAAGGAAGATGGTGGGTGTTCGTGGCGGATGACTGGGATTTATGGATGGCTGGAATCGAATCAGAAGGATAAGACTTGGGCTTTGATTGACACGTTGGGTAGAAATTATAATGGGCCGTGGGTTTTGGGGGGGATTTTAATGAAATCCTTAAAGATTCTGAAAAGAGTGGGGGTTCGGCGTGTGATTTTAGTAGTTTACTAGGTGATTGCCCGTGCTAAGCACGTGTTATTTAATATTTTATCATATTTAACATATATTTTTACGTGAATAAATAAAAAATATTAGAAATAGTTGAATAAAAGAAATAATATTGATACGCAATTTGAAATATAGGTTTGTGTACCATAATATACATTACGAAGGAAAATAAAATTAAACGATATATAAAGTTAGTGAAATAGATACATTTATAAAAACTTTTATCAACTATAAATATTGAACCACTTTTTTGTATACAATTGGTATGTTAAAGTATAAATAATGTCATAATTATCACATATTAAAATCTTTACTTATTGCTTACTTTTGACCCATGAAACTACTATATATGATTGTTCATACATTAATACATATTGGTTTTATGTTAGGTAATAATCAAATCATTGAATTCTATTTAATTTATTGTTCATTATTTTCCTATCATGTAAATAAAATTTTAGATTTTAGTATTAAAAAACAATATTATGATTTTATTGTCAATCTTTTTCAAGTTTAATTATTACTCTGTAGATTTCGTCCATTTCTAAACACATCGTACTTCCCCTCAATTTGAATAAAGAAATTAAGATTTGCTAAATTAGAGAAAAAGAGATCCAGGTTTGATCAATCAAAATAATAACAATAAAAAGCAATTAAAATTAAATTTATAAATGAATCAATGACACATGCATAAAAAAAATATGATATCAAAAATCAATAAATAAAATTTTTAAGAAAATAAAAGATAAAATTAGACTAATGCAAGAGATATGAGTCATATGACCCATTCATTGGGGATTGGTTAAATGCTTTACTTCTCTCTTTGGTTCGAATTAGCTAAACCCACAAAATTATAGATAGAGATAATAAAAAAAAAAGGGGGGTAATCTTCCATCACAAGTTGCAACGATCTTTAAGAATGTGATAATTAGTTTAATGAGACATATAAAGTAAGTAATGATGCATTCTAATTCTTTAATTTAAATTTATAAATAAGGAAAATTTGCCAAGAATAATCCCAACTATTACTCGTTGGCCAGAAATAATCCCAACTATTGATTATTTTTTAATAATCCCAACTATTGATGAAGTTTGCTGAAAACAGTCCCACTCTATTTTCTTTACCTTTTTTTGAGTATTTTTTTACCTTGTTTTTAACTTTAATATAGGTTTACCTAATTTGAAGAAGGAAAGTTAAAAAAAAAGGTAAAAAAAATACTCAAAAAACCTACTACAGCAGGTTGAAAATAGAGTGGGACTGTTTTCAGCAAACTTCATCAATAATTGGGATTATTAAAAAATAATCAATAGTTGGGATTATTTCTGGCCAACGGGTGATAGTTGGGATTATTCTTGGCAAATTTTCCTATAAATAAATCATTCACATGCAAAGAAAACATATGATATTAAAAAGTAATAAATAAAATATTTAAGAAAACAAAACATAAAAATAGACTAATGCTGAAGATAATACGGCTCATTCATCGAGATTGATTACATGATTTACTTCTCTCTTTGGTTCGAATTAGCTAAACCCAAAAAAATTATAGAGGGAGATAATTAAAAATAAAAAACCCAATTTTTTAGATATGAGAATTTGAGGAAAGATAGAGAATTTTTATGAGAAAAAGATAGAAGTAATCTTCCATCACAAATTGCAACGATTTTCATAAAATATGATAGAAAGATTATTCACATGCAAAGAAAAAAGTAAATATAGAGGCTATTTGAGGTAATATTTAAAAGATATAAAAGATAAAAGATAAAAGATAAAAGATAAAAGATATAAAAGATAAAAGATATGCAATATTTAAAATAAGATTAATACAAAAATAAGCAATATTTAAAATGAGATTAATTGAGGTTTATTATGGCAACAAATGAAGATTATTGTATTAAATAATAATAACCACATTTGGTCAAAGTAGAGCTAAATTTGTATACTATAAATTAAATACATCATTAACAAAAAAAACTGTATAGTAAATATTTATCAAAATAAATACAATTAATAATAACTACATTTGGTCAAAGCAGAGTTAATTGGGCAACAATTTTTTTAATCTATAAGTTTCTAAATATAGATGCACATGGAGAAGGATTTTAGGCGGGAAAAAAATCTCTGAGAGCATAACATGTGGCAGTAGGTGGTGTTTGTTTTAGTATTAAGTATAGAGGTATAGATAGATATAGGTGGTATTTCAGATTTTTAATTTAATTTAAAGGTAGAATATAATGGTAGAATTTAAATTTCGTATTTAATATGTTTCCTTGATTTTAAAATTTAAATAGTTTCCAATTGAAATTGTTTCCACCAATTTAATATGATTCCTTTTCAAATCAATTATAACATTATACGGTAAGTTTAATTCTGAAATATATCTGAAATCATAATAATCTCCTCTAATTTTGGCTAGTTAAATTTAAATCGTTTCCATTTTCATTAACTTTGGGGACAGAAATTACTTTTGATACAGATTTAATTTTGGAGACAAAATAGAAATTTTGACTGATTAAATTGATGTAGCCTATAATTGATATATTGACCATAAATAAAGAATATAATTGAAATATTGACTGACTAAATTAATGTAGAATATAATTGAGATATTGACTTGTTAATAATTAATGTAGAATATAATTGAGATATTGACCAAAACAGATATGTATTCTTGAGGGATTAGGCGGGAAGTAGATTGCTGTGGAAGTGCCACGTGGAAGATTCCAATGCTGCTTTAGAAGATAGTATGATGTGCCTTTCGTGACTGTCTGGACCGGAATGGGCTTCGTGATATTGGATTTTTTGGTCATCAGTTTACTTGGAGCAATAATCGGGTTAATGGCTTCATTGAAGAAAGATTGGACCGGGTGGTTGCTAATGAGGGTTGGTGCACTCTTTTTCCGAATGGGTGTATAGAGAATGTCGTTTGGGATGGGTCGGACCACTTACCTATTATTCTTCATATTGATAATGTTGGTCAAGGAGATGAGAATGGGCGTGGGAAGGAGGACAATCGGATTTTTAGATTTGAGGCTCGTTGGTTACAACATGAGGGGTTTGATTCTTTTGTCAAGAATACGTGGGATAGTGCTCGTCTTCGTTTTAATGATCAATGGGTCAATGTGGTGGATGATTGTGGCTCTCGGTTTAAGAATTGGCATAAAAATGTGTATTTGGTTGCTCAAAGTAGGATAGGGTGGTTGTTAAAGCGCCTTCGGGTGGTTCGCAAAATGGCGCCTAACCCTTCGGTTATTGAGGAAATTCGGGGGCTTGAAAAAGAATTGCGATTAATTAGGCAACAACAAGAGACGGCCGCTTGCAAAGGTGTAGGCCTTTTATTCTTAAAGATGGGGACAAAAATACGGGGTATTTCCATGCCAAGGCTTCGAATCGCAAAAAGAGAAATCATATAAAGTTTTTAGAGGATTCTCATGGAGTTCTTCATCGGAGTAGGGAGGGGATGCAACGTGTGGTTGTTGATTATTTTTCGGATTTATTCTCATCGTCTAGACCCGAAATTACGGTCGACCAAGTTAATTTTGTCAATCATAGGGTTACGTTGGATATGGCCGATTTTATGGAAAAAGCGTATACTAGAGCAGAGGTTGAAGCGGCTTTAGCTGAAATGCATCCCTGTAAATCTCCAGGGCCGGATGGATTACCGACTCTTTTTTACAAAAAATATTGAGATGTGGTGGGGGATGATTTATGTGACATGGTGCTTTCTTTTTTAAATAATGGTTTTATGCCTCCAAATATAAACCATACGTTTGTCACCCTTGTTCCTAAAACCAAGAAACCTTCCAAGATGACGGAATTGCGCCCCATAAGTTTGTGTAACGTTTCTTATAAGGTTATGGCTAAAATGCTTGCTAATCGTCTCAAGCCTTTTCTCCCGTCTCTTATTGATGAAAATCAAAGTGCATTCGTCCCGGGACGTTTAATAACCGATAACATTTCATTATCATCTGAAATATTTCATTTTATGGGTCGTAACCAAGCTCGGCAAAGGGGTTTTATGGCTTTGAAATTAGACATGAGTAAGGCGTACGACCGCATAGAATGGGATTATTTGGGGTGTGTGCTCATTAATATGGGATTTCCAGCTCTATGGATAGATCGAGTCATGAAATGTGTCACGTCGGTTTCTTATGCGTTCTTGGTTAATGGGGAAGCTTCAGAAGTGGTGGTGCCTAAAAGGGGGTTAAGGCAAGGGGATCCTTTGTCCCCATATATTTTCTTGATTTGTGCTGAAGGTCTCGGTATGCTCTTGAAAATGGCCCATGATCGTCAATTGCTTCATGGCAATTCTATCGCCCGTGGTGCTCCAATTATTTCCCACTTGTTTTTTGCCGATGATTGTATGTTATTTGCTCGGGCGTCTGATTCGGAGGCTAATACCATCTTGACTATTTTAAAAGATTACGAGTATTTGTCGGGTCAAATGGTGAATCTTGATAAAAGTGAAGTTTCCTTTAGTAAGAGTCTCTCCTATGGGTTAAAGAATCATATAAGCGCTATCTTGGGTTTTAAAGAGGTCTTAAGCTATAAAAAGTACTTAGGGTTACCTACCATTTTTTCAAGATCGAAAAAGCTTTCTTTTGCTAATATCAAGGATAGAATTTGGAATAAACTCAAAGGTTGGAAGGAAAAACTTCTTTCCAAGGCCGACAAAGAAATCCTTATCAAGGCAGTCGCTCAAGCTATTCCTACTTATGCTATGAGTTGTTTTCGTCTTCCTTCGTCTTTTTGTGAGGAGGTGGAAAGGATAATCAGGAATTTTTGGTGGGGGACGTCGAATTCGGAGCGTGGTATCCCTTGGAAGGCTTGGAAGGATATTTGTAGACCTAAGTGCGAAGGTGGTTTAGGTTTTCGGGATATTAATCTTTTTAATTTGACGCTTCTTTCCAAACAATTGTGGCATCTCCATTGTTTTCCCGACTCTCTTTTGGCTAAGAGTTTCAAGGCTCGTTATTTTTCATCTTCCTCTATTTGTGAGGCGTCGCTTGGGTCTAGTCCAAGTTACACTTGGCGTAGTATCCTTGGGTCTCGGTCTACTCTTAAGTTAGGGGTGCGTTGGAAAGTGGGTAATGGTCGTGAGATCAAACTATGGCATGATGCTTGGCTTGGGGGTGATGGCACGGGGAAATTGATCACTCCTCCTAGGTTTCTTGGGTTGGACGCTACGGTGGATTCCATAATTGATCAAGATTCGTGCACTTGGCGGTTTGATTTGATCCGAGAGCTCTTTCTTCCTATGGACGTTGATCGTATCCTTCAATCGGAGGGAGTATTAAATTAACTATACAAATTAAATTTTTTTTAAAAAATTAATATTATGAAAGCTTGAAATTAGATGATTCTAACAAGATGCAACTTGACTCTATGTTTTTTTATACACATTAGCCGCATTATATAAAATAAATTTGAACGATAAACAATGTAAAAATTGTAATGTAGCAAATATTTTCATAACAAAGGAAGTACAATATTAGGAATTTATAATTTCTTCGTTCCATATTACTTGCACCAAACTAATTTTTACACTATTCATCATTCTATGGTAATTTACATATTTCGGCAATCATGCAAGAAACAACATAGTCATGTGGAATCTTGTTTAATTCGTCTCGTCGCATATTTTCTTAATATCAAATGTTTATAGTTTTTAGTTGTGCGTAACTTTAAATACAAATAATCAGACAAGCGCATTGAAATGCGCAAAAATTTGTTTGGTGCAAGCATTATGAAACAAGGAAAGTACTTTAAAAAAACATTCCTTCTATTCACTTTGAATGTCTCATTTGGTTTTTCAATATTATTCCTCAATCACTCTCATTATGTGCTTTGTTTTTAATTTATAAGCTACAACATGGTAAACTGCGATTTTGTTTGATTCGTCTTAATTTAAATTTTATTAATATCAATTTTTTATTATTTTTACTCAAACACAATTGGAGATATTTAAGATTAAAAACGTGCATTGATAAATGTGTCAAAATCAAATGGCATAGTTAAAGTGAATATGAGGGAGTATTATTATGTTTAGTTTTTTAGTTTATATTTAAAATAAACATAGCGGATTTATCTGATTTTATCATTATTCACTTTTTATTTTTTATCATGTATAATTAAATATATTTGATACATTAGTGTCCCATTTAGTACCGGTACTAATTGGTGCCAATGGTGATAAAAAGTTTATGCAATTTTGATAGAAATATCTATAACAAGTTTAAATGATCATGCTTTGCCCAAAAAAAAGTTTAATGATCATGCTTATTCTCTTGCAAAAATTGTAATTTTCTTCACAAAATTGATTCTAATCCATTACATGTATTAGATGGTAATGAAAAATTGTAAAGAAAAACTTTTTATAATTATATTTACATTACCATAAAAATGACATGATACATATCATAATACTCATTAGAAAATCTAAGTTAATCACAATTATTTATAAATCACATAAAAAAACAAAAGAAAAACTAATAAAATAGTCAAAAAATCATTATAGCCATAAAACAATAAATAATTTCCACTTACAAGGTAAATCACGTTCATTTACCTAGCAAATCTTATTACTCATTGGTAAAGTACATAAAAAGTTAAAGGTATCAGGTTATAATAAAGTATATACTACCTCAGTTAAAAATTATGTGCAACTTTTGTACTTTTCACGGTTGCCAATGCAATTTTTGTAGGGGAAATTAGAGGAAGTAGGTATAGGTAATTAAGGGAAAGAAGAAGAGAGAAAATGATGGAATTAGTGATAGGTAAATAAGAAAAAGAAGGAGAGAAGAAGTAGGGATAGGTAATTAAGGGAAAAGAAGGAGAGAGAAAATGATGTGATAGATAATTAAAAGAGAGAGAAAATGATGGGATATGTATTTAGATTGGTTATTTTTTACTAAAAAAGGAAAGAAAAAAGTGAGTTGCACATAATAGTGAGCGGACAAAAATGTAAAGTGTTGCACATAATATTTAACAGAGGTAGTATTATGTGGAACCCCTGAAATAATGCAGGTGATGGTACGAGGGTACTGTTCAAGTACTTGCTCTTTTTTGTAATGATCACTGATTCACTGCATTACATTTAGAGGTGTTCATTCGGGTGATCGGGTCGGTTTCGGACGGGTGTCATTTGGTTCGGTTGCATTTCGGATCGATTATGTTTCGTCTGTTTGTTATGACAGGTCACACTGGGGTCGGGTCGGTTAGTCACGGTTCGGTTAAAAGATCGGTTATTCGGGCTATCGGGTTAGCATCGATATGGTGCCGGTTCAAGTTCGGGTCGAGTGTTAATCGGTGTCGGGTTGTCATCGGTTAATAATTGGTTCGGTTTTGTCGGGTACAGATCGAGTTCGGTTTTTTAGAAAACAGAATTTGGCTACGTATTACTAATTACTATCGATCAAAAACAAAATAGTTAAAATGCAAATCAATTAGTGATCATTATTACTTTGTTACTTTTACATCTTTGACCGAAAATTAAAAATATAAAGTTCTATAAATTTTCCTCTAGTACGATTAAAAGTAGTTTAATAAACATTGACCATTGATTATTAGCTCTAAATATATGAAATCATGTATTTATTAGATTAACTAATAAAATGATTGAATATAAGTATATCATACTTCTATCTTAAAAATTGGTTAAGATTTAAAGCAATTCGATCTAAAATTCGTTCGGGTTATGTGTCGGTTACAAAACTCGGTTACAGTTCGGGTTCAGCTTTCCCATTTTCGGTTCTCAACCGGTTCGGGTACAACATCGGTTCCGG
This sequence comes from Amaranthus palmeri, assembly GCA_019776075.1. Classification (NCBI taxonomy): domain Eukaryota; kingdom Viridiplantae; phylum Streptophyta; class Magnoliopsida; order Caryophyllales; family Amaranthaceae; genus Amaranthus; species Amaranthus palmeri. The sequence goes on along the minus strand of JAAKBH010000031.1, from coordinate 86,805 downwards.
TATTGTCGGTTCGATAAACCTGAAAACGGAAGATATTTTCAGGTCGATTTACTTTCGATTTCGGTTCGAGTTTTCGGGTCGGGTCACTTTTGAACAGCTCTAATTACATTGGTTTACTATTCATCATTAAGCTTGTAAAAAAAGGGGTGGGGAAAAGTGAAAAACACATTAAAATTACATAAATTTTTTTTATCAATAAGTGATCAAATGTTTTATAACCTTTAGTTACACTTAGAGTAGTATAAATAGAGATTTGGAGGAAAAGTGAAAAACACACAAAAATTTAAATTTTTTTTTTCTTTTTCACTTGTGTTTTTTCAAGAGAGTAATTAACTTTTGTTAGAATTGTCAAAGATTATAATTCATCAAACCCTTGTTGTTAAGTAACAAGTACTAAGGGTGTGTACGTGTGTTGTGTTGTTTGTATCTCGTTGTGAATTTTCAAGTCAAAACCCAAAAGCACCTTTGTGGGGGAAATATCACAAAAGAAAAGTGATCACACGCTTACAACAAGTATCAAGTTTCCTTGCAACGGTTGTTGTTACAAAGATAACCAAGTTAATTCTTAGTGTATTTTATAAGTTTTATTTTAGTCAACAAAGGGAAAAATACAAATTTACAATTGTAATTTGTATTTTGCATTATTAGTTTGTAATACAATGTCGAATAAATACACGAATTTAAGATCATATAATGATAAGTACAAAAATATAATTAAAAAAGAAAGTTTTAATAATAAGGGTTAACTCATTTTGAACCCCTTCATAAGCTGGACCATAAGAGGTTGCACCTCAAATGTACCTCAAAAATGACCCTGGGTAGACATAAGGTATAATATTTAACAAATAAACCTATACATTGGCTAGTTTCGTATAATTTTTTTTAAATAATTGATTACTTCCTCCGTTCCATAATACTTGCTACATTTCACTTTTTTACGCAATCCAATGCACAATTTTGATCATTAATATCTTAAAGTACACTTATCTAAAAATTCTAAAAGTTTAATATTATGAAAGTATGTGATTAGACGATTCAAACAAGATCCCACTTGACTATATTTTTACTTACACATCAGTCGCAATATGTAAAATAAGCTTGAACGATGAATAGTGCACAAAATTGAAATATAGCAAGTATTTTGGAACGGAGGAAGTATTATTTTACTTCATCGTGATGTTCTTATTTTTACTGAAGGTTTAGTGTTCAATTATTGTATTTTTATGCTATTTTTTCGTCGATTAAGCAAGAATAAAATTGAGTGTATCATGATTCATAATTACTTTTGTTTTAAGAATAAACTAATATTTTTGATTCCCAACCATTGAATTTATCTACATGCTTTGGAAACGATGTCCCCCTTTTTCGCAATTTAAAGCAAATGATGATCTATCACACATCACTCTTCACTAACCTATAAATAATGAGAAGAGTATATCATACGCTATGATTCAAGGATGTTTCACAATTACCCCTTTTTATTTTTCAATTTAATTTTTACTTTTGATTTTAATTGGTCAAACAACCAAGAAAATGATTTGCTGAATGACTTTTAAGCCGGCTAAAAAGCTTGTTTTAAGCCAAAAATCAAAATGTACTTTTTGTAGCTTTGTAGCTTTTTTTATTGATTCTTGACTTTTAGATTTTTTTTTTCTAATAGATAGTTAGTGACTAAGAAATAATTTTTATTAAATATCTCTATAACAACGACTTAAACAATTATCGTTAATCCTATGAACTGATATAGCAGCCAATACTTCCAACTAAGCAATCCATACAACAATTTCAACTAAAAACCCTAGCTTACTGTCATTTACCAAACACACTATAATAATGTTTGAAATATTTTTTCATGCTGATGCAAGTGGGTTGCAGTTTCTCTTAGTTTTGTAGTACTTTTTATACTGTTTTGTTCTGAATTAATGAAAAATTTTCATTTAAAGAAAATGTTTGGAATATGTTTTATTCCCTTGCTTAGTTTGCTTATCAATTTATCATATGTTATTATCACTACGAACCTCGGTAGAAACTAACTTTAGCTTTATTCTTGCATTTTTTCATTGCATTTTCTTTTATGCATGTTGGAAGCTGAAATTCCAAGTAGACTATCCTTTTCAATGAGTCATCATCAAAGTCATCCACTGCCGTTCCCCTCCAGATCAAAAATTCCTAATCAATAATCGTGATTTTTAAATCACCACAAAAATACAAAAAAAAATAATATTAAAGATAAATTAAAATAACAAAACTCTTACACTATTACATCATAACACATAAAGGTGATTTATTAATCTCACAAATAACCGTTATCTATTGAGACAATCTCCTTAGAGATCATGAGTGCAAATGCAAATTAATTAGGAGGCGGTCTATTTATTTTTGTAATGTCTTTTTAAATGAAATTTTTTATTATATTAAAAGATATTTTGCAGTTTAAGAAAAATAATTGAAGACAAAATATATTGTAGCATAATATTACTTTAAATATAAAAAAATTTTAAAAAATTACTTAAAAAGTGTTACTGAGAACTGAACCTGAATAAATATCATTTAATATTTGAGGCCCCTTATTTTTTAGGCCTTAGGCGGTCGGCTATTCTCAACATATAATGAATAAAACCTTAAAAATCAACTATCAATTATCAATCTGTTAGAAATGTGTAATAATTAAGTGCAAATTTTACAAGTCTTTTACATGATTAAATTCACGACGTATAATGAAACTTTTATTAGTTGACAATGACATTGCGTACGTTGATGCTTTTTACTAGAGACTAATAAACATCATACGATTGTTATATGATAAATTTCCAATTAGCTTAATGTCGATAATTATATTAGGTCTCACTTTTCATTTGAGATCATTTTGTGTGTTTGAGTCTATATTAAGTAATTTAGTTTATTTGACTAATATAATTGAAATAAGAGTTATATTAATCATAATCCTCCACATAATATAGTGGTTATAGAAGTATATATTAAATTGTAATTTATTTGTGTAACTCCTAAATTAGTACGACTTTTAGTGTGATTAAAGAGGTATTTACCTCAATCTTAAGCAACCAAAAAGAGGAAATGATGCAGGTATTATTGCTCTTTAAAGTACTACTTAAAATTACTCATGATTAAGAGGCACATTAAGGGTTATTTGGGTATGGTAACGTGGGTTTTGATTGTAAAAGGGCTACACCTTTCTATGTACTTCCCCTATTTCACATCATACAACATATCATAATGCAGGTGTTTGGAAAACAGCTGATAGCTGGTAGCTGATAACTGATTATAGTAGTTGATTTGGCCAGTTGATTTTATTAACTGGTTTGACCAGCTGATTTTAAACTCGTTGCTATGAGTAGCATGTTTAAAAACAGCTTATTCATATCAATAAAATTGTTTCAACTAGCTAGTTCACCAAACACAAGCATTAGTTGGTTTGACCACTCAACCTCTATTTACAACAAAATAAGCTAAAATTGCTCAATAAGCTAATTTGCCCAACACCCCCACAATATTATCAAAATGTTAAAAAATTTGAAGTGTCATCCTCTAATGAGGCATGACAAATAAAAAAGTATGATTAGATGATAAATGACTACATGACATATTGATTTATTTTGGGAAATTCCACGTGGTAACCCTGAGGTTTTGGGTTTTCCACGTGGTAACCAAAACTTTTAAAAAATCCACGTGGTGACCCTAAGGTTTACGTTAATTTTCCATCGTGACCTTTTTGCACATAGAAATGTTAGCAAACATTAATTTCGAAGCTTTAAGCTTGTTGTACGCCTATTTATGCGACTCGCCATTTTAAATACCATTAGTTTCAACCTTTTCCCCCAAAACATAAACCCCAACTCTACCATCTTTCATTCATATCATATTTTTTTCCTCTAAATCCAAATATGGTAGAGTTAAGGTCTATGTTTTGGGGAAAAAACGTTGAAATTGACGATATTTTAAATGGTGAGTCGCATAAATATGCGTACACCAGCCTTAAAGCTTCAAAATTAAAGTTTACTAACGTTTTTATGTTCCAAAAGGTCACGGTGGAACAATTATGTAAACCTCGGGGTCATCACGTGGATTTTTCAAAAGTTTTGGGTACCACGTGGAAAAGCCAAAACCTTAGGGTTACCACGTGGAATTTCCCATTTATTTTTATTTAGTAATAATATGACTTAAAATGATAAATACATATTGAAACATATATAACAATAATCAAGGAATTAAATTATATAGTACAAATTGTAACTCAATCTTTTGTATCAAGATGGGAAATAAGAACAATAACAATAATTAACAAAAAATTATGTACACAAATATTTTAACTTAATTAGCTCTAACTCTTGAGAAAATATAATAATATAAAGATTATCACGAGCTTTTGTCTTTTTTTTCTGAGGTACCATATGGCTATTATAGAGCAATGGTATGTGAAAAATAATTTAGAGAGTACAAGTGAGTATAAAATACAAGCAAAAATTGTTACTAAAGTACAAGTCAATCTATTAAAAAATGGTGAAACACCGACTAACACCACTAACTGGCGGCAAAATATTCGGAATCTTCCGACTCAATTACTAACTAACAGTGCTCAGTTAGAAATTCCAACTAAATTCCTACCACCAAAATTAGTAGGAAATACAGGGCCGTCGAATGACAAGTGCAAAGCGGTCAACCGCCCAGGGCCCCGTGTTTTTTAGGGCCCAAAAAAATTATTTTTATGTATATAAGTGATATTAATTTGAATCAAATTTATATATAACTTACATATTTTTGCTAAATAATATGAGTTTTTAGTATTTTTTGTAAAGTAGATTAAATATTAACAATAAAAAACAAAAGATGTATTATATTATGCATGCGTTATGTCTTAAGTTTTTAGGGGCCCATTTTTGACTTTTGCTCTGGGGCCCAAAAATGAACGAGACGGCCCTGAGGAAATATCGACTAAATACTGAGTGTTTTGATAGTCGATAAATATTAAAAGCTCTTTTTAGTCGGTATTTAGTCGGAAGTTTTAGAGGAGGAGGGGTAATAGGTGTTTAATGGGTGAATAGTTGCAATTTTTGATTTTAATTTCCCTCGCACCCTATACTATCATTTTCCATTTATAAATACCCTCAAATATTTTAGAAAACAACACACATTACTCATGAAGATTTTCAAATTTCTCCTTACCCTAAAAAAATTTAATATCATCATCATACCCAATTAAATTTATTATGTAGTAAAATAATTATAATAAGCTTTTTGGTGGAGTTATTTATTATAAGTACTAAAATTTAGTTGTTGCAATTTATTAGCATAAGCAAAGTTTACAAAGCTAGTTTCATTAGATTTGAGGAACAAATATTCAACATTTCCACTTTTTATAGTGCATAAGAAAATATAAATAAGAAAAAATTACAACTTCAGTAAGTACTTATAATATCACACAAACAATGACTCCACTAAAAAGCTTATTAAACCTTTTTTTTTAATAAAATACCGACTAAACACCAACTGAAAAACAGTCGAAAATATTATCGACTATCGGCTATTTTTAAGTCGGAATTTAGTTGTTATTTTTTTGATTTTTTTTTGCTTTCCTTATGTTTGTGTTTGTTTAAATTATTTTTTCAACTCTAAAAATAGTTAAACACTATGTCGCATAATAATGGACTTACGTAATGAAAAAAGTTGGATGTATAAACAAAGTTGTAAAGGATTTTATAATTTTAAAAATTTAGAAGGGGCTGAAAAATTTATACAATTTTGCAAAGAAAAAAATCCAGAAGAGGTAATATTTCCGTGGAAGCGGAGTGATATAGACTGAGACCTCAATAAGTCGTAAAAGATCTTTGTTGAAAACGGGGTTTGTTGAAAACTACTATGATTGATACATAAAAGAAATGAAGCTGGACCAACTAATGTGGTGGTTCTAGAAGAGCAACAACAAAATACAATACAAAATCCATAGGTAGAAATGGTGTACGATGCAGCTGCGAACAATTTTCTTGATAACAATCCTCAATCAAGACATTTCTTTGATATGTTGAAAGCTGTCTAATTACCTTTGTACCTTGGTTGTGAAACTCATACTCATAGGTCGATAATAGGAAGAATGACGAGTCTGATGATGCACTTTCGTATTCCTAAGAGATGAATGCTCCAGTTCATGAGTAGAAGCAAGGAACAGTAGGATCATATGATAAAAAAAAAATGGTTCAGATGAAATCGGTGCTTCTAACAGTGACATAACCTTCAATATTTATTTTGTGAAGATTATGGTGAAGAAGTGTTTGTGAAGCCAACCAAATCGCTACTAGTAACAATGATTTTACTCTTTGTTCAAAATCCAGCCTCCAACCCATTAATGTATCAACTCGCTGTTACTAGCGACTTAATCAAAAGCTTATTTTTCCAAATAGTTTGGGAACACTTATGTTATAAATCGATATTGGTCTTACGAGGGGGTAAAATAGTAATTATAATATTAAGAGTAACTTGGGGAATAAGATAGCTTTAAGCGGTAGTTTTCTATAAATAAGAGGATTTAGAGGCTCATTATCATCATGAATATTGTTATACACTTAATGGATGAGTTTTACTCATTTTAGGAGGTCTCAAGCTTCTCGAATTGCTTGATTTATCTTTTATTGCATTGTAATTGTTCTATAATCATCAATCTAATAGTATATTTTCCATTTGGTCATTTTATCATTTCAATTTCTATTTTACTGTTTTTGGTCCATAAAATCAGTTCATAACAACTTATTTAACCAAATATTTTCAAAAAAAAAAAAACAAAGCTTAAAAAAAAGTTCTCATAATAATGTATGTTATTTCAGAAGCGTAACATAACCCACAGGCCACAGCTCAGAAATAATAAATATTCAAAAAGTTTGTATTCAGTCGGACAACAGGTACAAAATCAAACACATAACTAAAAAAATTCCTACTTTACAACTCTGAATGTTTGCTCTGATACAAGAAACTTGTGATGAATGATATAATCAGTCAAGCCTACCTAGACCACAGTAAACTGCTTACCTGACGTTTATATTTCCGATCATTGATTATCAGCTAATCGACCTAGGCCACAATAAACCGCTTTTCTGAAAAGCGGATGCACATTTCCACTCAGGATCTCATCGTCTATCTTCTCAATATGCGGCCAAATTTCAGACGCATATTGTCTGGTGAATGCCTTCACATAGCCCAACGTCGATAGTCCCCATTGATCAATTTCACTTAGATTATAAGCATCAGAACCTTTCCTCCCATTTGACAGTCCTTTCTCCTGATCAATATCCATTCCTGATGATTCGTCGAGTTCAACAGTCATTGCGTCAGTCCGATCAGAGTGCAGGCTACGAGATGTCCCAACAGCAGAATCCTCAGGGAGACGATCCAGCAGGATAACTGAGAAGTTCTTGTATAAGGAGAGGAATAGTGCTTCATTTTCACTAAGGGCACGAAAAAGCAGAGCTTCTTTTGCCTCTAAGGATTCACGTAAAGATATCTCCTCTTTTTCTGCCTTATCAAAAGAAGATTTTAGGCGTTGGAGCTTAAGAGGATCGTCACCAACAACGGGTTCACCATTCATAAGTGAAAGTTTTGACTCGCTTTCCTCTAACTCTGCTTTAGCGTTTGTTGTAGCCTCTTCTGCTGATTGAAGGCGATTCTTCAGTGACAATATTTCTTTTCTCAAGTCACATATACGGTTATATGTTTTACTTACTGCATTTCTAAGGATCTCCCAAGATCGATCAGACGTATGAAACTGATCAACATTGGCTGGAGAGAAGACCCATCTCACAATAGCCAAGTTGGAGATCAGACGATAGCCCATCATACGGTCTATAGCAATGGCAGTCATCTGAGTGCTATTCTTCCAGAAGTTACTCACTTCGCTAATTAGCATAACTTGCCTGTCCTCATCCGGGCAGATCTTGGCAATGACTTGGCCATATCGTTCCAAGACAGTAATCAGGTGAGTGAAGCTCTTTGACCCAATATTCAGGAGAGTTGGAATTATTACTTGGAGTGTCTCTTCCAACCCATAGACAGGCATCACGTTTTCTTCTACCCATGATATAATTTCTCGTGCCGTTTTCCTGCCTCTAACCAAATCCTTAAGATCATCAGACAAGGCAAGTCGTTCAGCATTCTGGCCATTTTCTGCTTTAATACTAAAGTTTGGACCACCTTTGGGAGGAAGTAACTCCTCTAAGCCGGGGGCATTTTCAATACTCTGCTTGATTTTGTCCCAATAAGACAATCGAACTTCTCTTTCCAGAACTTCTTGAACAAATACACATTGAGGAGCCCACTTTGGAAGATCCAAGACATAAGCCCATTCTTCCCAGGGCCAAATGAATTGAAAGTTGGATAGATGATGTGAAAACCAAAGAATGAGTCGTGTTCGACACTCCATATCCAATTCAGCAATCTTGTCAAAAAGAGCACGTACAGCACCAGCTACAACTGCAGGAAAGGCCCCAGGAAGTGCCTTGCAGAGATCCATAATAACCAACGCATAGTATATTGGCTTAAACCGTGGTTGAGGAAGTAGAAGTAACTGCGAGAAGATTGTCTCTGCCATCAGGTACTCGTAGCGAAAAGGTACTGGAAGGCCTACCATGTAGGCAGCACATTCCTTCCGACAACCATTCAGAAACAATAAAATGTCTAACAGATACTCTTCCATGATGAACTGATCTATAGGTGACAAATCTTCTAGTTTATTTGGAGGGAATATATTTAGCTTGCGAATTCTTTGTGGGTATTTTAGATCAGCATCATGCTTCTGTCTGCCATAGGAGACAGTGGAGGTAGATGGCAATCTAGGCTGCTCAGGGCAACTAATGGGACCAAAATCATGGGACTTTCCAGCTACTAGCTGAGCTTCAAAAGAGAGATGGGGCCTGGGAACACTTTCAAGTTTCCAACCATTGTTTGATAAATCCTGAATGCGACTCCATAAATCTTCCAGAAAATCCTGGAAAGAAAAAAAATCAGAAAAGGTGAGCAATGGCAAAATTAGTTTTCCTGATAAAAAGAGTACTTCAAAGAAACTTCATATCAGAAGTGAGGAAGATTCGCATGCTCTATTATTTTTGTCATAGTCCGTTTGAAAATAGTTGTAGCTTTTTACCTTGTACATAACCTGCATCTGATTCTTTTTACCATAGTAACTTCATTTAACACCAAAAGATTACGAACACCATTACAAATACAAAAAAGAAGCTCTAGCAATATACCTAAAGTTGCAAAGAGTCGTTATGGCTAACAATAAGATAATTCAGCTGGTAGCTCACTAGCCTACTTTTTCCATCAAGTACAAATTTTAACTGACAACTGCTATAAGCAGCATAGTGTAAAAATGCGGTAACGGTTGCGATCGCGGTAACGGAACGCTGATGCGGTAACGGGAGTGATGCGGTTATCATATCGCCTAAATATCGGTCAAAACTATAAGATATCCCTTAATGCGGCCCAAAACGCGGTTTTTTTACACCTTTACAACGCGGGAAATATCGGTTCGTTTGTTTTAAAAACCTTTACAACGCGGCCGATGCGATGCGATGCGGCCTTGTTTTTATTCTATGATAAGCAGAGAGCACATGAAAACATGACAGTCCAGCGAAAAATCTACACGATCCATTCATTCAGATTAGTAATCAAAATCCAGTAAAAAGGTTCACCTTTATAGCAAGGGCACAGAAAAGAAACACCTTTCTCACTCACAGAACGGCAGAACGCTGTAAACAATAAGGCTGGTCATATATTAATACAAGTCTATGATCCAAAACCATGTAACTATGTTACCCCAATGCCTTCACCTAGAAAAAACAAGTAGTTTCTGATTGACTTTGATAGCCAAACATCAATGGAAGCTCCACTTAAATAAAAAAATGCACATGATTTTTAATAAATCATTATACACTAGTCCATAATCCAAAACCATATAACTATTTTTGCTTTTTTTGATAAAGAAAAATTTTATTAGAAAGGCAATGATACAAAGCAGGGAATAAGGAATTCCACTGCAATAACATCTAATTACCAAGAAATCTTCCAATTCTTATACACAATTACAAATCATCAATAGCAAAGTTCCCACACGAAAAATTGGACTTAACGCATAGGATTGCTAAAAATTATCCAAGGAAACAATCCCTGAAAATGTGTCGGTTCCTTATGACCATATTACCCAAAATCCTGATCTCCCTCTTTCCAAAGCCACAATATGTAATATGAAGAAGATCCCTAATACTTTCCAACTCTATCCAAGACTCAACAAAGATTTTTTTTAAAAAAAATCATATAACTATTGATAACATATTAAAGAATTTCTAATATATAGAATCACGCATGACATTTGATTCTCGTTTGTAATGTTAATAATACCCTAATACAAGTAATGCGAGCCAAGGCCTTCTTACTTCAACTAATAATTCAACTTGTAGAATCCTAGAAAGCTGTAAACCTAGCATACTTAATACAAAAAAAAAGGTGGTTTCCACCTGATGACTAAGTCACTAAACCCTTTTTAAGACTTCACATTATCAACTTAACTACATTCTTTCGCTCATACATCTTGCCCATTATAGTACCTATGATTCTAGGGGGTTAGGATAGAAGAAACAGAAACTCTTTGGAAAAAGGATGATCTTAAGATTTCAGAGGAAAAACATAGGTTATGCACAATACTATTTGCCCCATTTTCTTTTTCTCTCTATTCGTAAACATTATAATTCTTCTTCCTTTTCATTTTCTCTCTTCAACGAAGATAACTTTTTTGTCTAATTGTTATATGTAGAGATGGAAGAGGGACATGTTGCCTGCCACGTGGGCGCCAGACATGACACAACTTAGGCAAGACATGACAGTCGGACCCAAGCTTGGCCCAACACGACATGAAACTAAACCGAAGAAGGTGAGTGTCGTGTGTGCCGAACATGACATAACACAGCCCAAGGCGCAAGCAAATACCGCGTGCTGAGTTGGACCATTGTGGCATGATCCAAAGCACAAAGTAATACAAATATAGTACAATTTAATTGTACAAAAAATTATTACAGAAAATACAAATATATAATCGTTTTAATTTATAAATAGACAATACAAATGTACTAATGTTATATGTAAAATATTACATGCAAGATCATTTACTGAATGTAACGAAGGGGCAAAAATACAAGGCAAACATATTACACGACGAGCACAAGGCAAGTGGACCGGGTAGCTATGGGCCTTATTTTTTTTGTGGCTAAGCACAACACATCAATGTACACACGAGAGACAAGGCACGTCAACAGTCAAGCACAATTCGATTCTCATGACTAGTTATACGACAAATTATTTTTAGAAAATAATGTCTCCAAAAAAAAAAAACCTAAAGCGCAAAAAAGCGCAAGACGTAATAAAGAACAAGAGCACAAAAGTGCATAACTTTAGCCCAAACCAAGAAAATCGATAAACATAAAGCCTCAATTCAAGGTGTGCTTTAGTTCTAAGATTTTCACCTTTTTCCACCCAAATCGTTCACAATTAATATGAATATTCAGAAATTCCGACATGTGACTTAGTGTTGCTTATACAAAATGAGAAATCCTCCAATCCCACTACTCCTTCTAATTCTAAGTATTCTACTAAGACTCTATTTAGTTTGAGTGATTATTATTGATTGTAACAGATCAAAACTGATTTTTGCTAATATTAACTGGTTTTTATTGATTAATTTGATTTTTACTAATTGAAACTGATTTTTAGTATTGAAACCAATATTTTGTTATAAGCTATAATTAAGTTTTACTCAGTGTGTGACAATGATTCAAGCAACTTATGTACAGATGAGTTATTGGAAACACTACTATCAAATCACACCAAAGTGTAATGGTGGATTGTGGCAAAACAATGATCATTGGTTGCACTAAAAAAATATTTTTCATCATTTAATAATCCCTATGTAATATAATCAATGTAATGTAATTGGCCTTACATCATACAATTGGTTCAAAGTTCCTTTTACACTATTCTTTTTGTATTTCCATATCCACACATCAATAAATTTTTCAACTGTAGCATTAAGCTAATACTAGCATTTCATAATCTTAATTGTACGTAGACAAATAAAAATTCCTCTCAGAATCTCCTCATCAACACAAACTAAAAATTTCTTACCTTTTCACCATGACTTCTCTCAGAATCTCCTCATCAACACAACTAAAAATTTCTTACCTTTTCACCAGGACTCAAAAAGTTTCGAAAATTCCTTGAGAATTCTTTTTTCATTTGTGCAAACTCAACAATTATATTAAATGTTTCCATAAGTCATCCTAAGCCTGAAACGGATTAGGTAACCAACGCACATCGAACCCCCTATTTTGCGCTATGCTTAAGGCTCAAAGTTGTACTTATGATCTCTTCGACCCACATATTGTAGTTCTAATAAGTTCAATCCAATGCTAATACGTTCTTACCAACTCTTTCACTACATTGTCACTACCACTCCCCTTGTTCCCATATGATCTACCGCTATGAATCTTTGTGTAAATAAGGAAAGAAAAAGCTATTGCATGACAGTAAAAATGAGGTTGATAATAGAGATATTATTTTAAAAATATCAAGTTAATGAAAAACATTTAAGGTCCATAAGTATTAAAAAATGTTAATATATAGTTAGTAAGAAATATATGGAGACTATAAGTATTAAAAAATTATTGAATCAAATTAATGGATAGTACATTACATTAAAACGTTAAAGATTACGATGACGAAAGTTAATTATGACTAAAAAAATGTGATATAAAAAGTAGGAAAATTTTAAAATAAAACTCTAAACTTTGCGTGTAATTCTAAAAATCCCTACTTTGGAATCCTCACTTTAAGGTCCATTTGTTTAAAAGGAAAAAAAGGGTCTTGAGGCATCATATGAGTGGTCCATTTAAATACTATTGCCCTATTTCTTCACTAACCCACGACAATCCACCCCACTCACACACCTCTCTCCTCTCTCCCTTTCATACCACCACCACAACACCACTATTGATTCACAAACCCCGACCACCATTGGTGCACGGCCCCAAAACAACAACACCACTAAACCACTACTTTAACACGAGACCACTTACCCACCACCTGAAAACCGACCCAGTCTTTTTTCGCCCAAATCTACAATATTTAGAATGAATGAGCTATTGATGAGATGCACACTCAAAAATTCTTATGATAAAAAATAATAGAGGGATAAGAGAGAAAATAAAAAATTTAGATGTAGAGATATTAACTGGAGTTGCAAAGAGCCATTTTCCTTCGCTTTTTTTAGCTTATTGTAAGTTAGTAGTATGTTGGAGGTCATTTTGGGTTTAGGATATGTTGGAAGATATTTTTTGGTTTTGAAACTTAAAATTTTGGGTCTATTTTTATATGTTGAATATACAAAATGAGTAAGCTTCAATTATTTTATCGTTTTCTCTCAATCTCAAAATGGTAATGTTCATTTATCCTAATTTTCTATGATAAACTTTTGCATGAATGTGACTTGGCTTTTGATTTTGCACTAGTGTGAAGCTATCTTGATTTCCAAACACAATTAAGTGAAATTTCAGGTTTGTTTTTACAGTTTGACTGGAACATAGCCACTACTTTTAAATCCTCGACAAAAAGGTTTAGTATTGGGAGCTCAGTGCTTAATTGCTCAATGCTCATATTTGGTTTCTTGGATTAGTGTTAGCATGAAGAAGGTAGGATTAATTTATCCAAAGCTATATCATTGGAAAGTCATAAGAATCCAATTTATTTTGCATTCTGTGGTGTCCATTTTCATGAGAAATCACAAAGGGAGGGGAGGGGTGGGGTGGGGTTGGAGGGTGGCTAACAGTCAATCAACCTTAAAGATGGGATTTTTAAATAAAAAGCCAAATAGGGGTCTTTTGGCAACACAAGCGAGGTTATGAGTTGTTTTAATTTTTCCTAAAATGTATATAATCTATACGGGATGAACATTAAAAATTGCTCGTTATGTTAAGTGGACAGATAAAGGTAGAACAGAGTAAATAAGTTCAATTCAATTCTAGAAAGCAGGATGCAATTCTAATAAGTTTACATCAATAGAACACTAATACGTTCACTCTACTAGAGAAGTCCAAATCTGTCAGATTTATCCAATTGGAGTATGCCTGGAGCTAACCCGAAATGAACTCATGAAAATCAAATTGGATTGGCAAGATATTTAAAATACACATTGACCTAACTCAAATATCTTAACAGAAATCCGCTCTAACCCTAGAATGCAGTAATGTGCATCTCTACTTCTGAAAGTCGGAGAAAACATGCCCTTATTACATTAGTATATAATATACACAGCCAGCTTAAATAGTCCTACATATCAAATTCAGCAAAAGCAAAACCAATCAAAAGAAAAGTTAGAATCTATACCTTTTCATTAGCGTTCAGACCACTGCTACTATTATCAACAAAAATCGAAAACCCAGCATCAAAAACATGCTTCCTAATACTCAAATAAGCCTGAATCCCGACCAAAACTCGATCAATCTCTTCGGGAACTTGCTCCATGAGATCACCACCACCCCAAGGAAGACACCCCAAAATACACCCAATATAGAAATCAGCACGTGCTTGCCACGCCGGATTCCCTTTCTCTTCATCAACAATAGTACAAGCAGAAGATAGCAATGTTTCAAAAACAACAACCAAAGAACTAGGTTGAACTACTTTACTACACATTAAAACAGTAAGAAATCGTAGTAAAACACGAATTCTATCACAATTTTCGGATAGAATCGCTTCTTGTAGATTTGCGTGTGTATTATTCACAACTAATTTGCCAAGATCTTCTTTCTCGAGGTTCAATAGCCCGACTAGTGTTCCATAAAGAGGAGATTTGTGAGGGAGTTGTTCAGCACATTGAAGAAGGAAATGGAGGATTTGGCCTTCGTCTTCTTGTTGGTCTAACTCTCGCCAAATTTGAGTGTAACATGATTCGATGTGTTCTTTGAAATCTAGGGTTCCGCCGTATTCTGGACATTTTTCACCGATTCGTATAATTAGGGTTTTCCAATTACTCATGTTTGTAGCTGCGAGATAGAGAACAAAAGGGGGGTGAATAGAGAGATGGAGCGGATATAATAACTTAGTGTAACAAGGGTTTTTCTGTCGACCGTTACTCGCAAAGAGGGGATTTGTAGCTTGTGTTCTTCAATTATGTATATGAGTTTTTTTTAGGTTGTCTCATCGAGTGACAATCTCTCACAAAAATAGCTCATTTTTATAGCAAAAAAGCATGTTAATGATCAGAGAAATAAATTACTTATTGTTGTGTTTGGTTATCAGTTATTAGTTCGCAAATTATAAATTGGATTCATTTACTAGTTTGGACAACATAAAATTAAAAAGTTAGGATCAATTTTCGTCTAATTCCAACTCTATTTAAATATAATCTAATAATTATTCATCATCATCATTATTATCATCATCATCATCCTACCCAGCGTATCTTGTTCATAGGAAACTATGGACAAGGTATGGGAAGGGAAGAACGGCGGCAAATCATACCCATAAAGGAGAGCGCGGCCAAAAGGAGTCCCCGAGTCGAGAAAGATGAAGACACGTTCCTGACACGTGAAAGCTAAATAAAACGCATATAAATAAAATAAATAAGTAAAAATAACTATAAAACTAAAAAACAATAATAATAATAATAATAATAATAATAATAATAATAATAATAATAATAATAATAATATAATAATAATAATAATAATAATAATAATAATAATAATAATAATAATAAAATAATAATAAGAGCAGCTCTCTCTCCTCTTTCCCTCTCTAGACCTCCCTCTCTGCTGAGCAGCTCCGCTGCCCTGCCATGGCAAGCAGGAGGCGAGGTCGCCCCCCGAGAAAGGAGGAGAGTAGCTTGTTAGTCACTTGATGCCCTTAAACAACCTCCGTTTAGAGCAATTTAGGTATTTCAAACCCGATTCGAAATTACCCAAAAATCGAATTTTTTTGTTCTGTGTTTTGTTGCCCTAATTAATGGTGCACTCTGGTGAGGATCTAGTGGGATCTGTATGGTCTTCTACTATGTTCGTGTTTCTGAGAGAAATCGAGACCCTTTCTCGTTTTCTCAGTGTTTTGACCTTCTTTTGGGTGGCCCTGTCGTAAACTTCAGATTTGAGAAGGCGGCGCAAGGGTGTCTACCTATCTTTGGTTAGGTTGAAGATGATTTCATTTTTGGTCCTTCGAAGGTTGGGTAAACCCTAAGCCATCTTTGAATCTGCAGAACTCGAAGGTTGGGATCGTTATTGTCCCCATTTGAACCCAGATCTATGGGTGACCATCGACCCCTGCAAGGCTCTGCTGCCCTAAACCTGGTGACCCCTAAATATGTAAGATTGAGTAATCGAAGGTGGGCTCCGGTTTTCGTCGAATTGAGAATCATTGATTGGTTCTTCATAGATTGAAACCCTAAAAACCCAAAGTCTATAGCCTGTTCCGATGGTCTTTCTGCCACTTCAATGGCGGAATCTCCATCCCAGGCGAATCTGAGGTGCTACTGTATCTCTTCCTATGAACTGTTAGCAGTTTTGTATTTGAGGCTAGCCAATAGTTGACTATGCCTACCCCCTTCGGGGTCACAGTTACTGCCTGATGATAGAGGCTCGATGAGGTAAGCCTGGTGCTCAACCGCCATGCCTCTACCGATTATGCCGCTGTTGGGTAGTGAATTAATTGGTCCCAACCCAAGATTGTAGCTGTATGTTTTGGAGTATTGGTAGGATGCATCTGAATTTAGTTTGCTCAGAACTTGGGACCACTTTGAAAGTGTCCTTGTATGGTATCTAATTGAATTGGGTTGGAATGCCTAGACAAGGTACTAAGGAAACTTGCTAATTGCTAGCAGCTGGTTTGGAGCTTTCCCTCTGTTCGTTCAATGGTGGAAGCTGTTTTGGTTTTGAGACTATATGAATTTTGACCTTTTGCAAAACGCTGATGCGTTAGAGGCCTGTATTCTATTGGTTGTACCATAGAGTAGATACATTGAATCTGCTGGGCCTGCAAGCTGAGGTTTACTTTGGCTTTGTCTTGACTGTTTTTGTTCTGCTCAGGCCGTGTTTGCTGCTGATAGGTTGATTCATTTCACCAGATTCGCTGCAAATGAAGGTACGGGTGACGGAACAAATGCCCCCTCGATGTCAATGCCTAGATAAAAGTTGAGGAGTATATGCTTCTAGGACTGAAATGGTGTTTCGAGCTTTAGTGTTGATCCTCATTTTGAGTAGCTTTATTTTGTGTATAGAAATCATAGTGTGTGCTTAGTCCACATTGGCTAATGCCGTCTGTAATGATCTTGTTGTAGCACCTGTGGTATCTAGGATTTATCTTCCTTTTTGGAGATGTTCCCAAGCTTAGCGAATGACGAGGGGCCTGTCCCTTTAGAAGCTCAGCTTGGGATTACATCTCAGTCTCTTGAACCGTTGGTAAGCTTCGGCTATTTTTCTCTGGCATTTTATAAAACTTACTTTGCCAAAAAAAAAAAAATAATAATAATAATAATAGAAACGAGAAAAAGCAAGAGCTAAAAACTCTACGGAGAAATCAATAGTCTAAAACTTGGATGTCGCCTCCAATTACCCTTATCCCTAGTCAGGTCCTCAGAGAGGTCTAACTCATACAAGTCAATTTTTGTTTTGTCATCCCTAGTTCTTCTAGGTCTTCTTCGACTCCTCTTACGCTCTACTATAATGCTTTCAAACCTTCTCACAGGAGCGTCGAAAGTCTTTCTCTATACATGTCCAAACCACCTCAATCTATTTTCACACATTTTTCCATAAATAAGGGCAACCCCTAGTTTGTCTCTAAACTCTTGGTTCATAGTCTACACTTGTCCTCTGATGACCAGACTAGGGATGGAGGTACTTAGAGGCGCTTTATTCGTGTTTTAGACTATTAATTCCCTTTCACTTACTAGTTGGTGCTCTTGTCCTCAGCCGTGTACTCGTATTTATTTTATGCATTTTATCTTTATTTTATGCGGAGTTAGCTTCAACTTCACTCAGCCTTTTTCGTTGCAGACTTGCAGTAACTTTTCTTAATCTTTCGCAAGTTAAGAGACACTTTGGTCGCGCTCTCCTTATAGGTATGAGTTGCCACCTTTATTTCGTCCCCAGACCCCGCCCATAGTTTTTCTATGGGCGAGATACATTAGGTATGATGATGATATAAACAATAATTAATTCCTTTTTCACCTTAACTTTAGGGATTCTCTAGCATACCTTTTACTAAAAGGTAAATTGTTAATGGTACTCCTGTGCCATTGCACTTTATCTTTGGTACCCATGTGTTTTTTCGAATTCCAATGGTACCCCCAGCATATTTTGCTAATTACAAACGTAACATTTTATAAGTTTTTTTCCATTAAGTTGACGTTAAATCTTTTAGAAAACCAACCCTGATTAGTTTCAGATTTTCCCACCAAAATTACACTAATTTTTCATTTTCATTCCCACAATTCAATACCGACTACCTAACGTATTGTTAGAGTGTAACATGAAGTTTGTAGAGAAGAATCAAATATCTGAAACATGACAAATGATTATATGAGCAAAATGCATCCTATATACATAAAGTTCATGTCACTTGATTTGTCTTTCTTAAGTAAATAATACTAGGAAAAATTGTCCTGAATAATCTGACCTATTGCCAATTTGCTTTGAAAAATCCCTAGACCCTACTATTGGTTATTTTTAAATAATCCGACCTTTGAATTTTTTTGCTCACAAAACCTCTTTACACATTTAAACCGACTACTATAGCTATCTACCACCAAAGAGGAGTTGTGGTAGGCCAACAAAGAAGCATAAGGAGGAAGAAGTGAGCGTAACAACTAGTAGGTACCTACAATAGTCGGTTATAATGTGGCAAAGGGTGTTGTTAGCAAAAAAAATACATAGGTTGGATTATTAATTAATAATCAATAGTTGTCACCATTAGAGATATTATTTAGAAGTCTCTAATAGTTGTCACCATTAGAGATATTCAATATATATCTTGGTAAACATGCCCAAATGAAATTGGACAAAGTCATTGAAATGGAGGGAGTATAACTTTCAATTATAAATAGTATTATTAGAGACTTCAATTTCTGAATAGTTACTACTAAATGAAATTTACAAGTGATAATCATTAACTAGAGTTCGATTTCGAGCTCAAATTTAGTGAATTCGCAATAATTAAGGTTCTCAAGCTTAAGTCGAGTTGCCGTTTTAACCGCATGCAGGTTTATTATTCAAATAAGTATGCTCAATGTGCTTATTTTTCCCGGTTCTAATTTTTGAGAACCTTCTTGCCTTGATGATCATTCATATTATACCATTCTTTCGAGATGATTTCCTTTGTATTATATAATTTCCTGCATTGGAATGCTTCTGTTTTGGCCTCTAATTAAAAATCTGTGTCCAGATTATGATCTCTAACACTTCTGTTTTGGCCTCTAATTTGTCCCAAAAAGACGTAAGATGCTAGAGTTATTTAAATCATTTAGTTTTAGTTTTAAGATGGAGCAATTTTACTTGCTGGTTATAGAATTCTAACAAGCAGCCAATATAGAATAGAATTGTGCATGGTGATTTTTGCACACCTTTTTCAAATTCTTCATCCTTATAGTATTTCAATTTTTCGATTGAAGTGGCTTTGTTTATGCCACACAACGTCGCTTTGCTTATGCCATGCACTTTATTTGCACCCCTGTATTAAACTTTTGGTTCAACGGTATACAGTAGAATTTGGGACTTTAATACCGTTTATTATACACTCTTCTATTCACTATTATATTGTTTCTTATTAAGCTGGGCACCAATATTAGGCAAATGAGAGGTTCATATGAAATAGTGATCTACATGTGCTAGTTGGTATGTGATAAGATAAGGGATTATACTTACAACAACTCTTGTAAGAAACAATCTTTTTAAAAGATCCCTTTACAAGAAGTCTTATGATATTTTTAAATGCCATAATAATGACTTTATTATATAGCGCACGATTTTCAAAATAATAATCTTTCTCCAACACGCAAACTTCCTCCCTAAACCTGCTCTCAAACTAGTTTTCAACCTTTTACTCTAATTTATGCAATTATTTAGCACAATTAAAGTAGATCATCAAGCACAATAGAGATAGAAAAATTGATATTAAATTTGATAATTTTACATCTCAAAAGCAATCAAAAAACAAAATAGAAACAACTGCAAATTTGTTGATTTTCAATTCCTTTTGAATGTTTTTATTACTATATATTGATGGTAATTACACTAAACACATATTTTATACATCATAAACACCTACTAAACACCTACTTTATATATCTAAATACAAACCTTATATATCATCATTTAATTCATATACGATAAACACTTCATAGACCATAAACCCTTCTCCATATACCATATCACCTACATATACCATAAAACACTTTTTAACACTTGTCACACCTACTTCATATACACTAAACTCCTACTTCATAAACCATAAACACTTACTTTAACACCTGTAACACCTACTTCATGTACACTAAACACCTACTTTGTATGTCATAAACACCTATTGTATATATCATAAACATGTACTTCATATACCATAAACA
Organism: Amaranthus palmeri; assembly: GCA_019776075.1. Taxonomy (NCBI): domain Eukaryota; kingdom Viridiplantae; phylum Streptophyta; class Magnoliopsida; order Caryophyllales; family Amaranthaceae; genus Amaranthus; species Amaranthus palmeri. Next base: position 66,149 of record JAAKBH010000031.1, on the reverse strand, counting down.
CGTACTTCATATATCATAAACACATACTCCTTACACAATATTTTTGCTCACAAGACCCCCCTTCTCAAAGTGACCGGGTATAGCAGGTAAACGTCCGTTTTGTGACCTATTTTCTACCTTATAGATGTTGCCTTCATCTTCCTCTTTGTTACCTCTATTTCTCTATTGCAAACCCAAACCTTAGGAGAGAGAAAGTTCAAAGCCTCCATTCATTTTTTTTCCTCTTTTTTTTTATATAAAAATGAATTCTCATTATTCTTCAGCATTCAGTCTAAGTTCAAATTTGAAGTGTGAGAATTCATTTTTGTGAAAAAAAAGGGAAAAAAAAGTGAATGGATGATTTGAACTTTTCTTCTAAGAATCTAAGGTTTGGATTAACAATGGAGAAATTAAGGTAACAAAGAGGAAGATGAAGGCAGCAACAATAAGGTAGAAAACAAGTCACAAAATGGACCTTTACCTGCTATACTCGGTCACTTTGAGGAGAGGGTGCGTGAGCAAAAATATTGTAAAGTTCGGATTATTTATGAATAATCAAAGATAGAGGTTATTCACAGGAAAAAGTTAAAGTAGAAATTATTCCCAACAATTTTTCCAAAAAATTATAATTAAAAGGTTGGAGTGCGCCAAGTCAAATACGATATTTGCTCGATTTAATTCATTTAAGTTCTATATAATCTAACCCGTTAAAAAGACTTACCACCCCACCGTGCTGACCTCTAGTCAATGACGTACACATGTAGTGAAGGCTCATGAGAAGCACAGTGATGAAAAGAAGTTCAAATGTTTCATTTACACATAAGATATGTCATATCACTTAGTCTCCGTAGCAAATAATTTGTTACGATCATCGTTAGTCGTTTACATATTTTAACTTGCTATACTTTCATTTTTAACCATCACAGTTCACAAATCCAGACTCTCTTTATCTCCTCCACAATTATTTTTTCCGTTTAATTATCTTCTATTCCCCGCAACAAATAAAAACAAAAGTTTATTAGACTAATTATGAAAACTAACTGTAGCTCAAACGAGTTCGATAACCCAGAATCAGAGCTGAAAAATGAAACAGATTTGTAAGAATAATAATATACAGTTGACAAGAAAATGCCAAACTTTTTTCTTTTACATATTAAATATTCCAATCTCATGAAGTTTAATTCATGCATTTCGATTGGTTATTTCTTCGTTTTTCCGTCCCTCTCTTTGTGGGGAGTTGAATTCCTCTGTGAATATGTTGACGGAGATCCATAAACGAATTCTATCTACAAGCGTGATCTTGAAGATGACGATGATGCAGCAGGCGCACTCTGCAAGAAAATTACATGCTAAAAAGTGAGGCAGTATTCATCTGGTGCTTTCCAACAGCTGTTCCATCCTAGCAAGTTGAAGTATACAGACGGTTTCTGCAGTTTTGCTTGTTTTATCTTAAATTTTCCTTTCTATATTGTATGTTTTTTTTGGTCCGTTTTTGATAGAGGCAAAGACTTACAGTTTTTTAGTTTTGAATTAAAATAAAATATAGTAGACAAGTTTATTAACACTTTGTTTGGATAGCAATTTTGGAGAGAAAATAAAGGAAGGAAGGAAGGGAAGGGAGGGATGGGAAGGGAACAGAAGACACTCTTGTTTGTTCAGGAGGGGATGGATGGGAAGGGAAAGGAAGGGAGGTAGTTTTTCCTTCAAATTTTTCCAACTTTGGAAGATTAATCCGTTGACAAAAAACATTCATCTATCTCTTCAACTCCCTTCCCTCCAAATCTCTTCCCCTCCCATTTGGTTTCCAATCAAGGATCTCTCATCCCTCCAAATCACTCCCCTTCCTTTTTCCCTCCATTTCCATCCATCCATCCAAACACACTCTAAATCAATTGCACTATTAATTGTGGGAAGTTGTAGATAGATGTATATTATTAAGGGTCAATTGATGGTAAGATTGGATACATCCGACCCCAAAATAGTGCCTACAAGAGAGCTTAGGTGGGATGAATTGTTGTATTGTTTATGCTATAATTGATTATGGTTATCCTGAATACAATTAAGAAATGAAAAACTCGTACAATAGTCAAAGAAAATAGAGGCAGCTGGGGATTGGGAGAATCACTAACCAGTAACAAGCCTTTAGTAGCTCTTTTCTCCAAGAATTGAGATGGTTCAAAGAAACTACCATACAGGTTAGACCACTTCTTCAGACAATTATATATATGGCTAGGTTCAACAGTATCTGCCCAAAAAACAAGTCCACCACTGAAACAATAAAATTTTATGTTAGTAATTTTTAGAAATCCTTTGCTATCTTTGTGAAGAAACACAATAAGAAAACTCAATTAAGTCAAGGGTTAATTCAGTCAAAAGACGGACCGATATGCAGGGAAACTCATTCCAAGAACAGAAGCTACATCTAAATCAGAAGCTCGAACCACTACTCCTTCATCTAGAACACGACATGCCTCATTCACTACTGGGAAGAGCACCATCTCCAAGATCTCTTGGTCGGATATGGATATAGGCTGCATACATGAAAAAAAGTTAATGAAAGGTCCCCAACTAACGGATTGCATTTAGTACGAAACAACTTTAGTCACTTGTTCACCTTTCCTCCGGGCATAACATTAGTCAATCTTCTAGATTCTTCAATGATTGGTAGCACAGAGGGATCAGGTTTTGGCTTGCTCCCCTTTTCATATATATAATATCCTTTCCCATTGTTTTTACCTGTAAAGTCAAAAAATCGTCAAAATTTATATACTCTCCAATAACCAGCTTATAACTAAAAAATCACCAATTACCATTTCGTCCATCTTTGACAAGAAGATCAACTAAAGGAGAACTAAAAGTACGATCAGGGAAGGCAGCACGGAATATCTTTCCTACAGCAAGTGCCACTCCATATCCAGCTAAATCTTGAAGCCTGGTAAATCAAAGAAAGCCACATTTTCATCCACACTGCATTACACTGCTAATAAAGCACACACATGAACCAGTCATTAATTATATGTAGATTGTAGACAAATGAATTCACTAATCATCCATGAACAAGGTAACAGATCAGCTTTCACCATTAGGCAATTGTTGAAGCTTCTCGAGTTTCAAAATTCATTTCATGATTAGTAATATAAGCGGAAAAAGAATGATGCTGCAGTCCCTTCAAGTCCGTTAAGAAAATATTTAATCAAACATATGAGTCAAAGTTGAAAGGGTTTGTGCCGCCAAAAAACATGAATAAAGATCCAGGAAATATGACTAACATTAACAGTCAATAACTAAATAGTAAACGCCAACAAAATTGAAAAAGCTGCTCAAACATGGACAAAAGCATATGTACGCATCACTTGACAAATCATTTAAAGGTGGAAGAAATTACTGAAAAGGTCCCATAGGTAGGCCAAAATCACTAATAACTCTGTCGATCCTGAAGATGTCAACCCCCAGATTCGCCAAAAGATGGGCACCCTGGGTGTATGGGAAGAAAGCTCGATTGACAGCAAACCCGGTACAGTTGCCGACCACAACAGGCACCTTTTTAATGACCTTACCAAGTGTGATGAGATCAAGAATAACTTGAGCAGAAGTCTTATCTGTGCGCACAATTTCCAGTAGAGGCATGACATGCGCAGGACTGTCAATAATTAAATCCATACAGAAATTAGAAGAATTCAGAGCAGCATCCAGATTAAAGAAAAGTATACAAATCAACAAAACAGCTCAACTGAAAATTCACTCTAAAAACATTTTAGTAAGAGATGGCTTTGATAATTCATGGGAATTGTTTCCATGGAGTCTTAACTCTAATGCTAGAATTGAAATATTTTAACTACAACGATGCATCTGAATAATATTTAGAAAATGTTCTACTTTGTTGAATCTATCAGGAGAAATACTCATGAAGAGCTAAGTGTGTTACTTCCACTGCCACAAATTCATAGTGTCATTACTATGCAGCAGAGGCTTCTGATAAAGAAGCCTGGATGACCAAGTTTCATCACAAAGAAAGCATAACACAAATATTATTACATAAAATAAAAAATGGGCATAGACTATTTTCTATTAGAGGCAGATTTTACACATCACACCAGTGGAAAGGATAATGGATACAAAAGTTTTTCCCTTTACAATCTCCAAATATAAGTAGCTAACTAAACCATTAACTCTTAAGATCAACAAGTGGCTACAAAAATATTAACCCGCCAGCATAAAATTTATCACGGTTCCAAATGATTGAAAAACAAGAATAGCATCAAACCTGAAAAAATGTGCACCAACAATTCGTTCCTCAGAATTTGTCCTTTCTCCAATTAAATCGAGGTCTATTGTTGAAGTGTTTGTTGCTAAAATACAGTGTGGAGGGCAGACTTTCTCCAGATCACTAAATATTGTTTGTTTAAGAGATACATTTTCAACAACAGCCTGAAAGACAGAATCAAATACACTTAGCAAATTGTTAATAAATTAAACGATTGCAGAAATCAAGAACCTATGTTCGATTGCAAAGTGTTATAAAATTCAATGTGTTGCCAGCATCTGCAACAAGAATGACAACTTTGAAAATCTAAATTGTTACATAAAGCTGACCTCAATGACCATATCAACATCTTTGAATTCTGAGTAGTCCAAGACACCGCTAATAGATGAAAGTGCTTTCTCTGCCTTGTCCTGTATCAACTTCCCTCTTGTCACTAACCCTCTGATGTTGCCTACAAGTCATACAATTCGATGTTGTCATTTAGCCTCTTGTCACCATCAATCTATATAGTCACATATCGGGGATATAAAAGTAGAGCCAATTACAACTTACAAAAGTGAAGACAGAGAAGGCAGAAAACTTAAAAAAAAAAAAAAATCAATCTAACTTTAAAGCATAAAAAGGAAGAGATCAAAATCAAAAAATAATTTCCATAGAAATAAAACTACCTTGAATAGATTTTATTCCCTTGGCAAGAAAGTCAGCATTAACTTCCTTCAACACAACATGTATATTGCTCAACAGTAAAGCTGTTGCAATGCCAGAACCCATCAAACCCCCACCAATAACAGCAACTTTCTTGATATGTCTTGGCTTTAGTCCAACATCAGAAACACCTGGTACCTGCCATAAAAACATATAGCAAACAGAAAACAACTTAAACATGCAAATTTGATGGAAGAAAGAGCTACCAACAGAGAAAATTTAGTAAAGCATCAGCAATGACAATGAGGGTGTACTCAATTGCTTGAATGTGCATGAGTTGGAATGAAGAAGTTAGCAGAAGTGATGTGGAAAAACTAATTATAAAAAGAAAACAGACTATTGACACCAAATATAAATCAAGAAGGGGGGGAATGGATGAGTGTGAAAGCCGATGTAATCAAAATAAAGCATTTCCTACATGAAAAATATAAATAAACTACACCAAATATAGATCAAGAATGGGGGGAATGGATGAGTATGAAAGCCGATGTAATCAAAATAAAACATTTCGTACATGAAAAATATAAATAAACTATAAAGTGTTAGGTGATGATCCCTGACCATAAACTTGAAGCTTATAAAATCCACAAAGATGTGGCATGCATAATAGAAAACAATGACTTTTAGCTACCATATGCAGTGGTGGTTCAATTCCAGACAAAAGACTTCTAGAACACACAAATCTTAAAGTGTGTAATGATGCAAGTCTACATGGGTCAAATGTTTTCTATCTAGGAAGCCAGATAGTAAAAGATCGATATTAGCCAGCTACAGCTTATACAACACTTAAACTTTGAAAATTGATTGAAAACATCCACTACAGCCAAAGATATTGCTCAAATTAACTTAATGAGACAAAAACTATAAAATGTAGTACAGTTAGAGGCCAAAAGTAGAATGCAAGCAAAGAAATCAGATATAAAAAGTCACAACTTAATTTGGCTCAAAGATATAAAAATATACTCAATTCATAAATTCTGACCCGATAGGGGGTTAGGTCAATGGACAGAGTTTGTGAGAAAGAGAGGAATCAAGATAAGAAGAGATAAAAAAGTACCTTTGATGTCATACGTTGAGCAAAAAAGGTATGCACTAGACCTTTGGCCGTATCCGTAAGAACTAGCTCTTTGAAAACTTTAGCCTCCTGTAACATACATTTGCATCTAATAGTTTGTTTTAAAATCATTCATAAACAATGACATAGTCACAGCAAAATACCTTCAATACTCCAGCATAGCCTCCACGTAATATACCCTCCTCAATAACATCAAGGCAGGCTTGGTGCTGAGGCATGTTCCGAGCAGTCTGTTTTGCCTTTTGTCTAGCCATCATCAGGAATTCATGTGCTTCAGCTAGGGAACCTAACTTATTAGACATGTGGAGGGATCTAATAAAAGGCTTCTTTTTCACAGCAATATCCAATGCCCATAAACGGGCTACCTTCAACAACTCTTGAGGGGGCACAACAGCATCAATAAGGCCAAGCTTCATTCCATCTTCAGATGTTATCGGCTTTGAAGACTTGGGAAATATGTCATAGCATAAAATGAATTGAAGTAAACAAATTTGAATAAAACTAGAAAAACGTTCTTCACACAATCTTTTATTAACTAGAAGTGTAGCATAAAGCATCAAATTGAACAAGGATTCAGTTTGCTGGTGTTTTGAAAAATAGTAGTGTCAGAGAACTCTGTCAAATCCACTATAATCTAGTAACTCAAAGCTTCTACAGTTTAGATGTTCAAATTTGTTCTTTCCTTGATACTCTCCTCTCTAAAAAAGCACTAAAGTGAAAAGTACACATGTGAGAACATAATGATTACAACTAGAGATATTCATTCGGGTCATCGAGTCGGTTACAGAAGGGTGTCATTTGGTTCGATTAAATTTCGGATCGGTTAATTTTCAGTTGTATGTCGCGGCGGGTCATACTCGGGCCAAATCGGTTAGTTACGAGTCGGTTTAACAACAGTTATTCGAGTTATCAGGTTCGCACCGATTAGTTACCAGTTGAAATTCGATTCGAGGGTCTATAGCGTTTGGGTTGTCATCGGTCTATAATTAGTTCGGTTTTTCCGAGCATAAATCGAATTTGAGCTTTATTTTTCAAAAAGGTATTGGTTACGAAGTGCTATCGATTAGGTCAATATCGGATTAAGTTAATAATTGGTTTTATGATTGATGTAGCTTATTTACTTACGAAAAAATAATGACTAGTTGTTTTATTGGATGCGTCAAATCAATTTATTTTAATTATAATTGGGACATAATTGTTATTAGTTAACACTTACTTTTCAAATCAGCTTTATAACAATGTTGGGGTTTGAAATTGTTTAACTTCAATAGTTCAAAAGCATTATAGAGTTTGCATGGGCGGATCCATAGTTCAGAATCTCAGGGGCACACCAATAAAAGGACAAAATTTTAAGAGAATTTTGCGGCAACTTCGATAGAGTTTCGATTGTAAAATGAACTAAATTTTTTTTATTCTAGTAAAACGGCATGTAGAAGCACAACAATCTCAAGCTAAACGCCAAAATAATATTAAAGTGGTCAATTAACATCATTCTCATCTCAAATGATGGCAACCAAAATGCTTAATGAAGTTTGATTAACGTCATCCTCACATAATGAAAACAAAATCTAATAAACACATTGTCTACTCAAACGTGTTGCAAAAAAATTCTCTTGTTTTTTCCTTATTATTTCGAATATTTCAAACAAGAACATAACACATTCAAAGATAAAAACAAAAGTATCCAAAAAGATGACACTCTAAAACAATTCAAAAAACATTTTAAGTATTTAACATTAATAACACTTTTTGAGGACAATATAAATGAGTGAGACCATTGCCCAAAAAGAATTTGGTGCAAAAACAATGAGATACATAAGAGGGACAAAGAAAATAACAAACTATATCTGATGGGTTATATGTTAGAATATAATGGGTTTTACATGAGGAGATAACGCTACTATCTCAAAAATCTCTCTCCATCAGTCATTTCTTGAAGACCTTGCGAATCAAAACCAGATTAAAACTTGTTTTCTTTTTCAATTCACATGGGAGCACGAACCACCGGGGCCCCCCATGTAGATTTGCCTATGCTTGCAAACGTTTATAGTGTATATAATTATTATTTGATATTCGTTTATAATTGATATCAATATCATGGGGAATCTTATTTATTTTATTGATAATTTGTTTTATAATATTCTAAAAGTAAAAATTATATTTCAAATATTCATAATTTAATAACTGAAATTGGTCCTTAATTAGCTAAAATTAGGTTCGACTTGTTTTTGGCTAAAAATTGATTTGGGTTTATAGTAGTTTGATTAATAATCCGTTTGGGTCTGCATCAAGTCAATTGAAAAATGATTTGAGTTGATTCAATTTTAATCGGATTGCATCTGGTTTCGTGCATAGTTTGGGTTGGATCTGCTCGGGTCGATAACTTTTGGGTTCGGGTAATCTCAGTTAACAATGATATGTTGATTATGAATTTCGGTTATAGGTCAGGTTTGATTTTACCGTTTTCGGTCATCAATCAGTTCCAGTGCAACTTCGATTCAAGTTATGCCGGTTCACTAAACCTAAAAAATATCATATATATTTTGGGTCGGATAATTTTTGGATTTGGTTCATATATTCGGGTCGGGTTGATTTTGAACAACTCTAATTACACCTATTAACAGATACACCAAAGGCCTTTCAAATAAAAATAAAGGACTTACTGTGCATATGAGGAGCTGACTCCAGCAACATATAACTCAGAATAAGCCATTTTCAAACAGCATGTTCAACAAGCTTATGCATAGTTATAAGTATCATCAAATCGCCTTAGGTTCATGTTGCCAAGGACATTTTGACAAAAACCACCCAAAATTTAAGGTATTATTCCAAAACTACCTCTACGGGAGAATACAAACCATAGCTAAGATTCTCTTCATTTTCAAAACAAACCATCATCCATTATGATCCTAAGATGTGTAGATTTATTGGAAATAAATCATCCCCCCAAAAAAAATTTCCTTGTTTGTTTCTTTACTCTCAACCTTTCCGGTTGCTCACCAACATCTAAAAGCGCTTTAATTTGTCCCTCTTTCTCCTTTGATAATATTCCCACTATACTTTCCCTCATAAAATTTACATTTAAAAGTTCCCTCTATAATTATATTTATAATGGCCATCCAAGTATGTCAAATAGTCTTATCAAGCTTTAACTAACCTTAATTCCACCTAATTTAGCTCTTCTCCTTTTAACTGAGTTTGGAAACATTGGTGACAGCCTCAATATATTTTTTTTTTCAAGGCCAAAATGATGTAGAACTCAATGAATTAACCTTGTGAAGTATAATAGAAGTTGAAGCTTCAATGAAATTTGTACAAATTATCAGAAGGTAGGTACTTTTTAAAAAAAAAAAAAAAAATCCAACAGTTTCCTTTATATGCTATGAGGCTGTTTATATGGGTAAAATGGCTACGGAGATGGTGGGGGAAAGGGTAATTCAAGCTTACTTAGATTACTTGGATTGATATGTAAGTTAATTAAGATTATTAGAAATGACAAACAGCTTTGAGTATGAATTAGAGATAAAAGGGTGGTTTGCATTAATGTTTTTAACTAGGGGCAGTTTTCATACTAATAGTCTTATGTCAGGGATGCTTTTTAGAATAATAGTTAATGGTAAGGCAGCTTTTAAGAAAAACACAATGATAGCTGTTTTCCTAAGCAAATCAGAACAGCAGCCGCTACAGCACTCATTCCTTTCATGCTACTGAGGTAGTTTAAGCATAATATCGATAAGCAACCGGCCCCTTGCATTTCTAGTGATCAATTTAAGAAGAAAGGAAAATATCTAATCATACAAGGCCATGAATTTCTCATGAATTGTTTAATGTGGAACATAGACTTTAGAGAATAAGTATAATTAAAAGCCAACCCATTTTCACCAAAACAGAGTATGAACATCATGATGAAAGACATACTAATAAAAAATACATGTGTAAGAATGTCAAACGTTGGTCACTAAATCTTCATTTGCATTTAGACAGATTAGCATATGCCCACAATATTTGGGAAATAGAGATTATTGCCGATGGGTGGAAAATAAAAACAATCAAGCATTATTCTTATAAGGTTTATTTAAAAAAGTAAGGCTTACAAGCATAATCTCAACAGCCTTCTTTATACCAATAAGTCTCGGAAGACGTTGTGTCCCTGAGTAAGTGTACAGAACAAAGTTATATATTTTACTTGGCATTGAACTAGTATCAAAAGATAGTCTTTGTACCTCCAAAGCCTGGAATAACTCCAAGCGATAGCTCAGGCAATCCAAGTTGCGCTCTGGGTGCAGAAATGCGTGCATGACATCCCTGACGACAAGGCAAAGTTTCCCTTGAGCTATATTGAAGGGAGTCAAAGGAAAAAACATTGACATAAAAGATACTCACTCCACTCCTAAAATAAACATCTCATTTTCTATGATTTAAGTACCATTAAAATTTTTACGTCTTAAACTTTATTGTACTAAAACCTCACTTTCCTTCCCTTCAAGAAAATTTTTTAGAATTGAAACTAATACATGAAACAAGAAATTTAGAGGATAGACAAAACAATAACACAAACCATAGCCAATTCTAAGCCACCTCCAAGTGCAAGTCCTTGTATAGCAGCAACAGATGGTTTTCTTGCATCTAAGAGCATCAATACCAAAAATTCCGGACCATTGAACAAAACATACACTATCCTTAAATATTTATTGATTATCATATGATTAAGAAAATCAAAATTGAATTAAGTGAGGACCTTCAATTGTGTTAACCAAAAGATCAACTGATACATCCGGCAATATAGATAAATCTCCTGATAAAACAAGTAGCTTCATTAATTTCATTCTAGTATTATGTGTTACATCATTGTCAATCAAATCAAGGTAAAAAAATTACCAGTCTTGTGAACTTTCTCAAAAACATTAATGTCGAAACCGCCTGAAAACTTCCCATTCTCACCTAATATAAACAGCAATTTTATATTCATAAACAAAAAACAGCGAACATTGACCAGTTAAACAGAAACAAATTACACTTAAAATTCAACAAACTAAAAAGAATCTCCATCAAACACCTAAATGTTTTGAAAATCTCAGCAACTAGAGTCTAGAAACTTCACCCACATAGTTGTCAATAGCAGATATTGATTTGCAAATTATGATAAAATCTCAGCAACAATTTTGGCTGATCTGTCAGAATATATGTTAACCCTATGTAATTTGATTTCTCCATTTGTTATGAACGGATTGACTTAGATTAAACAAAAACCAGTCAATCAGAATAAAAAATATTAGTCGTAACAATTATTAAACAACTAAACTGTCAGCCAATTGATTTTAACACTCTCTTCGATGATAATTTCAGATAATAGTTTCAACTTACCAGTAATAACAATAGCTTTGACATCATTTCTCTTCAAAGCTTCATCGTATTTCTCTTTCAATCCCGCAATTACTACAACAAATTCAACCGACAAAAAGCACATTTCATTTACTGTAATTCAAATCAAATGAAACTAAATTCGAAGAAAATGAGGATATATAAAGAATTAACATACTCGGAATTGCTAAGGAATTAACAGGAGGATTCAAAAGAGTAATGAGAGCGACGCCATCGTTTCCAACCTCCATTGAAAGTCGAGGTCCTGCCATTTTTTTACCTTTGATTAGGTTTAGTTTAGTTTGATATTTTCCGAGAAAGAGTGAGACGAGGAATTGAGTGATCAAAGTTTAAGCTTGATTTTGTGCATATTTATATGAGGATGAGTAGCCATTAGTGGTAACAAAAAGAAAAGCAATAATAATGGCTACTTTGGAAAGTTGACAATAGTTTCCTACATAAGCACGTTTCTTTTGTGTTTTATATTTGGAGGAGTAAATTCAATAAAAAAATAATGGCTACTTGGAAAAGTTGATGATTTGAGCTTAGTGGGGTAATTCTCCTAATAATATAATGTTTCGGAAAAGAGTTAATTTCATCAAGTGCCTTGTAGGTGAGTTTAAATGAGTAGGTCTATAAAGTAATTATGTAATGAATTATTACAACCAAACATGTATCAGAGCCAATAATGGTTTTTGGATATGATTTGGCTTACTACGTGGAACTTTTTTTTTATAAGCTTAATTTTCAAAGTATTTTAGGAAATAGGTGTCTCCCCAAACTATTTTAGAAAATAAGCTTATTGGACTAAACCGCTACCTGAAGTGGCGGTTTTGTCCCGGCAAGGCAAAAAAATATTTTTTTAATGGGAAATACCCAAACCGCTACCTGAAGTAGCGGTTTTGGACTTGGAATTTTTTTCATTTTTTTGTATTATGATCAAACCGCCACTTCAAGTAGCGGTTTAGGTCTCGTAAAATTTTTTGACTGATAGATTCAGCAAACTTCAAACGTTCGCCATTCTTGCTTGGTTATCGGATATGGACATATAATATAGCGTTGGAAAGCTTTTGAAGTCTACTTTCCAATGCCGCAAACTTTACATTTATTTGATCTCTCTATCAAAAGTTATGGCCAAAAGAGTGAGCATATATCAAATTTTACTTCCAAACATTTGTCTTTTTAATCACTTTTCCATCCCTTTCTCTTTTGCCCTTCTTCATTGTCAAACATTTTCGAACTAGCAACGATCTCTTCACATATTTTAGGGGTCTTAGGCTATTTCTCCAAGCCTTCACCCTCTTATCACCCCTGGATCTAACAAAAACTTCAATTTTGCCTCGAAATCCATACAAAACACAATGTAAAGTTCATGAGACAAAATTATCACAAATCACTAAAAATCAACCCTAAAACCCACTAAAACTACATATAAGGAGCGTAAAATTAACACGGATAAGTGCAATTAATTACACTTATCATGGTAATCCTGAATTTTCGGCTTATTCACGTGGTAGACAAACATTTTTATTAATCAACGTGGTAACTTTGACCTTCCAACTTTCTTTGAAATGGTGCACTATTGATAAAAATGTTTGTCTACCACGTCAATAAGCCTTCCAACACGGATATTATTAGTTCAACAGTGTACCATTTTAATGATTTGTGATAATTTTGTCTCATGAACAATTTACATTGTGTTTTGTATGGATTTCGAGGCAAAATTGGAGTTTTTGTTAGATCCCGGGGTGATAAGAGGGTGAAGGCTTAGAGAAATAGCCTAAGACCCCTAAAATATGTGAAGAGATCGTTGCTAGTTCGAAAATGTTTGACAATGAAGAAGGGCAAAAGAGAAAGGGATGGAAAAGTGCTTAAAACACTACAAGAAAAATCATTTTTAGCAACAAGTTTTAGCAACGACAATTTTTTTTTCGTTGCGAAAAATACTAGTTGTTGCGAAATCCATTGTTGTTGCTAAATATTCGTTGCCAAAAACAAAAATTAACTTCCTACCACTAAAATAATTTTCCCGGTATAACCCATGGTTTTTGCAACGAAAATGGAAGTTGTTATAAATTTAATAAATAATTAGTAACTGCAAATGTCGTTGCCAATAATAATAAAATATATAGTAACACAAAGTCGTTGCAAAAACCCATCTCTAATATAATTTTTTGGCAAAAAAAAAAAAAAAAAAAACAATTAGAAATGGTAGTCTTTGCAAAAACCCTATTTTCAAAGTCTTCATTCCATTTCCACGAACTAGCGGCATTCACAAAGAGCTCCTTCTCCCCTGCCGGACCTTCTGCTCACCTGCGGCCGGAATCTGCTGCCGGAGTTCCTCTGCTCACCTGCCGGAGATCTTCTGCCGGTCCTGCTGCTGGGCTGTTGCCGAAGGCTACCGCATCCATAAATCTCTGCCGCGAAATCGATTCAAGTATAATATTTTTTTTTTTTGGTTTTTTTCTTTAAATTTCTGGGTTAAGATTAATTAGAGTAGTTTTATTCTTGTTCTTGTTATTCTTATTTTTGTTCTTGTTAATTTTTTTGTTCTTTAAATTTTTAGGTTGTTTAAGATGTGAGTGTCTTGTTCTTGTTCTTGTTTTTGTTCTATATGGTAGTCTTTGTTCTTGTTCTATGATGATGATATACATTAAAAAATGGTAGTCTTTGTTCTTATTAAATAAATGGTAGTCTTGTTCTTTTTCTTGTTTTGTTCTTAATGGTAGTCTTTTATTCTTGTTCTATGATGATTATATACATTTAGAAATGGTAGTCTTTGTTCTTAAAAATGAATTACTATGTTGTATTGTAATTAAATCAGATATACAATGAGATGTGGGTAAATTGCTATGTTGTATTGTATGAATGGTAGTAAAAAAAAAGTATCACTATGTTGTATTGTAATTAAATCAGATATACAATGAATTACTATGCAATTTATGATGGGTAGTAAGTATCTTTATGTATATAGAAATGAATGGTAGGAAAAGTAGTCTTTTATGATGATATACAATGAGATGTGGGTGTCTTGTTCTTGTTTTAGTTCTTAATTCTAGTCTTTGTTCTTGTTCTATGATGATGATATACATTGAGATGTGGCCATGTGGGTAACTTGTTCTTGTTCTATGATGATGATGTACATTGAAAAATGGTAGTCTTTGTTCTTAATAAATAAATGGTAGTCTTTATGATGATATACATTGAGATGTGGGTGTATTGTTCTTGTTTTTGTTTTTGTTCTTAATTCTAGTCTTTGTTCATGTTCTTTGATGATGATATACATTGAGATGTGGGTAACTTGTTCTTGTTCCATGATGATGATGTAAATTGAAAAATGGTAGTCTTTGTTCTTAATAAATAAAATGGTAGTGTTTATGATGATATACATTGAGATGTGGGTGTCTTGTTCTTGTTTTGGGTGATATTATTAAATGGTATATAACCTAATTATTATATACTTTAAATATAGGAAATGATTTTGAATAAGGCATGGGTCAAAGTAAAAGATCGTTCATCTATTGATTATGTAAACGGTGTTGATGAGCTTCTAAATTTTGCTCTTTCCAAAGTAAGAGAAAATGATTGAGAGAGTACTACTATTAGGTGTCCTTGTAATAGTTGTCGCAATATATTTCTTAAAACAAAATGTGATGTAAGATTAGACTTGCTTAAGAGAGGAATGTATGAGAAGTACACTTTTTGGGAACTTCACGGGGAAGAATTAGTTGAATCAAGTGATTAGGATGATGTGAATGAGTCGAATGACAGTGATAGTAGTTTCATAGAAAACTATGATCCACTTGTTATGTTTGTTCAGTAAGGTATTTTTTTCCTTATATTTTATTTATTTGAACCCTATAGTATATTTTAGGCTATAAAAGTCAATTTTATTTGTGGTTATATGGTGTCATAGAAAACACAAGTTGAAATTGGAGAAGGAATGTCCAAGAAATGTAGAACGGAGGCGCAAAGAACAATTTTCCAAATGGATACAAAAGGAAGTAAGAAAGCTTTTAAGTAATACATTGTAAATGGTTTCCTTGTTAAGTTTGCTGATAAAGTATGTTTACATTTGTTCATTTAGGTACAAAAAATTCATGAACTTGGACGCTGTGAAAAATTTAAGGTAGTTCTTTAACTAAACTATGTACTATTTATGTATTTAAGCAATATTCATGTATTAAAATCATCGTGCAGGTCATAAGTGAAAGGAACTCTAAAAATCGGAATTCTGACAAGAGAACTAAGCATACAACTGAAAATTTATCATTTTCTGAATCAGAGGATTTGTTGGTAACACAAACCTCTTTTATTATGTTTATTGAATGTAATTTAAAATAATATCAATAAAGTTGTATAATTTGAAGAATATAAGGCACAACAACAAGAGGCAATTCAATCAATGAAACAAAGCATCTTACAACAACTACAGAACAAAGAAGTTCAATGATTGTCACGAATGCTTTTTAGGTAAATGATGTTTTCTTTTGCATTGTTTTAATATATACTTAGCCTTTTAGTTGCAATGGCATTAGTTGGTTGGCATTTTAGTCCAATTAGGAGGTTTGTGTTGTAGTTTTAGTTACAATGGCATTAGTTGGTTCCATTTTAGTCAATTTAGAGGTTTGTGTTATAGTTTTAGTTACATTAACATTAGTTGGTTGCATTTTAGTCCAATTAGAAGTATTGACGACTTGTGTTGTAGTTTTAGTTACAATGGCATTAGTTGGTTGCATTTTAGTCCAATTAGAAGTATTAACAGCTTGTGTTGTAGTTTTACTTAAATGACACCTTTTGTTTGGATTTTATTGTCATGGGTTCTTGTCTTTGAGTTGGAATTGTGATGGTTTTGTCATAGGTTATTGTCTTTGGCATTAGATTCATGATATGTTTGGATTTTGTTGTCATGGGTTCTTGTCTCAATAAAGTACTCAAATTGGGGTTCATTTGAATTTGAATTACTAACAAATTTATTTGGTGTAGGTAAGCATTTCTTCGTTGGAAAGTTTTTGCACTCAATGTCAAAGTTGGTGATAGCTACAAGCATTTTCGACACACATTTTTTGGGTTATGAAAGTTATGATGAGTAGCTAATTATGTGCACTTGTAAATTTTTGGACTGCTTCAATGTGCCTTTCACTGGTGATATTTTGGGATATATGTATATGAATTATGTATATTTTGGAAAAATGCCTAGTACGTTACATGTATATTTTGGACGCACGACATTTGGAACGTGTGATATTTTGAGATATGAATCAATATATAGTGATTATTGGGGATATTTGTTTAGTTCGTTATAAATTATTTATTAATTTAATTGTCTAATTTATGTATAAATTGTAGTTTGTTTCTTAAAATTACAAAGTCGTTGCGAAAAATGTATATGTTTTTTGCAACAGTAATAAACGTTGCTAAAAACAATAAAATAAAATTTTGCCTAAACGTTTTGCCTACAACATAGTCGTTGCAAAAGATGCTCTATTATGAATTGCAACAACATATATAGTTGTGAAAAACATGTTTTACAACGACATAAGTTGTAGCTAAACATATAGAACATTTGGCAACGACATGTTTTGTTGCTTAAACCTTGGTAACAATTGCAACAACACGAGTTTTTGTAACAGTCAAAGTCGTTGCAAAAAACAACCATTTTTCGCCTCAACAAAAGTCGTTGCTAAAACCTTTAGCTACGGCTGTACCCGCAACAATGTCTTTCGTTGCAAAAAACAGTTTTAGCAACGAACATTGATTTTTAGCAACGACTTTTTTTGTTGCAAAAAACAACTTTTCTTGTAGTGAAAAGACAAAAGTTTGGAAGTGAAATTTGATATATGCTTACTCTTTTGGCCATAACTTTTGATAGAGAGATCAAATTAATGCAAGGTTTGCGGCATTGGAAAGTAGACTTCAAGAGCTTTCCAACGGTATATTATATGTCCATGTCCGATAACCGAGCAAGAAATGGCGAACGTTTGAAGTTTGCTGAATATGTCAGTCAAAAAATTTTACGAGACCAAAACTGCTACTTGAAGTAGCGGTTTGGTCATAATACAAAAAAAATAAAAAAAATAATTCCAAGCCCAAAACTGCTACTTCAGGTAGCGGTTTGGGTATTTCCCATTTTAAAAAATTTTTTTCCTTGCCGGGACAAAACCGCCACTTCAGGTAGCGGTTTAGGCCAATAAGCTTATTTTCTAAAATAGTTTGGGGAGACACCTATTTTCTAAAATACTTTGAAAATTAAGCTTAAAAAATAAAAAAGTTCCACTACGTGACTAGGAAAGTGTTGTAAAGACTTTCAGTTTGAGAAAGATTCTACGTTGTGAGCTTGCATATAATGTTTGGTGGATAATTCTAAAGAAGTATAACTATTTGTACTATGAAACTTTAGTTGTTATATCTACCTCTTGCACAAGCCCAGATCAAAAATAGTTAATGAAATATTTAAGTGTAATTTCAAAATTAATGCAAAGACAACATATATAAGTACACACAAACTTCCTTATGAAATAGGAAAATTTACTTAGAATAATCTAATATATTTGTGATTTTTCTACAATAATCTCACCTATTGATTAGCATGAATAATCTCAACTTTAAGGGGTGTTTGCCTAGAGTAAACTTGGGTAACCCGATAACCTGCTATAGTAGGTATTTTACCAAAAAAGTAAACTAAAAATTAGAGAGAAATTTTAAAATCTTACATAAAAAATTCTCGATGATAAAAAAAAGCATAAATTTCTTTTGATCTTCTATTTCACATTTTCTTTGACATTTTCTTCGAGTTGGTAATTTTTTTTGTTTTGTAGGTGTATTTCAAGATCTTCAACCATCTTCAATCCAACCGCAAACATTTTGACAAAGCTTGGATTGGACAACTTTATACTAGGATGCATGGACATACTTCCTCCGTTTCAATATAGTCGCAACGTACAAAAAGCAAGTACTATTCACTTATCTCCCTTAATTTGTGATTAATAAGTAATCTATAAGTTAAAACATAGTTAAGAGAGATCTTGTTTGATTCGTCTCGACGTAAAGATTATTAATATCAAATTTTTATAATTTCATATTATACATAATTATAGATATTAACGATTAAATTAGAGCATTGGACTGCGCGAAAAAGACAAACATTGCAAGTATTTTGGAACGGAGGTAGTATTTACTTGGATATACAGTAAACGATACAATTTTCACTCTTAATATAAATTGTAACTATGTTTCACCTAAAATAGTTTGGTGCCGTCTATGGGGAGGAGTAACACTTAGCTTCATTTTGAACTCGAACTGAAAACCATGCCTCTAAAAAGCAAGACTCATGAAATGCTTGTTCTCACCGGTCAAGACCTCACTCATCTGAAGCAAATTACTGCTCTAGGCATGCTAAAATCCCAATCCTTCAATTCTTAATCCTAATTCTAATAACCCAGATTCTCTCACCCTGTCAAAACCTTCATGAATTTTTAATCTTTCTTATTGCTCAGTATCAAGAGCATATCATTCAAGCCTTAAGTAAAAATTCCAACAACCTTCTCAAAGAGAGGACATTAAAACCCTAATATCTAAAGGGCTTGTGTATTTGCCTCTGATTAACCATATTGGGCTTCCTTAAGGAAGTTATGTAACTTTTTCTATTTAAAAACACTTGGAGGGATATTAATTCCTATTCCCTTAATTTAGTTTTAAATTGTAGTCATCTTGATTTTTAAATGGAGATTAATAATCCCAACTTTGCGTGATCCGCTCAAAACAATCCCAACTTTCGATTATTTTCTAATATACCTAACTTTGCCACTTTGTTGCTCAGGACATACCCTTTAATATGGTAACCGGTTATAACAGGTAAATCACCTTTTTTGTCATGGAAATACGAAGGATAAATGGAGATTAATAATCCCAACTTTGCGTGATCCGCTCAAAACAATCCCAACTTTCGCATATTTTCTATTATAACCGGTTATAACAGGTGATTTACCTGTTATAACCGGTTACCATATTAAAGGGTATGTCCTGAGCAACAAAGTGGCAAAGTTAGGTATATTAGAAAATAATCGAAAGTTGGGATTGTTTTGAGCGGATCACGCAAAGTTGAGATTATTAATCTCCATTTATCCTATATTTTTTCACAAAAACTTGCGTAAGACCGTCTTATTCTAAGACCATAATTGGGCCGGTCCATTCTCAGGCGCGTGCACCACACGTGCTCCAAACATTAATTTTTTGGGTTTTTTTCATTTTCTGAAAATTTTTCAATTTGGACCTTAAAGGTATCAATTTTGACCTTAAAGATATCAATTTCAATGTAAAGTACTTAAACATATCAATTAAAGTAAAATTTTTAATAACAACATACAATTCATTACTTATCACTGTCAATTATTACCAAACATGCATCAATTATGACCTTATCTTGTTTTATTTATGATGTTATATATCAATTATAAACAAAATAAATGAACTACATAACAACATACAATTCATTACTTATCAGTGTCAATTATTACCAAACATACATCAATTATGAACTTATCTTGTTTTTGTTATAATGTTAACTATATCAATTATCAACAAAATAAATGAACTACATTGATAACAATATACACTTTCATACTTATCATTGTCAATTATATTAGGTAGAAACTGATCACTTTAACGTTAAAGTTGAACACTTATAGGTTCAAATTAAAGTTTTTTACTTTAATTGATGTATTTAAGTACCACTTTACATTGAAATTGATATCTTTAGGGTCAAAATTGATACCTTTACGAGTAAAATTGAAAAATGCCCAGAGAAATGGTAAAAGCTAAGCTTATGGGCTCCATATTGGGCCGCGTCTTATTCTAAGACGGTCTTACCCAAGATTTGCTGATATTTTGTTAGAGGAAAACTTGTATGGAGAAGTTATGTTACTTTCTTTGACGTTCAAATGTGGGGTGTGTGGAAGCTTTAATGAAAAAATCACATGCGTTGAGTGTATGGAAATAGGTTAAACACAGGCAAGAAATAACAATCTTATTCGAAATGGCTTGCTTTATAGAAAGAAAAGAGGCATTCACATAAACGTAGCTCGGTGAAACACTTAGAAAAAATTATATGGTATCTACTAAACGTTGAGTTCAATTTTTGTATTACTCAATGCTATGTATCTAATTCTTATTGCACTTGAATAAAGCATGTCCATTTTTACAAAATTATAAAATTTATCATTTGAGAGCTAGGGATGGTTGGATTTAATGATAAATATTTGTTAAAGAGATAGAAAGAAAGACAGGGAGAGGTCGTAAAGTGAAACCCTTCAAGTTGAATTCACTGTGTTGGTCGTAAGATGCAATCTTTTGGCTATTGAAATTATTGAATGTTATGATCTTTCATCAAACAACCTAATACATTAATAAATAGAGTCATTTGATATTGTTAAATTGCCTAACTATTTCATATAAAAGATGATTTTATAAGTTTGAAATCTTATTGTTTGATATTTTAAAACCTATCTTTATGGTAGTGTTTATTGGGTGTTTAAATGGCTAACTAGCTTTTGAGTATTCAATTTTATCTTTTGAGTGTGGTGTTTAGTTCAATGGGACAACAATTTTGGTCACACATTAAACATATTATTATCAATGTTTTTGCCATTTGAGACTATATTTTCCAACATATCAGACCGACTTTTTACTAGAGTACCATGCACGACAGTTTAGAGCCCTGTTATTTTAAGAATTTAAATATTTTGACTAATTTACTTTTTATTTCTATATTATAAAGAGCTATAATATTTTTACACAGATGACAAAGTGATAATAATACAATAAATGACAACGATTTTACATAATTAATAGTCATTAGTGATATTGTTATCAACTAGTTATTTGTTTTTAGAGTTATTGAGTGGTGGATATAATTTATTAATATTAAATTGTTGTGTTTAAGTAACTAAGTAATAATGATATTTTAATTAAGCATACTAGTGTTTTATCTAATAGATAAATTATTAGTTTGTTAATTATCGCTTAAAAAAAATCATAGAATTAAGAACTTATTGCTTCATTTTCGCTCAAAGCCTAAAAATGTACGAAACGACCCTGAATCACAGTAGTTCACATAATCACAATCCAGTAAAACACTGATCAAGATTGTTCATATCATTACAACAAATTCAAAGACTCGAGATTTAACATTGAAGAAAAGATTAAACAAAGAAAAAAAATTACAAGATTTATATATTATGCATTCACTTATGTATAACTTGATACATTTTATTTGTTTATTCCATCCTTTTTATTTTTTCCTGATTTTGCAGGGCTGAGGGCGAAGGTTGTACGAATCCTTTTGTTAGCACTTAGCAGCCTGATCTTGAAGATGATGATTATGAGTACGTGCTCTACAACAAAGAGGACATTCAAAACTGCGAGTCAATCTTCAATTTCCACTTCATAATAGGATCCGTCCAACTTATTTTAGTTGTCCCATTTGACTTTTACACTATTCATCAATCCCTTTTCTAATTTGTATTTTATTGCTAATTTATAAGTTAAAACATAGTCATGTCAGATCTTGTTTGATTCGTCTCAATTCAAGGATTATTTATATCAACTTTTCATAATATTTATTTAAGCATAATTAGATATATTAAGAGTCAAAATATTACCTCAATATATGAAACAACTAAAATGAATTGAAGGGAGTATGATATATAATACTACCTCTTATTCAGCCTAAATGTACCATTTAGTTTTTTGACACTATTCACTCATCACTCTTAATTTGTATTTTACGCTTAATGTATAAGTTAAAACATAGTCATGTGGATCTTGTTTGATTCGTCTCAATACAAGGATTATTAATTAATATTAAATTTTTATAATTTTTAATTAAGAATAATTTGAGATATTAAGGCTTAAAATGTTGCCTCAGCAAGTGTAAAAAAACTAAATGAGATATTTAGGCTGAATAGGAGAGAGTAATAAAGTTCAACAACTATTTATTTAATTAGAAATTTCAAGCATACGAAAGGATTCTTTAGCTTACACGTCTAATCTTAGATTTTCCTTTCTATATTAAATTGATCACTTAATTTTTAGGGTTTTTTATGAAAAACAGCCTCAAAGTTTACCCTTTTTATGAATTACAGCCTCAAAGTTTTTTTTTTATGAATTACAGCCTCAAACTTTTAAAAGTGACCAGTATTACGGCCAAGTTACCGTTGACCACCCTGTCAACCGTTGACCAAGCCTTCTTCCCGGTTACTAACCCTTTTCCTCCTTCTTCTTCATCCTTTTCCTCCTTCTTCTTCATCTTCTTCATCCTCTTCTTCCTTTTTCTTCATCTTCTTCATCTTCTTCATCCTCTTAATTCCATTTCAAATAAAATTTCTTAGTTTATTTTTAAAATTGACCCAAATCTTTTTGTTTTTTTTTGTTTTTCTTTTTTTTAATTTAATTCTTCATCCCCTCCACTTCTTCATCTTCTTCCTCCTTCTTCTCCCTTCTTCTCCATCATCTTCTTCCTCCTTTTTCTCCCTTCTTTTCCATCATCTTCATCCTTTTTATCCTCCATTAATTTTCAAAGGCCCAATTTTAACCCTAGATTTCATTCCCCTTTTCAAAACCTTAATCAAAGAATACTAAATTGGAAGGGATGAACTTTCTGGGTATTTAATTTTCATCAAATTTCATCAAATTGAAACAATTACAACACCCAAATTGAAACAATTACAACAACCAAATTTCTGGGTATAGGCAAAATGAAACCAGGAAACATCCAATGCTATGAAGACATGAAAGTCTTATCTAGACGGTAGCATACTCGAATGCCATCACATAATACTTTTATCAGCTAAACAGTAAGCCACACTGTAAAAAACAAAACTCCGACTTGAAGCTACCACTGAGAAATGCAGCAGATAAGCCATTTGATTCGATTAAGAATTTCAAAGACACTGGAACAACCCAAGTAGGTTTAACATCACAACTTTACAAGTTCAAGACAATTGCGGAAAAAAGGGTGAAATTCGAAACCAAAACAGCAACTGGTCTGAGAAACTGCACGAGCATCGTACAATGATGCAAATCTTCATTGATCCCTTGACAACCTAAACAAAAATTCTACAATACTTACCTAAGTTTCAGGCTCCATTAGCAAATGTAGCATCAAGCCCTGAGCCCTGAAAAGTTTTGAAGTGAATATTTAATCTATTGTGTATTAGATAAACAAATGACCACCTAATTATCCACCAAAGCCTAGCACCTCTAATTCTTCAACAGAAATTTCATTACTATAAGACTATAAGTTTACACCTTTAACCATACATTTGCAGAAGAACCCATTTAGGTTCCAAGATGAATCAGCTACACTAACAAATATTGGCTCTCACCAATGGGTGGAGCCAAGTCTAGGGATAGCTGATGATGCATTTTGAAGAAACAGAAAGCCAGTATATTATACACCAACTTAATCTCAAGAACAAGACGAACTCACCGACATCAGTACAGAATAACTACTTAATATCGAGTGAATGTCCTCCCATAATCAGCAACTCGTTGATGCTGAAATTCATTGTAAGCATCACGGTGGGGCAGTCTAGAGTGTAGATAGCTATCACCAGGATTTGGGTATTGGTCCCTTCTACTAGGCTCCACATGAAAATTGGATCCAGCGTAGGGTTGATTGTGTACTGAATCGTAGTCAGAAATAGTAGACGGATGATAACTACCAAAACCTGAAGCGGGCATATGCTGCTGGTGAGTGTGCTGTTGACGCCTTTGAGCATCTAATGAAATACCCAGAAATTTGGTTGTTGTAATTGTTTCAATTTGGGTGTTGTAATTGTTTCAATTTGATGAAATTTGATGAAATTTAAATACCCAGAAAGTTCATCCCTTCCAATTTGGTATTCTTTGATTAAGGTTTTGAAAAGGGGAATGAAATCTAGGGTTAAAATTGAGCCTTTGAAAATTAATGGAGAATAAAAAGGATGAAGATGATGGAAAAGAAGGGAGAAGAAGGAGGAAGAAGATGATGGAGAAGAAGGGAGAAGAAGGAGGAAGAAGATGAAGAAGTGGAGGGGATGAAGAATTAAATTAAAAAAAAGAAAAACAAAAAAAAACAAAAAGATTTGGGTCAATTTTAAAAATAAACCAAGAAATTTTATTTGAAATGGAATTAAGAGGATGAAGAAGATGAAGAAGATGAAGAAAAAGGAAGAAGAGGATGAAGAAGATGAAGAAGAAGGAGGAAGAGGATGAAGAAGAAGGAGGAAAAGGGTTAGTAACCGGGAAGAAGGCTTGGTCAACGGTTGACAGGGTGGTCAACGGTAACTTGGCCGTAATACTGGTCACTTTTAAAAGTTTGAGGCTGTAATTCTAAAAAAAAAAACTTTGAGGCTGTAATTCATAAAAAGGGTAAACTTTGAGGCTGTTTTTCATAAAAAACCCTAATTTTTAATACTAACATTTATATTGTTTTGGGCAAGGAGTTATGAAGGAAAAGAAATGAAGTGAAGGGAAAGGCATACTCATTCACATGAAGGTAAAATAAATTCTTGTGTGAGACGGTCTCACAGTGAGACACATTTTAAATATGAGTTGTATATTCTAACTAATTACTACAATCTTTAGCATAAGTACTTGTGTTGAGGTCATTTAACCGATAGACAGTATCTTATCGAGAAATAGTCTCTCACAAGAGTATCTCATGAAATTCATATTTTAAAAGATGGGATTATTGCATGGTACATATACAATTGCTTAAAAAAGACAATATCATGGTATATCATCTCTATTGAGTTGAACATATAATTTAGGGGGTGTTTGCTTTAGCAATGGTAATTGAAAGGGAAAGGTTGAGGTAAAGAATCTATTAGTGTTACTTTGAAATTTTGTTTGGTAAGTATACTAAGTAAGGGAAACAAACCAATAAACTTTTGTTTCCACTTGATCATTAGCGGTAACAATGTAATGTAATCCATTACCGCTTGTTAATCCATTTCGTTACTTTTCATGTCAAACAAACAAGTAGTAACGACATCCATTAATTATTTTCGCTTTCATCTTAAAATTTAACTAAACCACACTCCCTTATAAAGTAATCAATTAGAGAAATGGACTAATTATAATCTATCTCATAATAAAACGGTCTCATATAAGACGAGCCGGGTAACACATGCTCTAAATTCACATAATTAAATATAACATAAAAGATAATAAAATAGATCAAAAATAAGTCTAGCTACTTACCCGTTGTTGGGCAAGAATATTTTGCACTAGACGTTTGGAAACATCTGATAGAACTAACACACTATCAACCTCACCCTCCTGTAACACACGTTATTATCATATCAAATTTTGTTCTAAAATCACTTCATAAATCAATGAAATATTCGTATTTAATTATACCTTTAAGAGCCCAGCATACCCTCCATGTACTAAACCTTCCTCAATAGTATCAAGGCAGGCTTGGTGCTGAGGCATGTTCGGAGCAATCTTTTTCGCATTTTGTTTCGCTATGTTTAGGAATTCTCGCGATTCAGAGATGAGTCCTAGTTTGTTTGTCATGTGAAGAGATCTTACTAAAGGTTTCCTCCCCTCGGCAATGTCCAAAGCTCGCAAACGCGCCATGTTGAGCAACTCTTGTGAGGGTACAATAGCGTCGATTAGGCCTAGTTCTAGTCCTTCCTCGGATGTTATCGGTTTTGAAGTCTACAAAACATATCAGACAACGGAGAAAGTCATAGAATAGTAGCATTTATTACAAATTTAATGGTCCATTTGATAATCAATACTAGATGATGGGAATATAATAATGAAAAGTTTCATCATAGAATTTTTTTTTCGCAATTTTCTATTATTATTACCACGTTATATCACATTTTCAAATGGTAATGCATTAAAATGAATTTGTGAAGGAAATGACATTGTTGAAGGATAATAGGCATGACCATTTAACTTGTCAAAAGATATTCTTACAAAAATTACACTTTTCATTATTATTCTTCCCACCATTTAGTACTCGTTACTAAACGGACCGTAAATGTAATAATTAGAATAGGTGAGGCTTACAAGCATCATCTCAACAGCTTTTTCTAGACCAACAAGCCTTGGAAGACGTTGTGACCCTAAGAATATGAGCACAATCCGGTTCAAAATTTGAGTCTAAAATGCACGTCTAAGTAATATGAATAGAAAATCTTAATACCTCCGAATCCCGGAATAACTCCAATTGATAGCTCATGTAAGCCTAGTTGTGCTTTTGGTGTAGAAATGCGTGCATGACATACCTGCGAACAAGGTAGAAATTTTGGTTAGCAATTGAGGAGAAAGTGAACGGATATTGATCGATCAACACCATAAGAGAGAAGAACCAACTATTATATTCTGTGACAATATATCGAGTATCGACTATTACGATGATTAAAAAACAATTTAATGTTCCATAGCCGATCAAAACACATCAAAATACGACACTATTACACCACTACATACGATGAGTTGGTCAACAAAAAGAGATAGAACCACATTTCTGCAAGAGGTAAGACGTGCGACTTATTATTGTATGAGACGGTTTCACTGTGAGATGTTCTTTATACATGAGAATATGAGCTTGTTATTTTGTGGCATGGTCGTTCCTATAAGGGTAGGCAAGGAGTGCCGCTGCCCAAGGCTCAACAATGATGGGGCCTAATTTCAATCTAATTCGTGAGTTTATAGTATAAATTTTTAGCAAGAAGCCATGTTTGAGAGAGGAGGAAGAAGATGAATCAGGAAAAAATAAATTTATTTCAATATAAAGGAATTCGTCTCTATTATTTTTTCAAGTACTTATTAAAGATAAGAATCAATCTTCTATAGGGCCCATATCTATTATTTTGACTAGGGCCAAAAAAATAAAAAAAACATTATTTTTGAGGCGTCCCACTGATAGATGGTCTTTTTAAGAGTAGCCGTAAAAATAATAAAACAAACCATAGCCAATTCTAAGCCACCTCCAATTGCATGTCCTTGTATAGCAGCAACAGAAGGTTTTGGTCCATCTAAAAGATCAAATAATCAAAATTATCATTTTTGCAATATTAATGCAAATAATTGATTTACTTTCAACAAAAAGATAATAATTGAAGTAACAACCTTCAATTACATTGACCAATAGATCAATGGATACATTGGGTAATATAGATAAATCCCCTGTCAAAACAATTATTATAATCATAATCACGACAATTAATTAATTTGAAATTCTAATTAAAATAAGATCTATTAATTACAGTAATAGAAACTTACCAGTCATATGAACTCTTTCAAAAACTCTGTTGTCAAAACCGCCTAAGAACTTTCCATTGTCGCCTAAATTGGATGGACTAATCACATGATTATTGAATACAAATAATATAATAATGAGGAAAAAGTGTCAAAAAGTACCTAATAATTTTTTTCTCTTCCAAAGAGTACCAAGTAATGTTTTCCTTTAGTTGATCGTTAAATATAACGGTTGCTGGTCAAAATCAAAATTATTTTTCTCGTCTTCAATTTCTTTTCCAATTTAAGTTCGATTTTGAGTAAAAAGTAGAGGAAGAAAAGAGCGAGAAAATTAAATTGGAAAGGAAATTGAAGATGAGTAGTTAATGTGTCACTCAATGGTGTATTGAAGGGGCAATTAAACTAAGAATAATGTGAACTTTAATATGGTTTTATCGTCATGCATTATTATATAGTGTATTTTTATGTTAAATATTGGGTGTTAATGTGTTATTAATGGTGAGTTAAGTGAGGATTCTAGAATGACGTATAAGTCTCTATATAAAGGTACATCATTCTTAGAATCAAATCACCACAAACACATATTGTTGAGATCGTTATTTCTTTGTAAGAAAAATAAAAGTGTTCTTCATAGAATTAATATTGTGATCGTAAGAGTATTGTTCTCAAGATAATGGAAGGTTTATTATACTTGTAAGTGTTGAATTCAATATAATAAACTATATTTGATTTTCATCTTGTTTTTCATTGTTGAACCTCGTTAAGCTTTTATTTCAGCACCAAAGAGAAGGATACACTAGGATAAACTTTTTAATGACTTGGATGATAATAGACATATAATGTTTGTTTAAGTTAAGATCATGGTTATCAGAATCTTGATCCTGATCAACGATTCTATGATCTTACGATCCAAAATTAGGCGACCGATCCGGATCGTAGGTAGGATCTTAAATTGGTAGAATCGTACGATCCTATATAGCTCCAGGATTTAAGTGGTAGGATCTTAACACGATTCTACGATCCTACGATCTTACGATCCGATCCTACAAGGGTAGTTTCAATCGTACAAAATTTTCATATAATCTAAATTTTACTTATGTATATATATGTATATATCTAAACAATTATATCAATATGACTAAAAATTCAAGTTTTTCATGATTCGCATTTTAAACATGATTATTAAGGTATTCTTTTACAAAACTTAATAGTTGAAGTGAAATAAATGTTAATTTAAACCTTAAAACTTAAAAAAAGAACAAATACAATTATAAATTAGTTATCTAAAGCATATTAATGAATATTTGTAGGATCACACGATCCTACGATCCGATTCTACCGATTTCGATCCTACCCCCTCAACGATCCTACGTAGAATCCCGATCCTAACAACTATGGTTAAGATGCTAAAGCATTACCATGATGGTGCAAGTAAATATCCTAATATCCTTACAAATTATATTCTATCATAAATTCTTTTGAGAGACGATCTATTTAAGAGATTACCTCTAATTGCGTCAACTTATTATTATCCTTTTGTTTTATTAAGCTTTAATGAATGTGCTTGAGAGACATCTCTTAGAGAAATTTTAGACGAAATTTAACAGTAATATATTGATGTTTAGATAATGGGTCTTGGTAACGAGAAAAAGAGGTACGTAAACAACATTCAATTTCAAAACAAATTCACTACTAAAACTAATTGAATAATATTGGACATTTATTCACTCAAAAAATTATATTGGACATTTTAAAGCAGCTGAAAAGCTGTCTTTTAAGCCAAAATGGAAAAGTTGCTCCAGTTAGTTTTTTTGTTGACTTTTGGCTTATTGGCCTACTTTTTCTTTAATAAACAACTAACAGCGAATACTTAGATTTACCAAACATCTCTACAAATAGCTAGCTTTTCAGCTAACTTAAAAGCCAACAAAACAGCCAACATTTTCGGCTGGTCTAACAAACCGACTAAAAAATGCCAATAGCCAACAACCAACAACCAATTGCTAAACACCCCTATTTATGTATATTATATTAATATGATCATTCAAAAAAAATTCCTATGTACGTTATGTTCAATAAGATCATGATGATTTCCAATTCACAAATTCTTGCTATAGACTGTTTATAGCATAGACGGGTAAATATAGGTCAGCCCATTTTGCAAAATAAGTAACTGATTACTCATCAATCTTATTTTTAAATTTAAAATCATTGGATTGGGTTGTTGGGAGAGCCGTCTTTGCCTTAGACGTTCTCTCAAGACATTTTGTTTCCAATTTAATCGAAACTTACCGGTCATAACAATAGCTTTGACATCATTTCTCTTCATAGCTTCTTCATATTTCTCTTTCAACCCCCAAATTACTAGTAACACATCAAAATTAAACAAATAAATTAAATAGAATCATCAATCTTAAATTAATTCAAAATTAAACTTTCATTAAAACATGATTAATTCGAAAAAAATTCTAAAAAAAGGAAATAAAATTACATGGAACATCCAAGTCATTAACAGGAGGATTCGAAAGAGTAATAATTGCAACACCATCGTTTCCCACCTCCATTGAAACTTGAGCTTCCCCCATTTTTAACTTCAATTATTTGATGAGAAAAAAAAGGAAAAATATATGAAAAATGAATAATCAAAGCTGAAACTTAACTAACCTTGCTTTCTTTTATAAACATGTAAATTTTTTATATTTAAAAGTAAAAATTTTAATCTTTAATGTTGTATTCTTCGTTTGAAAAATCTAATTTTGAATTCCTTTTCGATAGGAGTATTATTATTAATTTTTTTATCTTACAGTCAATAAAGTTTTTCTTCATTGAATATTGTGGTAGTCTACGTTCAATAATCGGGGGTTTAAATTTATGACCAATTCAAATTAATCGGTTCATAGTTTTTTTTATAAGAAATTAGAGCACGTTATGAATTAGAAATATCTTTTATTTGGAGACTACTAGAAATATGTTGAAAATACTTTACATGTGAGATAAGATCCCACATCGATAAAATAGTAGTTTGTTGACTATTGCATATACAATGGATGAACTAATCTTCCCATTGCCATATGGTTTTGAGAAACAATGAACCTCACCGAATGTATGTGCAAGTCAACGCTCTTAACCCGAGGGTTTGTGGGCCCGAGCCCACGGGTTTCCCGTGTCCACAC
This sequence comes from Amaranthus palmeri, assembly GCA_019776075.1. Classification (NCBI taxonomy): domain Eukaryota; kingdom Viridiplantae; phylum Streptophyta; class Magnoliopsida; order Caryophyllales; family Amaranthaceae; genus Amaranthus; species Amaranthus palmeri. Next base: position 35,332 of record JAAKBH010000031.1, on the reverse strand, counting down.
GAGTGGGGCACGGTGAGATTATGTGACGTATCGTCACTGCCTAATATGGTATCAGAGCCGAAGGTGGTTCCTGGTATGATGTGGCTCACTTGTGAGGGAGATTGTTGGAAATACTTCACATGTGAAACAAGATCCCACATCGATAAAATGTTGTTGACTTACATATATAGTGGGTGAATTAATCTTCCTATTGCCATTAGGGCTGGACACGGTCCGATTTGGTTTGGTTTGACATAAAAATCAGACCAAACTAGAAATTTCGGTCTGAAAATTTTTCAGACCAGACTTGACCAATCAAAACACCAGACCGTTTTACAACGGTCCGGTCTGGTCTGGTCTACAGTTTTTTCTTTTTAATGCATTTTTTTAACTATGAGTAATTTATATTTCGAGTTTTTAATTGAGTCTCCAAAAGTCTCGACTCATCAACACATAAAAATATAATGTTTCATACTAACATAATTCAAGTACATTAGCTCTTGAAAGTGAGAAGTGAGAGGCCCCCTTGAAGAATAAAGTGAGGTATCAGGAAGAATGAAGTAAGACTGTATTATGAGAAAAATCAAAACTTGACTTAGTCTTGAAGAATGAGTGAGAAATGGGATCTGGATTTTGGAAGAATGAATGAGAAATCAGAGTTGGGCTTACCAGCTTATTAATGGTCTACTGTTTATGATTTTCACCATACCGAAATATATTACATTTTTCCGGTCCGATCTGGTCCGAAAATTTTAAAACCTAAACCGGACGGGAACCGTAATTTGTTAAAAAAATAGACCGGACAAAACCATTTAGACCGTAGACCAGAACAAATACTTAAATTACGATCTGGTTTGGTTTGGTTTACGGTTTACACAAAACTTTGTTCAGCCCTAAATGCCATATGGTTTTGGGAAACAATGAACCTCACCGAGTGTATGTGCAAGTCAACGCTCTTGACCTGTGGGTTTGTGGGCCCGAGCCCACGGATTTTCCGTGTCCACACGAGTGGAGCACGGTGAGATTATGTGACGTATTGTCACGGCCTAATAAAATATCTTCCATTACAATCTTTGCATAATAGGCATAAATTCAAACAACTAAATTTTTGTTTTGAAATAAGTTTATTAAATCTCTTTTTAATAAAATTTGTTTAATTATTAATCTATATCAATTTTTCATCGATTTATCGTAAATTAGCCGCCAAATAAATTAATTACTAGTTAATAGAAAATAAAGACAATACCTTTGTGTATTGGAAGTGTAATTTTCGGTTGGCATAAGCAAAATAAAAAGAAAGAAACACAAGTTGTAAAGGGAGGTCGATTATCTGATTGTAATTGTTCTTGGGTTGGGTTTCTTATACACCAGTATATATAGAGAAATTATTTGGTATATTTTTTTTTTTGAGGATCAACGTGAGGCTTATCATTAATTGGCTAAATCAGCAAAAACAATGTCTATGATCCACGGGGGACCACCATCACACCATACATATTAGAACAAATATTAGCCGAAGCCCACTTAGCTAAGCGATGAGCTACATTATTAGCCTCACGGAAACAGAATTGAAAAGTGAACTGCTGACTGCCTTCACTCACTGCATTACGAACATTGTCCACAATAACTTGATTGTGCAAGCCACGAACCAAGGTGCCATTGAGAGCTTTAACAACGGATTGTGCATCACCTTCAACTATAATGTTCTGCCATTGCTGTTGCTTGATGATCATGACAGCCCAATTTAATGCTTCTAGTTCCGCACGTTCAGCTGAAGTAGCAGGCCACATCGTCTTTGAACCTGTGAGCAGAATGTCACCCGCACTGTTTCTGACAGCAAAACCCAGCCCTATACGATCCTCCTTGCTGTTCACAGAAGCATCTACATTCAATTTGACAAAATCAGCATCCGGAGGACACCATCGAGCCTTATCACGACGCACTGCACTACTTGATTGGGAGAAATTGGCCTTTTGAAATTCCACAAGCATATCAATAGCACGTTTATGACAGTGATCAGGAGTGACAGAAATTTTTTCAAAGCAAAGATCATTTCTCGCACACCAAATTTGCCACGCACATATACCAAATATCTCCACATTTTGTTGATTGCTCTGGTCCAGCACCATCCCAAACCAGTCCCTAAAGGAGCCCTGAATAGGAATATCAGTGGCCTTCATAATTTTCAACCATACATTCTTAGACCACTCACAGTCCCTTAAGACATGCATATTATCTTCAAGTTCACCACACCTTGGACAGCTACCAACATTTTCGATCCCTTTCTTCCTAAGATTAGAGCCGTGGGGAAGGATATCCCAAATGGCTCTCCACAAAAACAACTTAGCTTTAGGATGAATATTAAGCTTCCACACAGCTTTCCAAATATCATCAGAACCCGTAGAGCTGGAGGCTTCTGTTTGGGCTCTAAGTGCAAGCGAATAAGCCTCCCGAACTCTAAAGACCCCTTCTTCATTAGCAGCCCACACCCTCTCATCCGGATTACCGCTGGTACTAATAGGAACCTGACGAATGCGCTCCAAATCAATTGGAAAAAGCACCTCCGACATAACATCCATACGCCAAGTGTGATGTTCACTGTCAAGAAGAGTATCCACAGTAGTATTTTCATCCAAAACTCTCACAGGAGTGATAAGCTTCCCCGATCCGTTACCACCCACCCAAGCATCCTTCCACATATTGATAGATCTTCCATCCCCTACTCTCCAACGTACGCCTAAATCAAGAGTAGACCGAGAACTCCAGATGCTTCTCCATGCATAACTCGAGTTAAAACCAACTTTAGAATCCCATATAGACGAAGAAGGAAAGTATCTCTCCTTTAACGAGCGGGCCAGCAGCGAATTAGGATTACAGTGCAGCCTCCAGTACTGTTTTGCAAGAAGAGAATTATTGAAAAGCTTCAAATCCCGAAATCCCAAGCCTCCTTCACATTTCGGTCGACAAAGCTCTTTCCAAGCCTTCCACGGAATCCCCCTCTCAGAACTAGATGTACCCCACCAGAAATTTCTAATAATTCTATCAACGTCATCGCAAAAGGAAGCCGGTAAACGGAAACAACTCATAGCATAAGTAGGGATTGATTGGGCCACAGCCTTAATAAGAATCTCCTTACCCGCCTTCGAGAGTAATTTCTCCTTCCAACCCTGAAGCTTCTTCCAGATACGATCCTTGATGCCCGTAAAAGAAATTTTCTTCGATCTCTTAAACAAAGTAGGTAACCCCAAGTACTTATCATGACTCAGCACTTCCTTGAAGCCCAGGATACTACCCACTCTACGACGAATATCTTGTGAAAGACAATTACTAAAAGAAACTTCACATTTATCAAGATTGACCATTTGACCAGAGATAGTCTCATATTCCTTCAAGATACCCAAAATCGCTTCAGCTTCCCGAACATTAGCACGAGCGAACACAATACTATCATCAGCAAAGAATAAATGGGAGATCGACGGGGCACCCCGGGAAATGCGCACTCCATGAATGATATTATTATTATGAGCTCTCTTCAATAAAGTACCTAAACCATCAGCACACAAAAGAAAAAGATAAGGGGATAGGGGGTCTCCTTGTCTTAGACCCCTCTTAGGAACAATAACCTGTGTCGCCTCACCATTCACCAAAAAAGAATATTTAACAGTAGTGACACATTTCATAACACGATCAATCCATATAGCCGGAAAACCCATCTTAATCATCACACAAGCAATGAAATCCCATTCCATCCGATCGTAGGCCTTGCTCATGTCGAGCTTCAAGGCCATGAAACCACGTTTTCTAGCTTGATTATTACTCATATAGTGGAAAACCTCAGAAGAAAGAAGAATATTATCAGTAATGAGCCGCCCGGGAACAAAAGCACTTTGGTTTTCCTCTATAATATCAGGGAGAATAGACTTAAGCCTATTAGCTAGCACTTTCGATATCAGCTTGTAAGAAACATTGCATAAGCTAATCGGTCTAAGGTCAGTCATCTTACTGGGGTTTTTAACCTTGGGGATAAGAGCAACATGAGTATAATTAATATCATCAGGCATATGACCCCCATTCAGAAAATTCAACACAACATCACATATATCATTACCAACAAGATCCCAGTATTTTTTATAAAAAAGAGCAGGAAGCCCGTCAGGACCAGGAGACTTACAGGGATGCATATCCGCCAGAGCGCTTTCAACCTCCTCACGCAAGAACGGTCTACTAAGATGATTCTCCATGTTGCTGGTAACTTTGTTTTCAATGAAATCCACCTGGTTGATAGTAATTTCCGGCCTCAACATAGCAAAAAGAGAGGTAAAATAATCAATGACCACAGCTTTCATACCTTCCTTGCTACGATGTTTAATACCAGCATCATCCTCAAGATATTTAAGACGGTTGCGACGCTTGCGAATTGACGCTTTTGTGTGGAAATAAGATGTTTTCCGATCCCCATCACGAAGCACAAAAGGGCGACACCTTTGCCACGCAGCTGTCTCTTGATGTTGTCTCAACTGTCTAATCTCATGTTCAACCTTCCTATATTCTTCAATGACTGATGGAGTGGGCGCCATCTTCCTAACATTTTTGAGACGCTTAAGAAGCCAAACCAGCCTGTTTTGAGACTCCATATAGACATCAGCATGCCATTTCTTCAATTGAACACCACAATTCTCAACAACCTTACTCCACTGCCTCCCATGAAGGTATTTCGAATTACTCCAGAAATTCCTTAGTTGCATCTCAAAATCATCATGATAAACCCATCTCGCCTCGAACCGAAACAGTTTACTTTCCCTGTAATCACGACGTTCCTCTACCATATTGCCCCGAAAAAATAAGATGATCGGGTCATGATCGGAGCCATCCCACGTAACATTCTCAGCAGCTGCTAGCGGATAAGTATGAAACCATGAAGAATTAGCCATGAATCTGTCCAATCTTTCCTCTATAAAACCCTCCACCCTATTATTCCTCCACGTGAAAGGATTACCAACAGTAACAATTTCTCGGAACTCATTTGCGTCCATACAATCACGAAATGCACAGATATTATTAAAATCGCACGGAGCTCCGCCACGTTTTTCAGCTTCAAGAAGGACTTCATTGAAGTCACCTCCCATTAACCATGGATGATTATTTTCCCTTCCAAGAGCATTAATCAACTCCCAAGTTCGAAACTTTTGGCCGTTCTCGGGCCAACCGTAAATCCCAGTCAAACGCCATTCATTCTCCTGATCAGATTGCACATAACAGTCAATAAAATGGTCCTCTTTACCAACTATTCTGACCTCCACATCAAGCTTCCAGAAAAGAGCAAGACCACCCGCTCTACCATTCGCCTCCACACATACACACTTATCAAAACGAAGTTTCTCACGAACCCTGCTGATCTCAGTTTTGTTGCTTTTAGTTTCACACAGAAAAAGAATCTCCGGGGAGTATTTGCGCACCAAAGAAGCGAGCGCATTGATTGACGAGGGACTCCCTAACCCTCGACAATTCCAAAAAATGGTTGTATTCATTGAGAACCGAGAGCCCTTTCTGTGGGGCCCGCCACGTTTTCAGCAACTTCAAGAACACCATAATCAACTTCCATTGGAACAACTCTTTTCTTTTGAGAACTCCTATCTTCTGCATCCACCATATCATCATCAAAAAATTCCCCAGCTTTCGTCCTTTTCTCACCCACATGAGTACGAGGATAAAATTCAGTCTGCTGAGATGTACCCTTTCGAGCCAATTTTTTCCATTTGAGAACCCTTCTGCTAGTCTGGGATATTTGCTTTGCATCAATATTAATAATGGGACCAGCAGTAATAGTATCAGAATTTTCGGTTGTTCCCAAAATGTCAGACAAAGCATCAGTATTAGGAGGAATTTCATGACATTCCTCTGACCCCACTTGTGAATGAGTATCATGACTTTCCTCTGTCCCCACACAATTCAACACCCCTTCAATATTTTTGTCTTTATGCGTGGGCCCCTGCTGAATTTCTTCTTCAATGAGAATCTTCCTGGGACTATGAACCACATTACTTTTCTCCACCTCATTATTCCCCAAAACAACTTTATCAAGCAAGGAAGTCACAGTAGTAATATAATTCTTAGGAACCTCTAGGGTTGCTGCTGAAGGTGACTTCTTAGCAAAGAAAAGTCTTTTACTACAAGACTTAGTCGACATGGATTCCGGCGAGATATTTTCTGATTTAATAGGTCTCCATGCCTCCATGGTGAAGCCTTAAGCCATGTTCCATACTATTTCACCGGTGAATCTTCCCCGAAGGCATCTTTACAATCATTGGTCCCGTGTCCAAGTTTTCCACAGTAAAAACATATGAGTGGGAGTTTCTCATATTTAATAGGGCACACACATGTTTCCCCCCCTCAATTTAAGAGTGACTTCTTTCTTTAACGGTTTACGGACATCCAAACAAACACGGATTCGCAACGATTTCTCCATACCTAAACATTCAGATTTATCCATAGCAACGAAATCCCCAATCTTTTCCCCCAAAATGCGAGCATTGTTTTCATTATAACGACCCCGAAAAGGTATATTGTAAATTCTTACCCAAATCGGAAGCGCATAGAACTGGAGATCCGACGGCTTCTTTGCTGCATCCATTTCTGATAATAAGAGAGCGACTTTGTCAAAGTGCCATGGCTGCCCACTCAATACCTTCTCCTTATCCCTCCAATGATAAAATTGAAATTGGAATAAGTTTTTGCCGATAGCGCTCACATCCATCCCATGTTGAGTAACCCACACATTTTTGATCGTTGTCATGAAAGCATTAGCATTAAGAGTACGATCCGACCACAATCTACCGACCAGCCCTAACGATAGCTGTTCCTCCTCTTCCTCGTTACCCTCATCAAGCCATTCACATAATTCCTCCTCACCCTCACTGCCTTTATTCTGGGCAGGAGAATCAACCCGGATATTTGCTTCGTGAGACACATCCTCCTGCCTCCTCCTCGAACCCCGATCTCCAGAATCATCATTATCATCGAAACTAGGTTTTAAAATACCCTCTTTATTGTATTTTATAATTGTCTCAGAAAACGAATTGTGTGTTTCCATGAGACACAGAAGAAGCAAGAAACTAGGGTTTAAAATACCGTTTTTGGAAGTTTCATGATTACTCCCTTCTCTCTCTAGAGTTAGGGTTTTCTCTAGTCCTTTGGAACTAGCCGTTACTTCTCCGTCCGGGAGTGTTTTCCGGTGATTTCTACCGGTTTCTTTCTCTCTTCTTCTCTCTTTTCTTCTTTCTTCTTTTCCTAATTATTTGGTATATTTATTTTCACCTTAATAACAAAAATCTGGGAAATTATACTTAGTAATTTTAAGCTTTTGACTTTTTTAGAGAAAGAATTTTAAAATTTGCATGTTGACCTCAAGCTTTCACATTTTCCATGTGGTAGATAAAGTGTTAAGTTCTTAATTTAAGTTAGAATTTCGAATATATTTTTAGAGAAGTGTCCTATAAGGGTTATTGAGACATTTGTTTTTATGCAAAAGAAGTCGTTGTGATGGAGTTAATGGGCCGGCCCTAAGGGTGGGCAAGAGGGGCTGTCGCCCAGGGCCCCATGTCAAAAAAGCAAAATTAACCGTTGCAGAAGGTCCATATAGATTATAAATTATAAAGGAAAAGGGCCTCAATTTGCTATTTCGCCCAGGGCCCCAAAATACATAGGGCCGGCCCTAGGAGTTATAAACTAATAATAACGTCAATTTAACAAAAAACTTAACCTTTTGTATATTAAGTGAAAAAGTTAGAAGATTAAAAAAAAACACCACGTAGATAATAAATACTACCAGGTTGAAAAACCTAATATCCAAAATTACCACTGAAAAAATTAAAAAAACTTGAAACAAAATAGGTTTGGAGTTATAATTCATTATTGTATAGGAATGACTAAAAAAAACCGTATATAAGTGCCTTTTTTTTTTTTAATCAGGGTATATAAGTGCCTTTTTTTTAATCAGGTATATAAGTGCCTAAGTGGGATCATTATTGTAGTGGTGGCACTGGCACATAATATAATACTCCCTCCGTCCTTTTTTGTTTTTTCACCTTACTAATATGGGTAGTTCTATAAGTTTTTCCACTTTAGAATACCTTTTATTTTTGGAAAGTTTTCATCTCACCTTTACCCCTTATAACCCTACTTTCCTTATTTCACGCTATTATTTAATTATTTTCTCTCTCATACTTCCAATACAATCATTACATTACACTATTATTTAATTATTTCTTCATAAAAAAACTTCCAAAACAATCATTACTTCTCACTACTATATAATTAAAATAATACCCACTACCACCAAAGATTCTAATTTTCTTAATCTTGGTGAAAAACCCAAATGGAAACATCAAAAATGAACGGAGGGAGTAATTATCAATAAAAATGCAAAACGAAATGAATTTCACTCTTGTTTTTTTTAAAATGAATTTTATCAAAAAATTTGTATACGAATTCGTGCAAGTACCTCTTTGTCTTACTCTAACATTTTATTTAAATGATACCAATGTAGGATTAGGAGGTTTGAAATAGAAATTTTCATTTATTAAACAGTTTTGTGAGTAATTATAGAAACAAATCAAATTTCATGTTAAATAAGTTTTTTGTTATCCAAAATTTCGTTAATCACAGCTAATAATTTTTTATAATTTTATACTTTATCAGTAAACAAGAATCGGAAGAGATCAATATACACATATATACTAAAATCGTTATCTTAATGACACGTGGACAACCAAATTTAGTTATTTAACGTTAAAAATTCTAGATATAAAAAATATAATAAATCACTAAATTTTTTTGAACATTTTCTTGATGATAAAAAATATACAATAAATAGTTGTGTGAGTAATTAGAGAAAAATTTTTAAATTTTACATAAAAAATTCTTGATGATAAAAAAAAGGAAAATTTGCCAAGAATAATCCCAACTATCACCCGTTGGCCAGAAATAATCCCAACTATTGATTATTTTTTAATAATCCCAACTATTGATGAAGTTTGCTGAAAACAGTCCCACTCTATTTTCAACCGGCTGTAGCAGGTTTTTTGAGTATTTTTTTTACCTTTTTTTTAACTTTAATATAGGTTTACCTAATTTGATGAAGGAAAGTTAAAAAAAAAGGTAAAAAAATACTCAAAAAACCTGCTACAGCCGGTTGAAAATGGAGTGGGACTGTTTTCAGCAAACTTCATCAATAGTTGGGATTATTGAAAAATAATCAATAGTTGGGATTATTTTTGGCCAACGGGTGATAGTTGGGATTATTCTTAGCAAATTTTCCTAAAAAAAATCATAATTTTTTTGAACATTTTCTTCGATATTTTATTTTAAGTTTTTTTTTAAAAAAATTGAAACTTGCTAAAATAAGTCATCCGATCACTAGATTTACTTTAGGAAAATACTTCTCAAAGTTGGGATTATTCATCGTTAATGATCTATAGGTGAGATTATTGTAGAAAAGTACGAATAGATTGGATTATTCTAGGTGATTTTTCCAATGAAAATAAGTTAAGGTAGTGTTTGAAAACATAGAATTCATTTGAAAAAGAGAATTTAAATTTGGTATTCAAATTAAATAATTGTACATAACACCTATATACATGAAATTGGCAAATTTTGATACTTAACCCATTTTACATTGTTGTTGGGATTCTGTGGAATTGACCTAATTCCCACATTTCCAAATTTATTAAGATTTGTCAAACACAATATTTGGGCCAATTTAATAATTGAAAATGAATTTCAAATTGTCAAACATGCCCTAAGGTTTTTCAATTTCTTTCTAATCAATTCTGATTTCATTTTCATATTCATATTAAACTACCATCAAACTTAAACATTTGGAAATGCTTTTCTCTGTACCGATTCGAGTTGGTAATCTTTATTTGTTTTGTAGGTTTATTTGAAGATCTTTAACCATCTTCCACCATTTTCAATCCAACCGCAAACATTTTCACAAGATTTGGATTGGACAACTTTATACTAGAGTCATTTTATTAGGCCGTAACAATTCGTCACATAATCTCACTGTGGAGTGTGGCCCACTCGTGGGGTCACGGGAAACCCGTGGGCTCGGGCCCACAAACCCACGGGTCAAGAGCGATGACTTACACATACACTCGGTGAGGTTCATTGTTTTCCAAAACCATATGGCAATAGGAGGATATTAGCTCACCAAGTATATATGCAAGTCCACAAATCACTTTTTAATCGATGTGAGATCTTGTCTCACATGTGAAGTATTTCCAACATATTTGGTATTGTCAAATTGCCTAATTATTTTAGATAAAAGATTATTTTAAAGGTTTGAAATCTTATGGTTTGGTATCTTAAAACCTATCTTTATGTTAGTGTTTATTGGGTGTTTTAAAGGCCTACTAGCTTTTGAAATTAACCAATCTAAAATTCAATCTAGCTAGAATTTTTTACACCACTCTACACAAAATTATACGTTTAAAACTAGAGTATTCAATTTTATTTTTTGAGTGTTGTGGTTTATTTAGGGGTGAAAGTTATTTTGGATAAAAATCGCAACCAAATCAATCCTAACCGAATAAGAAATATGGTTTGGGCTTTTTATAAATTGATTTGGTTTTTTACAATGATGGTTTGGTTTTTTTACAATGAGTTATACTACATGTTGAGTGAATGTGTAACTTGACGTGCAAATAGAAAATTTTAATTGGCAATACTAACAAAAACAACGTAAGCAATCTTATAAAAATAATAAACCTTAATTTTATTTCGTCATTTTCATTTTTGCATTATAATTTTTGTAATCTAATTTGATTTGCATTTTAAATTTGGTTTTACAAAAAACCAAACCACAAACCGAATTTTCACCTTAGTTCAAGGGGACAACAACTTTCGTCACACATTAAACATACTATCAATGTTTTTGTGATTTGAGACTATATTTTCCGACATATCAGGTCGACTTTTTACCAAAGTACCAATGCGCGATGGTTCAGGGCCCTGTTATTTTGAGAACCTAAACTTTTTGACTAATTTACTTTGTATTTCTATATTAAAAAAGAGCTATGATATTTTACTAGATGATAAAGTGATAATCATATCATCATACATTCTACTAAAACAATAAATGAATATGACATATCACTTTTATACATCATGTTTTCCCTCCTAAATTTTAAGTAATTAAATATGAAAACTTTGAATTTTAATTAAACTTTATTTCTTAATGAATCATCATACATTCTACTAAAGCAATAAAAGAATATGACACATGTCACTTTTATACATCATGTTTTCCCTCATAAATTTTAAGTAATTAAATATGAAAACTTTGAGTTTTAATTAAACTTTATTTCTTAATGATTACTAATAGTACAAAAAAAAAGTCAATTTTAAGACCTGTAATTTTTAAAATACTCTTTTTTAAGAAAAAAATATTTTCGGTACTTTTTTCATTTAATTTTTAGTAAATTAAATGACTAAACAATTAACTGTACTTAATTACGATACAAAAATAATTTGAATATAAAATAATTGTTGACTATAAATAACGTTATAATCAAAAACTCTTAAATTATGTAACATCAAAAAAATTTTCAACTTAATTATTCAGCTAATATTTACAAAATAATAACTAAAATCTTATTTAGAATAATTTTACAATGATAATTATGATAAAGAAAATTATAGCAGTTTATATATTTTGAGCATGCCATAAATAAATTGTTTATGTATAAGTATACCGTAAATTCATTTAATAGAAGGAAGTTTGATATAATGTTTGTACAATAATTTAGCCCATGTTTAGTAAACTAAAATTTAATATATATTCAGATTAATCGATCCATTTAGGAAAGAAAAAGTATTATTAGTAAAAATTATTTTTTTATTAGTAAATATTAGTTTAATAAGTGAAATAGAATTTTCTTAAGTATAATCGTTTTAATTAGTAATATATTGTTATGATCAATATATTGGTTAGTTTTGAAAAATAAACAATTATCTTTAATAAATTTTTTTACATAACTTAATAAACTAACATATGAATTCGTGCATTGCACGGGACATATACTAGTAATATAATAAATGACAATGATTTTTCATAATTAAGAGTCATATATGATCTTTTTGATGACTACTTATTTGTTTTTGAGTTATGTTGGAGTGTCTATGTGTTACCCACATGGGGGTTGTCTCACATCGGAGAAAGAGAAGAGTATGCATCACTACTAATCTACTATCACCAATTGGTTTTAGTAGTGAACATTCTTTGGGTTTATGAGTAGACTACTTGTTTTCTTCCTTATTTGGGTAGCCCATACCCATTTTCTAAATTCTATCAAATTATTGGTTGATGGATATAATTTAGTATTATCAATAATTATTGAGTTAAAGTGATATTTTAACTGAACATATTAGTGTTTTGACTAATTTATAAAATTACTAATTTGTTAACTATCACTTAAAAAATCATAATATTCTTATTTTAAAATTTTCATTTTCTCTCAAAATCGTAAAAATTTATGAGATGACCCAGAAAGAATCACAGCAGTTACACAAATCAAAATTCACAAATCACAATCCAGTAAAAACTGATCAAGATAGTTCAAGTTCAAAGACTCGAGATAAACAAAGAAAAAAAATTACAAGATTTATATAATATGCATTCAGTTATGTATAACTTGATACATTTTATTTGTTTATTCCATCCTTTTTATTTTTTCCTGATTTTGCAGGCAAAGGGATCCTTTTCTGAGCAGCCTGATCCAAATTCATCAAGTCTTATGCATCTACAAGACTAATCTTGAAGATGATGATTATGACTGCGTGCTCTACAAGAAAGAGGACATTCAAAAATGCGAGTCAATCTCCATTTTCCACTTCATAATATGATATATAATAAAGTCTAACAACTATTTTATTTAATTAGCAAGTTCAAGCATACAAAAGCATTCTTTAATTTAACAAGTTTAATATTAGATTTTCCTTTATTAAATTGATCACTTAATTTTTAATATCATTTATATTGTTTTGGTTAAGGAGTTAGGAAGGAAAAGAAATGAAGTGAAGGGAAAGACATACTTGAAGAAATGAATAAAGCTAGGGTTTTTGATTTGAGAATACTGATTGTATTATCTTTCAAATGGATACATGGGTGCATGTATACAAAAACATATATCCTAAATAAGTAATTAAGACTAGTCTAAGCAAAAAGAAACAAGTCAATATTCTAAAAATAATAATCTAAATTTCTACTTTCCTACACTCCCCCTCAAGTTAGGTCTTCGGGTCACCAATACCTAACTTGCATAAAGATTGCTCGAATCCTTATGAAGTTACTGCCTTTGTAAGGATGTCTGCTAACTGATCTTTTAATCTCACAAAGGGAAGACTTATTATCTGCTTCTCAAGTTTCTCCTTTATGAAATGCCTATCGATCTCTACATGCTTTGTTCGGTCATGTTGAACCGGCTTCTCTGATATGCTGATGGCAGCCTTGATATTATAATATAACTTGCATGTCTTCTTTTGTGGGAAGTGTATTTTGCTCAGGAGCTTTCTCAACCACATAATCTCAGTGATTCCCTTGGGAATACCCCTAAATTCAGCCTCTGCACTTGATAGAGCTACCACCTTTTGCTTCTTACTTTTCCATGTAACTAAGTTTCCCCCAACCAGTGTAAAATACCCCGAAATTGACCTCGTGTCATCTCTATATCCTGCCCAATCTGTATCTGTGTAGGAAAGGAGATCAAGGTGATCCTTCTTCCTGAATATAATCCCCTTGCTGCTTGTACCTTTCAGGTACCTTAGCATCCTCATGACAGCTGTCATATGATGAATTTGTGGTCGATGCATAAATCTACTCACTACTCCAACAACATAAGCAATGTCTAGGCGTGTGTTAGAAAGTTAAATGAGTTTGCCACTCATTCTCTGATACTGTCCTCTGTCAGCTAGTTTTTCTCCTTCGATCATTTGGAGACCATGGTTCGCAACAATGGGTGTTTCTGCAGGTTTACAATCAACCATGCTTGTCTCTGCTAACAAATCAAGAACGTATTTTCTTTGATTAATGAAAATACCTCATTTCGACATCTATACCTCAATTCCAAGAAAATACTTGAGTCGTCCCAAGTAATTGTTCCCTTAGAGTACAGATCTGTTACTTGTCATCCCCTGTAATGATCATATCATCCACATAGATTATCAAACAAGTAACATGATCATTTCTTCTCTTGAGGAATAAAGTATGATCAGAGTTGTTTTGCTTATAGCCAAATTTTGTCATTGTTGAGGTGAATCTCCCAAACCAGGCTCTTGGAGATTGCTTTAGACCAAAGAGAGCTTTGTTCAACTTGCAGCCTTCCCCTAAATTATAGTCATCAAAGAAACCCGGTGGAGACTTCATGTACACCTCCTCTTCAATTTTCCCGTGTAAAAAGGCATTCTTCGCATCAATCTGGTGTAGCGGCCACTCTTTGTTTGCTGCAACAGAGAACATGACTCGAATTGTGTCAATCTTTGCCACTGGAGAGAAAGTTTTAGAGTAATCTACCCCATAAGTCTGAGTGTACCCTTGTGCTACCAATTTGGCTTTGTACCGCTCAATAGTACCATCTGCCAAATATTTGATGGTTTTTTTTTTTTTTTTTTTTTTTTTTTTGGAAAATAGGAAATCTCATATATATGGTGAAAGAGAAAACAAAACGCTGACGATTGGGAGCCCTAAGACCGCCGGCATAAAAAACCCCGCGAGGGGAAAAAGCCATTGGAAATAGGGGCCAAGGGTCAGGCCACCCAGAACAGCGCATAGGGGTGGACTATGCAAAATATCCAACTACTATAATGTCACCGAAACACCCTAACCATACCCCCATACACCCATGACAACCCACCATACATCCAAAGGAACAAATACAAAATCTGTTTGATACAAAAAACACCATATTACACCTTGATCGTGAAAAGCTAAGACAAAAAACTGAGGCCCAACTATATGATCTGCAACGCCGTCGAGGATGAGCAATCCCGCCCTAGCATCTCCTTTGCCCAAATACCAACTCTCAATCTCAAGGTGTAGAAGAAATACTCCACATCCAGCGCACCATTGTTGAATTTAATTTTGTTCCTTTCATACCATAGTGACCATATGACACATCCCAAAATAAGTCTCCATATCTTTCCTCTATGTCGGGGGGTTGCTAAGTGTTTCCAAGCTAAAACAAAGGACGCACACTGATTAGGGAAAACCCCGGATATGTTCCACCATAGTAGAATCTTCATCCATATACTCCAAGCAAACTGACAAGTGAATAGGACATGAGTGTTTGTCTCCCTTTCCCTCCTACAGAACGGGCATAAGGCTTGGCTGGGACCAATCAAGCCCCTCTCCACAAGTATATCTCCCGTCTTCAGCTTCTCAAGGCAAGCTAACCAACACGCAAGGTGCACTCGAGGTGGTACTTTTATGCTCCAAATATAAGAAGAGACCTCCTTTTGTAAAATAGGTGCTGTATCCTCATGTAGTTTATCCAGCACTGCTCTGATGGGGAAACTCTGATGTTCAATCCCGTGCCAACTTACTCCATCCCTACCATTATACCTCGGTTTCGTCTGTACTAGGATGAGTTGTAACCGTTCTAGGTCCTCAGCTTCCCATGCATATAGTCGTCTCCTCCATCTAAGGGTCCAAACCCACTCATCGTCCTCCCAAATCCCCATCTGGTATATCAATGCCCCTTTCTGGGTCGAAATCGAGAATAATCTAGGGAATGTGGTCTTCAAAGGGCCCACTGAAGCCCAATTATCATGCCAGAAACTGGTTGTTCTACCATCACCCACTACAATCTTCAAACCCTCCTCAACTATCTGTCTAACTCTCTTCGTATCTTCATCATTTGCCATCATACGGGCCCAAGCACCATGCTTTACACCACCAAATGCCTCAGATGTTGCCTTAAGACCCTTTATGTTATGCACTGAAATTAGGATCCTTTTCCATAGGGTATTATCACACCCCGAGAATCGCCACCACCACTTGAATAAGAGGACAAGGTTCTTTTGCAAGATGTTCCCCACTCCTAATCCACCCAAGCTCTTTGGAAGCTCGATGTCTCCCCATTTCACTGATGGTATAATCATACGATCATTTGATGACACCCCCCAAAAGAATTTCCTTTGTAGCTTCACAATTTTCTGTGCGACCATTCTGGGCATTCGGAACATACTCATGAAATATACTGGAAGGCTGTTGAGGACACTCTTTAGAAGTGTTAGTCTCCCCGCTCTGGATAGTAGCCTTGCCTTCCAAGATGCCAATTTGCTCTCAATTTTCGAAATCATACCCATTTGCACCCAACCATCTTCTTTCCCTTTGGTATCTCACATTTCTCCCATGTTTCATTTTTGTCAAGAGCCGAGATTTCTTCCTCCATTGCCTTCTTCCAATTTGGATCCTTAAGAGCTTCTTCAACTGTACGAGGCACATTATTGGAATAAAGAGAGGTATTGAAGGTATAGCTGTTTGTGAGAGATTTTCATCACCCTCTCTATTCACTGGGTATCTCGACCTTTGTGCTTCATATTCTAGATCTATCTCCTTGGAGGAATACCCCTCGTACTCCTTGGGGGTAACTGATATTTGTGAGGTGACTCAACACTAGGAACATCATTAGTAATATCATTCAAAGTATCATGAATTACCTCTTGTTCGGATTGCTCCCCAGATGCTTAAGATAGGACAGGAGTAGTTTCAGAAGGAGAGTGTACTAAATCTTCAGTGACAATAGCTGTGTGATTACCTACTTACTCTGTAGGGTCATGATCAACTATATGGTTTGGATTGATAGCAGTAGGATATGTAAACCAGCTTAGGTCGTCATCACTCTAAGTCTCCCCCCAAGGACTAAGCTGCGGGTAGTAGTATGAACTCTCAAAGAAGTCACAGTCCATGGTGGTGTACATTTTGTTGTGCATTGGATCAAAACATCGATACCCATTTTGATTGACCCTATATCCAATAAAAACATACTTAACAGCACGAGGTTCAAGTTTTCTTTGAGCTTGTTTAGGAAAGTGAACATGTACAACACATCCAAATACTCGAGGGGGTAGGGAATAAGAAGATGGAATAGTAGTATGGTTCTGAAGAGTAACTAAGGGAGTTTGAAGTGGAAAGCTTTTGTGGGAAGACTGTTAGTCAGGTAAGTGGCAGTAGCAACTGCTTCTGGCCAAAAATGAGCTGGAACATGAGATTCAAACATAAGTGCTCGGGTCATCTCAAGGAGTATGCGGTTTTTCCGCTCAGCAACCCCATTTTGTTGTGGAGTGTTAGGGCTAGTGGTCTGATGAATCAAGCCATGGGTTGAGATGAAGTGTTTCACGTCCGAGTTTATGTATTCCCCCCATTGTCGAACCTGAGAATTTGAGGTTGGGCTTGGAATTGAGTGATAAGCATGTTATAGAATTTCACAAAGACATCAAACACCTCAGATTTATGTTTCAAGAAATACACCCAACTCATGCGAGTACAATCATCTACAAACAAAATGAAGTATGAAAAACCATGTGTATTAGAATTAGGAGCTGGACCCCAAACATCAGAATGGATCAAAGCAAATGGTTTTATACTATGGGTCAGACTCAGAAAATAAGTATGCTTATGACTCTTAGCTAGGACACATGCTTTACAATCCAGGGGTGTAGTACAATTATTAAGAGATGGAAAGAGACGTTTCAAATACTCTAGTGAAGGATGACCCAGATGCCTATGCCACATCCGCATTTGATGATCAGGTGACCCATGAACAAGAAAAGTATGACTCTTTTGAGTTGCCTCATCTACATAGTACAAGTCTCCCTGTTCAGTACCATGTCCAATAATTCTTCCAGTTTGAGCATCTCGCACAACACAATTAGTGGAGGACACAATACAGTTAATTAAGCTCTTTAGTCAATTGACTAATAGATAACAATTTATGAGTAAGGCTTGGAATTAAAAGACAATTTTGTAGGTGGATGGAAGGAGAAATATCAACAGTCCCTATCTTAGTAACAGTTACACAATCCCCATTGGCGGTTTGAATTTTTGTGCGGGTAGTTGGGATGGTAAGAGTGAGATCAGATGGGTCATTTATCATTGCACTAGTAGAATAAATCTAATTTGCTGCTATTTATTTGCTACTTAAATCTAAAACATAGCAAATAATGTAAGTATTGCTACTGTTTGGACAATTTCACAGCAAAAAAGTATTTTTTGCTACTATTTTTAACATTAACGGCAAGTAAAAAAAAAATCTTATTGTTGATTTATATTGAATAATAACAAAAAGCTATAACACAAGTCGCCCACTTCAAGCTATTTTTTCATCTCAATTGAAAAACCTTATAGAGCTATATATTCTTCTATTTACTCTGATTCTCTTTGCACATAATAGTTTTTATTTGCTATGGTTCTTTAATTAACAGCAAAAAAGCTTTTGGTTATTTGCTGCCCCTCCATTTGCCGCAATTTGAAATTGAGCAGTAAACAAGCACATTTGTATAGTAGCAAATGACGTTAATTCTACTGGTGTTGTGTCAGTGGCCCCATAGTCAAAGATCCAAGGGGACGATGGAGGTAGTCAATTTAAGCTCATGGGAGAAAATTGACCCTTTTTAATGGAAGATTGAAGAGAGTGGTAGGAGATGGGTGTATGGGAATTAGATGGGCTAGTTGAACATGGGAGTGCATGTGAAAAAAAAGAAGTTGGGTTAGGAGTGGGCTTGGGCCGGCTGGTATTGGGTTGAGTGGGGTATAATGAGTTGAGTGAGGAGGTGTAGAAAAATAAGGATGAATGGAGGAGTTTGGATCGCCTGGTATTGGGCTGGAAGGGGAGTGGATAGGTGGGGCTGGGTTGGTCCATTTCCCCATTTCCCTTTTTTATTTGTTTTTTTTTATTTTCCCAAAAATGAGTGGGAATGGGTTGAGGTAATTGGGCCAGCTAATAATGGGATGGAATGGGATTTTTTTTGAAAAAGGGATGGAATGGGATTAAATGGCTAGAATGGGGCCGGTTGGGTTGGTGAATTTCTCTATTTCCCACTTTTTCTTTTTTCCTGATTTTCCACCAAAAAAGACCTCTTCTTTTCTCTTTCATCATTTAAGTAAACTTCTCCATCTTTTTTCCGATTTTTGAAAACTCTTTCCCTTTTTTTCCAGATTTTCAAAAACCCCTTCCCCAAGACATGTCCTTCCTCTCTCCTCTTTAATTTCAATTGTACTATTCTTCTGCTCCTCTTCCATGGGGATTGATGGTTGCTTGTCTCTTTTCTTCTTTTTTCTGATCTTTCTCTCTCCTCTCTACTAAGGGTTACACTGTACCATACTCCGGTGTTTTGCTAGAGTGAGTCTTGTCGTCGGTCCGGATTCCTAGCACCTTAGTGGCGACTCTCCGGTGAAAAGAGTGGTTGACCCTCTTACAAATAGTGTTGGGTTGAAATTTTCGGATTATGTGAGTAAAATGAGTTGTTTTGTTTGGCAATGAAGGCATTCGATCCTTCGTTTTTTTGCATCTGGGATTACAATTTTTTGGTTTGGTTACTGGAAAGAAAAAAATGATGATGGAGGCTCCATTGTTGGTGTTTAACCACTGAGGTTGCAACATTGGAGTCAATGACATTAGTTGACTAATATTTTCCATTTCAAGTAAGATTTTGGTATATGATGAACGCCGTATGGTGGGCCGGTTATTGGTCGCCGGAAAACACCATCGGCTCTGATACCATGAAGAAATGAATAAAGCTAGGGTTTTTGGTTTGAGAATACTAATTGTATTATCTTTCAAATGGATACATGGATGCATATATACAAAGCATATATCCGAAATAAGTAATTAAAACTAGTCTGAGCAAAAAGAAACAAGTCAATATTCTAAAAATAATGATCTAAATTTCTACTTTCCTACAATACACATTCACATTTGGGTAAAATAAATTGTTGTCTACGTGAGACGGTCTCGCCGTGAGACCCACTTCAAATATGAGTTGAATATTCCAACTAATACAATATTTGGCATAATTACTTCTTGTGCTGAGGTCATTTCACCGATAGACGATTTCTTACCGAGAAATAGTCTCTCACAATAAGAGTAGTTCATGGATCGAATTCATATCTGAAAAGATGGTATTATGGCATGGTACATACACAATTTCTTAAAAAAGACGATATCATGATATACCATCTCTATTGAGTTGAATATATAATTTTAGGGGTATTTGGTATAGCAATTGTAATTGAAAGGGAAAGGAAATCAATAAAGTGAGGTAAGAAATCTATTAGTGTTACTTTGTATAATTTTGTTTGGTAAGTATTAAGGGAAACAAACCAATAAACTTTTGTTTCCACTTGATCATTAGTGGTAACAATGTAATGTAATCCATTACCGCTTGTTAATCCATTCTTTTACTTTTCATATCAAACAAACAAGTAGTAACGACATCCATTAATTATTTCCGTTTCCATCTTAAAATTTAAACAAACCATACTCCCTTATAAAGTAATCAATTAAAGAAATTGGCTAATTATTATCTATCTCTTAATAAAATGGTTTCATATAAGACGAGCTGGGTAACACATGCTCTCAATTCACATAACTAAAGCATAACATAAAATCACATAAAATAGAACAAAAATAAGTCTACTTACCCGTTGTTGGGCAAGAATATTTTGCACTAGACGTTTGCAAACATCAGATAGAACTAACACACGATCAACCTCACCCTCCTGTAAAACATTAAATAATATCAAATTTTGTTATTAAATCACTTCATAAATCAATGAAATATTCATATGTAAATTACCTTTAAGAACCCAGCATACCCTCCATGTACTAAACCTTCCTCAATAGTATCAAGACAGGCTTGGTGTTGAGGCATGTTCGGAGCAGTCTTTTTCGCATTTTGTTTCGCAATGTTTAGGAATTCTTGCGATTCAGAGATGGGTCCTAGTTTGTTTGTCATGTGGAGAGATCTTACTAAAGGTTTCCTCCCCTCGGCAATGTCCAAAGCTCGCAAACGCGCAATGTTAAGCAACTCTTGTGAGGGTACAATAGCGTCGATTAGGCCTAGTTCTAGTCCTTCCTCGGATGTTATCGGTTTTGAAGTCTACAAAAACATATCAGACAACAGAGAAAGTCATAGAATAGTAGCATTTATTTACAAATTTAATGGTCCGTTTGATAATCAGTACTATATGATGGGAATATGAATGATTTATAGGGTATGTATCATTTCATTCCTATGATAATGAAAAGTTTGATCATAAAAACTTTTTTTTCGCAATTGTCTATTATTACTACCTTATATCACATTTTCAAATGGTAATGCATTAGAATCAATTTTATGAAGGAAACAATAAGATTGTTGAAGGATAATAAGCATGACCATTTTGCTCGTCAATAGATATTCTTACCAAAATTACACTAACTTTCCATGCATTATTATTATTCCCACCATTCAGTACTCGTTACCAAACGGACCGTAAATGTAATAATTAGAATAGGTGAGGCTTACAAGCATCATCTCAACAGCTTTTTCTAGACCAACAAGCCTTGGAAGACGTTGTGACCCTAAGAATATGAGCATAATCCGGTTCAAAATTTGAGTCTAAAATGCATGTCTAATAATTAAATAGAAAATCTTATTACCTCCGAGTCCCGGAATAACTCCAAGGGATAGCTCGTGTAAGCCTAGTTGCGCTTTTGGTGTAGAAATGCGTGCATGACATACCTGCGAACAAGGTAGAATTTTTCGTTAGCAATGTAGGAGAAAGTGAACAGATATTGATCGATCAATACCATATGAGAGATGAACAAACTATTCACTAAAAAAAATGGAACTTTTAGACACTTAGTTTTAGACGCTTAAAGAACTGTAAAATATGGACCATAAGAGAGAAGAACCAACTATTATATTCTGTGACAATATATCGACTATTATAATGATTAACAATTCAATGTTCCATAGCCGATCAAAACACATCAAAATACGACACTATTACACCACTACATACGATGAGTTGGTCAACAAAAGAGAGATTGAACTACATTTCTGCAAGATTTAAGATGTGCGACATATTATTGTATGAGGCGGTTTCACTATGAGACGTGCCTTATACATGGGTTGAATAGTCCATGTGTTACAAATTATGAGAATATGTGATTTTGTTGTGTTGTGAATGGGCTACAACAATGGTAAAGAAACAAGAATAAAAACAAGTGCAACGAAACCAAAGAAAAATAGAGCAAAGATTTAATGAGGTATCTAAAGATACCTCCCCTTCAAATAAAGTTTCTTATCATTAATATATCAACATACACTAATGATTCAACTCACACAAGCTTTGAGAACACTCTCACAAAGCAAAGATTGAAGCCTTTCTTCAATCTCTCTCAAATAGCCCTAATACAAATGAGAATACTCTAATGGCTAAAACCCTAGTAAAAACCCTTGTATTTAGCTCTCACATAAACCGTAACATACTCATAAGACCCTTTATATAGTCCTAATACATATTAGGACAACCTAGGACAAGTGGCTTAAAAGCCCACTAAAACATAAGCAAAAAAGAAAAACACGCCGACATTTGCTACCAGAACCGCTCGGGTCGAGCGTACATGCTCGAGTGGTCGAGTTCTGCCTGGCAGCTTCGTTACGACTCGCTCGAGCCCATCTTGCACGCCCACTCGAGCAGGCCTCGACATCTTCATTTCTTGGTGTCTTGCTTTCACCAAGCCACCCCACAGCATCATCAACTATCACCATCCTTCACATCTAGACCTGGGAAAATTTTATCCGACCCGAAAATGAACCCGGGACCCGACCCGATAAAACAAGAACCCGACCGATCCGAAAGTGACTTAACCCGAAACATGACCGACCCGATAATTACCCGGCCGACAACTGACCCGACCCACCCGTTTTGACAGGTCCAATATCAAGTTTTAGAGTAATCTCAATGTCAGAATTCATTTCAAATAAAATTTTAGTTTTCAAAGTATCTCAACATATTGAGTATATCAATTGAACCCTAAAACTCATCAATAAATCTGAAAAAACACGCATTTAGCATCTTTTTATCCATCATAATTATTTTTCTTTTAAAAAATGACGTTATAATCATTTTAATTGAATACATATATCTTGTTAAATCTGTCAAATGAGTTTTTAATTCTTCTACATTTCAGGAAGCAAATCAATATAATTTATAAAAACGTTTTGCCCATTTGAATGAGCTTTTCAGATAAGGAATGTCGCTACCCTAAATTATAAAGCGCGTATCTTATAAGGGGAAATAAGTACTTAGTTATTTGTATATCTTTCTAACATGAAAATTGTGAAGATATTTTTTATTAGGAAATGATAAGATATGTAACGTCATTTTTATCTAACGTTACAACTTTAATAATCAAACACAATAACTTTTATGAAGCGCGTATCTTACAAGTCTTTCAAAATTAGTATTGATTTCATATTTCCTTACACTTAAATGAACCCCACATACCAACTATTTTTTGAAAATCGTACATCTAATTTCTCTAATGTGACATGTATGTCATAAATCCAACTATACATAGAGATTTAAAGTTTAGAACACGAGCGTCGCAATAACTGGTTTTTTATAACTTGAATTGAATCACATAAGGCTTTAATATTGTGTCAATTGATATGTGGATTAATGTCATAGGGATGAGAAATAGTTTTTTTATTAAAAAAAGTTTTATAAATAATAAAAAAATTGAAAAAATAATTTTAAATTTTGTAAGTCATAACCCGTTGGGTCAAACCGACCGACCCGGAACCGAGAGTCACTTGACCCGAGAATGACCCGATCCAAAAATGACCCGACCCGAAAATGACTCAACCGAAATTGACTTGACCCGTAACCCGCCCGCCCGACCCTTTTCCCAGGTCTATTCTCATCTCATCATCATCGATCGTCACGTGATCGAGTGACCTAAATCTCAACTCTCCATACTCCGTGCTACGCTCTGCACCACTCTCGAGTGTGCAAAACATTGCGTGAGCTACGAGATGCTCAAAGTCGTCATCGATGTTGCGGGAATTGGGTCTTGCTTCAACATGTTGAAGCAGGGTCGACCCTAAGAGTACGCAAAGAGTGTCGCCGAGGCTCAGCTGTTGGAAATATAGATCTTTTAAAGGTTTTCTCAAAATCTTCTTATAGCTACAATCATCGACACATATTACTAATAGTAATATGTATTACATTTGTATAAAAGAAATGTGTTTAGAGTTGTGTTTAACTTGTATTTGATATGGAAAAGTATGGTGTGACACGAACTTGTCGTTGCATTAAGAAAGTTGTTTCCCGACTATCCCTAGTGTAAATAGACGGGACTTTCCCAAGGTTAACACACCCACCAATAGCAATGTATACTCACTACTAAAGGTGTGGAGCAATACCACTCTTGCACAAGTGAATAGAAAAAGAGATGAGATATTGAGAATTGTGTATATATTCAAATGAATGAAACATCTATTTATAGGGATTTTCTAACAACTCTTTTTCAACCTTCATAAAACATGGTCAAAGAATATAAATGTATTTTAATATAGAATTAAAACACTCCATGAATGAAAATATAGTTGTTGGAGAAAACTTTAAATGACCATTTATCCAACATCAGCAATCTTGGAGGATTAATTTTAGTGTAATATGTGAGTTTACAGTAGAAATTTTTTGGAAGAAGCCATGTATAAGAGAGGAGGAAGAAGATGAATCTGAAAAAATTTAATTTATTTCAATATAAAGAGATTCGTCTCTATTATTTTTTTCAAGTACTTATTAGAGCACTCTCAATAGTGTTGAAACAAAATTTCTTCATCAATCGCTCTCTACACTTTCCCTTTCATCCACATCATCATCTTTTTGAGTGAAAATTTTTGCTATTGAACTTTATCCCATTTATGAGAAAAAAAAAATTCTCACCACTTTCTCCTATTTTATATTTTAATCCTACCACATTTTCTCTCTTTATCAAAAACTATTAATAAGACAAAAAAGTAATTCATAAAATATTATTAAGACAAAATACCAATACAACAAAAAAATTAAAAATAAAAAAATTAAACTAATAATGTAAACATTAAACTACTTGAATACTAATTTTATGAAATTATCGAGAAAAGAGAATGTTTGAAGTGCGTCAAAAAATAGAAAAATGGGAGTCTAATTAATGCGAATTTTTTTATGAATGTTGTATAAATTGTTGGTCAAAAATAGGAAAATGGGTATATTTTTTTAGTTATTGGTGGGGCCATTGTGAGGAGATCCCAAAAACTTCATTCCATTGAGTTTTTTTACAAACATTTGATTATTTGTGAGAATTCACTAGTGGGATACTTTTCCACTAAAAGAAATTCCACTCAAATAAAATTTTGTCACCGGGTAGTTCTTAAAGATCAGAATCAATCTTCTATAGAGTCTATATTTATTATTTTATCTAGGGCCAAAAGAATATCAAGAACAATATTGTTTTAAGGCGTCTCACTAATAAATGGTCTTTTGAAGAGTAGTCGTAAAAATAATAGAACAAACCATAGCCAATTCTAAGCCACCTCCAAATGCATGTCCTCGTATAGCAGCAACAGAAGGTTTTGGTCCATCTAAAAGATCAAATAATCAAAATTAATATCATTTTTGCAATATTAATGCAAATAATTGATTTACTTTCAACAAAAAGATAATAATTGAATTAACAACCTTCAATTACATTGACTAATAGATCAATGGATACGTTGGGTAATATAGATAAATCCCCTGCCAAAACAATTATCACAATCATAATTATTATAATCATAATCACGATAATTAATTAATTTGAAATTCTAATTAAATAAGATCTATTAATTACAGTAATAGAAACTTACCAGTCTTATGAACTCTTTCGAAAATTCTGTTGTCATAACCGCCTAAGAAATTTCCATTGTCGCCTAAATTGGATGGAGTAATCACATGATTATTGAATACAAACAACATAATAATAATTAAGGAAAAAGTGTTAAAAAGTACTTAATAATAAAAGTCTTTCAAAAAATACCTAACAAAGTTTTTTCTTTTTTAAAGAGTACCAAGTAATCTTTTACTTTAGTTGATCGTTAAATATATTGGTTGACTGGTCAAAATCGAAATTTTTTCCCCATCTTCAATTTCGTTTTCAATTTAAGCTCGATTTTGAGTAAAAAGTAGAGAATGAAAACAAAGAGGAAATTAAATTGGAAAATAAATTGAAGATGAGGAATTAATGTGTCACTTAATGGTGTACATTGAAAGGGCAATTAAACTAAGAATAATGGTGAACTTTAATATGGTTTTATCGTCATGCGTTATTATATAGTTTATTGTTATGTTAAAGATTGGGTGTTAATGTGTTATTAAGGGTGAGTTAAGTGAGGATTCTAGAATGATGTACATAAGCCTCTATATAAAGGTACTTCATTCTTAGAATCAAATCACCACAAACACATATTGTTGAGATCATTATTTCTTTGTAAGAAACTTCAAAGTGTTCTTCATAGATTTAATACTGTGATCCTGAGAGTATTGGTCAATATTAAACTACATTTACAGTGGGAAAAAGTCGATAAGAGAGCCAAAGGAAACCATAGGGGAGAAGTTGTTGCGTCTACGTCCAAGTTCATATATTTGGGATCTGTGATTCAGAGTAATGGGGAGATTGATGGAGACGATACTGAGATGCGGGAGAATAGGCTGAGATGGTTTGGGCATGTGCAGAGAAAGACACATGACGCCTTAGTAAGAAGGATCGAATGCACCTATCTCAGGGGTTGCACCTATCTCAGCAAAGATGCAGGAGAATAGGATGAGATGGTTTGGGCATGTGCAGAGAAAGACACATGACGCGTTAGTAAGAAGGATCGAATGCATCATAGTGAAGGGAAAGAGAAGTAGAGGAAGACCTGGGAGGACGTGGGAGGAACAAATTAAAAGTGACCTGCGAGAACTCCACCTCTCTAAGGATCTGACCAGGAATAAGGCCAGTTGGCGCCTTATCCACGTCCTAGATTACTAATCCCGTCCCTTTTACCCCTCGTTTGTTATTATTCGTTGCCTTTTTTGCCGCTCTTTACCTTTTTCTTTGATCTTATCTTTGTATTTGTGCGTTTGCTTGCTACTATATTTGTCAACTGCAGGTTTCTCTCTCTTGAAGACCGTTATCAAGACGGAGAACTCTCTGATCGCACTCTCCTCTAAGGGTATGAGTCTGCCATCGTTCTTCCCTCCCCAGATCCTGATCATAGTTTTATATGAACGGGATACATTGGGTATGATGATGATGATGATGATAATTTGAAGGGGAGATATTCAAGATACCTCATAAAACAGTTGTGTTCATTTTGCATTTGATTTTCATCTTATTTTTCATTGTTGAACCTTATTAAGCTTTCATTTCAACACCAAAGAGAAGGATACACTAGGATAAACTTTTTAATGACTTGGATGATAATAGACATATAATGTTTGTTTGAATTAAGATGCTAAAGCATTACCATGATGGTGCAAGTATTAGGGTCGTGATTGGCATATTGGAAGAAGCATGAAAAATGGTTAAGAAGCCTCAGTCGCACAAAATGTGAAGAACAAGCCTCAGTCGCACAAAATGTGCGACCAGACTATGGTTGAGTTGCACAAAATGTGCAACTGGACCATGGCTGGACCGTATTTTTCAATTTTTTTTGAAAATTTAATACTTTTTAATATAAATATTAATTTATTTTATTTTTATTATGTAATTATGTTTATCTTTTAGGTACTTAAATTATTTATTCATTTAATTTAATTTACTTAATTTATTTAGTTATGTTTTTTCTTTATGTTGTTATTTGAAATTGAATTATTAAAGTACAAATAATTTTATCTAAAAATAAAAAAAAATCAACAAGTTGCACAACATAAATTAATAATTTTATTAAATAAATTGAGTAAATACAAATGAAATAACTTAAAAGAACACAAATAAATAATTTAAGTAAATAAAAACATACATAATTCTACAATAAAATAAAATAATTTATTAAAATGTTTATTAAATGTAATAACTTAAAAAATAATTATAATTATTAAAGGAAATAATTTTTCAAAACAAAAAAGAAAAAAAAAATTGAAGAGCAGGCCTCAGTTGCACAAAATGTGTGACTAGACCATGGTAGAGTCACACAAAACGTATTGTGCGACTCAGCCATATTCCAGTCGTACGTTTATGTTACCATGGTCTGGTTGCACATGTTTTTCAATTATTTTTTTGAAAATTTAATACTTTTTAA
This sequence comes from Amaranthus palmeri, assembly GCA_019776075.1. NCBI lineage: Eukaryota > Viridiplantae > Streptophyta > Magnoliopsida > Caryophyllales > Amaranthaceae > Amaranthus > Amaranthus palmeri. Next base: position 6,997 of record JAAKBH010000031.1, on the reverse strand, counting down.
TATAATTGTTGATTTATTTTACTTTCATTATGTAATTATGTTTATGTTTTACTCCCTCCGTTCCTTTTTGTTTTTTCCACCTTACTAAAACGGGCAGTTCCATAAGTTTTTCCACTTTAGAATACTTTCCATTTTTGGAAAGTTTTCATCCCACTTTTACCCCTTAAAACCCACTTTTCTTACTTCACACTACTATTTAATTATTTTCTCTCTCATACTTCCAATACAATCATTACATTACAGTACTATTATTTAATTATTTTTTTCTCTCATACTTCCAATACAATCATTACTTCCCACTACTATATAATTAAAATAATACCCACTACTACCAAAGATTCCATTTTTCTTAATCTTGGTGAAAAACCCAAATAGGAACATCAAAAAGGAACGGAGGGAGTATTTGTTTAAATTATTTATTTATTTTATTTTTACGTACTAAAGTTATTATTATGTAAATATGTTTATGTTTTAGGTACTTAAATTATTTATTTATTTTATTTTTATGTTTTATTTGTTTAAATTATTTATTTATTTTATTTTTGTGTACTTGAAGTTATTTTTATAGAAATTTTAAGTCTAAGGGCATTTTTGTCATTTTAATTATTTAAGAAAAATAGGGGTGACGATAATAAAATAAAAAGGGTGGTGATTTTTATGTGTTTTGTTGAAGTGTCCATGTGTTACACCCACATGTGATTTGTTCCACATCCGTGAAAGAAAAGAGTATGCATCACTTTATAAACTCAAGGAGTAAATCCTACTATCATTAATTGGTTTTTGTAGTAGACTCTTTCTTTGGATTTATGAGTAGACTACTTCTTCTCCTCCTTAATTGGATTGCCCCGACTCATTTTCTAAATTTTATCATGTTTTTTTTAATATTAAATTTATTTGTTTAAACATAAAGTTTAATGATGAGCTTCTTTTAAACATATAATATAATACTTGGTGTAATTTATTTGTTTTGTTATTTGTTTATTTTCATTTTTTACTAAGCATTTTGCTCTAGTTCTTTGATGGCCTTGAAAATACCTTAGTATTACTTCTTTACTTGTAAGTCTGATCTAGGGATGGTCACGGGTCCTAGATCCTATTGGATCCGCTTCGGACCCGCCCCTTTTTTATGGATCTGGGTCTTATTTTTTGAGACCCATCTGATCTGGGTCAAATCTGGATCTAAACAATAATCTGTGGGTCCGGGTCCGGGTCCGGGTCCAAGATCTGGACCCTTGACCCACTCCTTGGACCCTTATATATATTAAATTGACCATTTGTACTTGTCTTTTACGTATGAATTTTGTCTCCAACACTTATTTTCTTTTCATATACTCATAATATGTATATGAATAATACATATGCTACTTGCTAAGTGCTAACCCAATTACTCTTATTTCATGGACTCGAACTAGTGTTTATAATAAAATTTAAGCGTATATGGATGACGCTATGCGAATTTAGATGTTAAATTAGTATTAATAATTATAAATACGTCTCTTACAAATATACGAAAATATAATGACTTACAAATGGTTCAAATATGACACATCAAAGAGACTTTTTTAGACCCATTAAGAACCCTAGATCCATCAGATTTAGAGGGTCTGGATCTGGGTTTGAAAATTTTGAAACTTTAGGGTTTGAATCCGGATCTGATTCTCAAAAAATTAAAATGGTCAGGTCTGGATCTGATTGGACCCGCTCCAGACCTGATAATCATTGCAATAATAATAAACATTTATTTCAAAAAAAAAAACAAAATAGATGACAAATGAAGTATATAATAATGAAAACAGCATTAAACCTGTCATTAGTCGTTGTAAGTCGTTTAATATTGTAAATTTGTATCTAACGACTTTGATTATTTCATTTTTTATTGATCAATTTAGACTGAATCTATTAAATTGTGTTTGATGTCTTCAAAAAATTAAAAAATTGTGTTTGAGAATAAGTATATATCTTGATGCGGGTGAACGCAAATAATATGCACCACAATAACAAGTACGCATATAAATTTTACCCAAACAATTTTAGAATGTTTTTGAGAATAAGTATTTTATTTAAATTCATAGATTTTAATTATAAATCGTAAATAAAGAATATGAGCATGCTAAAACTTAAGAAAATAATTTTTAAATTTTCAACTTGAACTATTTTAAATGGTAAAAGTCACTCAAATGCAAATTAAAATGTTACATTTGTGAAACACTAAATTTAAGCTAATTTTAAATTTTAAATAAAATTTGCGTTTTCAAACATACTATTAAACATTTTGAAAAATCCTAACCAATAAAAATTAAGGAAAATAATCCTAAATATTCATCAAATTTGCTCAAAACAATCCTAACTATTCATCGAATTTGCTCAAAACAGTTTTACACCCTCAATTGGGTGATATTGTAGTTGTTTCAAATTTGAGCGGGGATAATGTTTCCGATTATGATGAAAGTGATGAAGAAGGGACACATGTTGCAAATGAGTACACAGTCTAGCAGAAATTCAAATGGTACTGTGGGACTGTTTTGAGCAAATTCGATGAATAGTTATGATTACTAATAAGTAATCGGTAGTTGAGATTATTTTTGACCAACGGATGATAGTTGAGATTATTCTTTGCAAATTTTCCTAAAAATAATTTGAAATATTAAACCTCGAAAAGTATCAAATTTCATATGAAAAAGTACTTAAAAATTATTAATATATATCCTAATATTCTTACAAACTATAGTTTATTATAAGTTTTTTTGAGAGACGATTTCTTTAAGAGATTATCTCTAATTGCATCAACCTATTATTGTGTATTTGTTTATTAAGCTTTAATGAATGAGCTAGAGAGACATCTCTCAGAGAAATTTTAGACAAAATTTAAAAATAATACTGAAGTTTAGAAAATGGGTCTTGGCAGCCTAAATAATGAGAAAAGAGGTAAATATAACATTCAATTTTAAAAAAGATTCACTACTAAAACTAATTGAATAATATTGGATATTTTATCACTCTAAAAAATATATTGGACATTTTAAAGCAGCTAAAAAGCTGGCTTTTAAGTCAAAATGAAAAAGATGCTCCATTTAGCTTTTTGGTTCGCTTTTGCCTTTTGGCCTACTTTTTTCTTTAATAAACCACTAACAGCCAATACTTTAATATACCAAACATCTCCACCAATAGCTAGTTTTTTTAAGTAACTTAAAAGCCAACAAAACAACAAGCATTTCCGACTGGTCAAACAAACCAACCAAAAAACCAACAGCCAACATCCAATTGCGAAACACCCCTACTTATATATATAGATATATATATATATATATATATATATATATATATATATATATATATATATATATATATATAGTATATATATATATATATATATATATATATATATATATATATATATATATATATTATATATATATATATATATATATATATATATATATATATAATATATAGATATATATATATATATACCCCAAAATCAGGTTGGCCATGTTTGTAAGGAGAATAGCGAGGAGAATATACCCCAAAATCAGAAGAAGAATGTTGATGAGAAACATGGGAGTGGAAAGCAAATGTGGATGCCTACCAATATTGCCAAATTTATGCAGGGGATCACTACTCTTGAGGGGCTAAGGGAGAAATTGGGAGACCATGATATAGTGGGCAGTAGACAGGATGATGTGCTGATGGGTAAAAATAAGCTTAGCAGTGATATTCAAGGCAACACAGTAGAAGCGGGCAGTAGTATATGCAGGCAGGTTTCGGATCAGCTTCATGAACATGCTGCTGCCAGCCCGGATACTTTGTTGGCAGACCATTCTCAGCAGCTTGGTGGGGGAAAATCAGATGAGGAATCATATAGGGCTGTCCAGAGAGCAAAAGAGAGTGAATGTGACAATGGATGGACCCAAGTCAGGGCCAATAAATCTGCCCGAAAAGTGCAGAGTTCAAGAGACAAAGTGAATGATGAGAGGCCATATGCTACTGATATGAATGAGTCTAATTTTGCTGTTTTGTCTGAGAATGAAGAAGATCAAGAAGAGATTGGCTCACCTAAAAGGGACGGGAACCCTCAAATTCCCTCAAAGAAATGATTATTGTGACTTGGAACGTGCGGGGCATGAATAGCCCTGTGAAAATCAAGGAAGTGCGCAACTTTCTTGGCAATAATAATGTGAGTATTGTAGGGCTTTTGGAGACCAAAATCAAAGAAACGAAGGCTAAAAATATTCAACAGAGTTTTGGGAACAAGTGGGGATGGTGCACCAACTATATCAACCATGACAAAGGAAGAATTTGGGTGGGATGGAGACTAGATAGATGCAAATTGGAGATGTGTGATTCGAATCAACAGTTCATAGCAACCAAGATCACTCCCATTAATTCGACTGATAACTTCCGTGTGGTTTTTGTCTACGGTCTGCACACAGTTAAAGATAGGAAAGAGCTTTGGAAGGGTTTGGATCGGATAGACTACAATGAAGCTTGTTTGTTTATGGGTGACTTTAACGCCATCTATAAGGACACCCACAGGATAAATGGCACTCATGTGTCTTCTTATGAGACGAAAGATATGCAGCAATGGCTTGAAGATAGGGAGCTTCACCCAATCACAGCTAGAGGTCATGAGTACTCATGGACTAATAAAGAAAACGGGGAACACCGCATCCACACAAAAATTGATCATGCTTTAGGGAACATTCCTTGGATGTCCAACTTTAGCCATGCAAATGTTGTCTATGCAAACCCCCTGTTCTCCGACCACACCCCGCTGATCCTCAATCTGGAGAAACATGACCAGAACCAAGGCAAACCGTTTCGTTTCTTCAACTACATGTGCGATCATCAGAACTTCCGTAAAGTTGTCGCAGAAGCTTGGAACACCAAAGTTAAAGGGGTAGGCCTTCAGAGGTTTTGGTACAAGATGAGCAATGTGAAAAACAGTCTGAAGCAATTACACTCTAGGGAGTTCGCAGGGATCAAGGAGCGAATTCAAAATTGGGAGGATAAGCTGGATAAAATTCAAACAGAGATGCAAACTAACCCCACGTGCGAGGACCTCCACCATCAAGAGAAAGAGGCATCCACCCAAGTGAGGTTTTGGAGGAATATTGAAGGGAAAGCTCTGCACCAAAAATCCAGAATTAACTGGATAAGACACGGGGATGAAAACTCAACTTACTTTCATGCTACCATAAAAGAGAGAAGGGCTACGAATAGTATTTATGAGTTGCAAGACAAAGAGGGCAAGTGGCTTCACTCAGCTCAAGAAATCAACAATGAAATCACCCAATTCTACCGAAGCCTTCAGGGGACAGCAAACTCTAACCTTGAAGGGGTCGATAGACAGATTATGAGAGAAGGCACCCAGATTGACCGCAAGAATAGTCAGTTACTTATCCAAGATGTTGAAGAAGGGGAAATCAAAGAAGCTCTGTTTGGGATGAATGATAATAAAGCGCCAGGGATAGATGGGTTTAATGCGTGTTTCTTCAAAAGGACTTGGGATATCATCAAAGGGGATTTGATAAGTGCTATTCAAGAGGCTTTTATCACCAACACTATCTTCTCCCCCTACAACTGCACTTCAGTTACTCTCATTCCCAAGACCACACAGGCTAACAAAGTGGGAGACTACAGACCGATTGCGTGTTGCACTGTTATGTATAAGATCATTTCAAGAATCCTCGCAGGTAGACTCCAGAAGGTGATAGGGACGGTTATCGACCAGGCTCAGTCAGGGTTTATCCCAGGGAGGCAAATGGCAGATAACATTTTACTTGCAGCTGAGATCATCAAGGGTTATGACAGAAAAAACAATAGCTCGCGGTGTATGATCAAGATGGACCTTAGAAAGGCGTACGACTCCATCAGCTGGAACTTCCTCTTCACAGTTATGAATGAGTTGGGTTTTCCTCCTAGGTTCGTAGACTGGATAAAGATGTGTGTTTCCACGGTCTCTTTCTCTGTTCTGGTTAATGGTATTCCTCTTAAGCCGTTTGCCGCTAACAAGGGTTTGCGCCAAGGTGATCCTATTTCTCCATACCTTTTTGCAATCGCTATGGATTATCTTTCGAGGCTCATGAACAAACAGAAAGAGAACCCAAAGTTCCGCTTCCACCCCAGATGTAAGAAGGTGAATCTCACCCACCTTCTGTTCGCTGACGATCTCCTTATGTTCTGCAGAGCTGATATTGCTTCCATAAAGTGCCTGATGCACACGTTTAGTAGATTCTCAAAGGCTTCTGGGCTTGAGGCCAATGCAAATAAAAGTAACGTGTACATATCAGGTATCGATAATCAGAACAAAGATAAGATCCTTCAGTACCTTAAAATGGAAGAGGGCGTTTTTCCTTTCAGATACCTAGGGGTTCCCCTCCACTCCAAGAAGCTAAACTCCAGAGATTGCAGGCCTTTGGTAGATAAATTATTGGTAGAATTGGGTATTGGTCTTCGCGCCTTCTCTCTTATGCAGGAAGGATCCAGTTAGTCCGTACCGTCATAGGAGGCATGCAAAACTTTTGGGCCCAGATTTTCTGCCTTCCGAAAAAGCTCATAAAGATGGTGGAGAGTATTTGTAGATCGTTCATCTGGACAGGGAAAGAGGGGATCTCAAGGAAAGCTGCAGTTCCCTGGAGACAGTTAGTTTTGCCGTGCTCTAAGGGAGGTTTAAACCTCAGAGACATATATATCTGGAACAAAGCAGCTATTCTCAAGCACCTATGGAATGTCGCTCGCAAAAAGGAGAACCTTTGGGTCAAGTGGGTCCACAGTTACTATATGAAAAACCAGGAGATCCACGAGATTCGTGCCTCAATTCACGCCTCGTGGATTTTCAAGAAGATCCTCAAGCAGAGAGAGCTCTTTAAGAAACTTGGGGGATGGGAGAATATCACTAAGGGCAACGACTTCAGAATTGGAAAGATCTATGATCGGCTGATAGCAGACGCTCCTCGGGTTCCTTGGGGGAACATTATGGTTAAGAATGTAGCTAGCC